>MU857614.1:355649-369889 GCA_033296725.1 Corynascus novoguineensis
TTTTTTATTTCCCAGACTCGAGCCCCAAATCCTTGATGTGCTTGATGTGCGCGATGGAGCTACACTGTGGATAAAGTACATATGTACCGTACCTGCCTAGGTCGCTGAGAGCTCACACATACTTCGTACCCAACAGCTAACTCGCAAGATGAAGAATGATTTTAATTACAGGTGTTTCAAAGACAAGAGTTTGAGAAGACATGGTATCAAGGCGCCGCCAAATCCGTACTATCACATTAAGATCCCAGAAATAGCACTCAAATATTCAGGTAGGAGCTGCAGTCATTCACGAAACTCACCCGCCTCCTCGCTTCCAACAACTCCATAACTCGTCTCCATTACATCCCCGATCCGCTCCCTGACCCAACCGCATCCACATTCGCCCTGCCCTGCTGTGCCTCGGCCTTGAGCTCGCTCTCAAAGATGTCGACAGCCAAGCTGGCGTCGACAAAGTCTTCCAGCTCTTCCGTGACCGTTTTGAGCTTCTCCTTGACTGCCACGGCGCCCTCGAACCCGACGATGTGCCGGGCTGGAGGGTTCTCATGGCCCCCGATGGCCGTCAGGGCGTGCACCGTCTCCATGACGAGCTTGTCGTAGGCGGCGGCTGGCAGGCGCGGGTAGCGGTACTGAATCTCGTCATCGGACTGCTCGATGGCCGTGTCCGGGTTGGCATTGAGCACGTTGCCCAGGATCTCACGCATGCTGGGGGCTGGGTTGACGTCGGCGTCGTAGTACGGGAGTTGCGGGGCGAAGATGATTTTGTTGGTCAAACTCTGGATCTCCTTATTGGGCTGCACGATGGTGACCTTGATGTTGAAAGGTGCAATCTCGTAAGCCAGCGAGTCGCAGTAGCCCTCGAGCGCCCAGGTAGCGGCCGTATACATGGGCATGCAGGGCGTGCCGATGTGGCCGCCGATGCTGGTCAGAATAATGATGTGGCCGGTGTGCTGGGCGCGGAACTGGGGGAGGGCGGCCTTGATGAAGTTGACTTGGGAGAAGAAGATGGTATCGAATTGGTCGCGCACCAAATTGCGCGTGGCGGGCGTGGCCGAGAGCTCCTCGACGGTGCCGATGACGGCTTTCAATAGTGAAACACGTCAACGCGTCTTGCCCAAAAGCGTGGCATCTGTAAGTACTCACCCTCAAACTTGCAGCACAGCAATATGTCTATGCGGCCAAACACCTGCACGGCTTCGGCGATGGCCGCACCGCACTGTCCCATGGCGCGGGCATCGCAACGGATGCCGCGAATGCGGTCCTTCCAGCCCTCGCGGTCTTTACGGTTGCTCTTGCATTCGTTGACGAGCTCGCGGAACTCGGCGCTTCGCTCTTCGTCCTCAATCTCGAGGGGCGGCAGACAGGCTACCACATAGTCACCGTGCGCCAGCAGCAACCGGATCAGGCGGATGCTCAGCGGCGAGAGCGATGAGGTGAGGAACCACGTTCGCGGTGAATTATGTGTTGCTGGGCTGCCCATCAGTATTGCTGGACTCCTGAGGGTTCATTCTGGTCTGTCAAGAAGGGCGGGAAGTGGGGTTGCGCGCGCGGGATGCAGATGCGAACGCAGATGGGGATGCGATGGGCATGTAGGGGGGGGGGGGGGGGGGGGCCGACACGGGACAAGACAAGGGGAAAAAAGGGAGGGGTGCGCACGGAATGATGCTGCTGGTGTCGGATGTGCGTGTCGAGACGGCCCAGCCTCTGCCGTTTTCTTGTCGGCCATACTGCCAGACGACCAGGCGGCTGACCCTGTGAGCGCGGCTGCTTGTCTTCTTCGCCTGTCGAACCAGTCAGGAGCCTCGCGATGCAGCACGTTAAAGTTATGTATATGCGCCTATCGTGAGCTCGCTCCACACAGGCTGCCTTTTTTTATTCCGTCATAGCAAAGTGAGCGGTCCGGCGGGGAAAACGACAAAATGCTGCTGTTGCATGATACACGTCGAATTTGGAGATGCGCTGAGTGGTAATGGATGCAGACTGGGACCCGAGCCTAACTTGATTCGAGGCTTTCTTCGAATAGAGTGGTGGACAGTACCCAAATTGCTGGGGCTAATTGTCACTTATACGTCGAGACTCCGACAGTGGTCGGCGATAGTTGATATCCCTGTGCCTTAGCGTCCGTGGTTCCGCACTGGCGACTGTTGTCCAGTTCGATTTTCGGCGTTCGGCGAGTGCAACGCGAGATCTAATGTGATCGACGGCCCGCCCGATTGAGCCTCAGACGGTGCCGAGATGCGCAACAAATGCGATGACGTCCGCCTGAAAGGGTTCGGTCAGCTATCCGTAGCTACATAGCTGCAGAAGGAACCGCACGCAGCAACGCTTCATACTCGGGTGCATTGCAGCCAAGGCATCAAACAGCCGGACTAAGGATGTTCCCACCACACAAGCATAGCGTGCAAAGCTGAATCAGGCCTTAGTCATTGGCACTCGGGGCACCTTGGAGTATAAAGGTGAGGTTGATTGCTGGCGCTCAAACTGTCGGTATTCGATCGTCTGTCATGCCTTTGGGTTGAATTTCTTTTTGGAGCTGCTGAAGATTAAAGCAAACAGATGCAGCAACGCCTCGGTCGCTAGATGTAACCGCCGAAAACAACCGGCCTCGCTCTGCAATTCTTGCAGATGGGATCCAATGAGGCATAAGGAGAAATACCGGCCGTACAACCCGGGATGCCGCGACTAAGTTACTGGACAGTTGATCGGCGCCGGTCCGCATAACGCGGCATGCGGCGCGGGAGAGGCCGGCTTCGATTGCACGGAGCGCACTCCGATTCCATTTCAACCTCGCAAGTTCCAGACTGCAGTGTGTCTAGTGGCATGTCATAGGCTTATAGGGTTGGGGCCCCCCACTTTCCCACGCTGCATGGTAGGTCTGCGGGCAGGCACTGTCAAGCCAAACCCCACGACACAGCGTTGTAGTCCCCTGCGAGATCTTGCGTAAAAGCTGGGGAAAGCATGTGTCAGTGGGCGGGCAGCCGACACCGGGGGAACGGGCCAGGCACTTGCCCGCAGAAAGCACATCCTCAACCAATTCCACCCGCTCCGACTCGGACACCCAACAGCGCGCGCATTGGACGGCGGCGACCAAAATGCAGCTGCTGTGGGAGGTTTCCAGTTTGGAAGTCCCGGCCAAGGCGGGGTCTTCAGGGCCCATCAGCGATAAAGGAGATGCCCCGCACCGCGATACTTTTGAACGCGTTTTGAACATGTCCATACTTCACAACTGTGAGTCAGGGCTAGTTTCATCTGTCGAGGAGTCATTGCAGAATTTCACTCTGACAACGGCGCGTGTTTTTAGTTACATGCACAACATTTGACTCATACCCAACAATTTTATCCAAGGTATAAGAAGCGCAAATCTAAAGGTAGGAGATAAAAGACTCGAGAAAGCCAGAGAGAGAGAGGACTGCAAGAATACAAAAGGACAAGAATAAAAAAAAAAAAGTTCAAAGAAAGAAAAAGAGAGAAACACAGAGAGACAAAGAGACAGAGAGGGAAAGACAAACTAAGAAAGGAAGAAGAAAAAAAAAATGCCTACTCGAGCCGAGATCACTTACTTTGGCGCCGGCCCGGCCCTCCTGCCCACCGATGTGCTCGAGACGGCCTCGCAGGCGTTGCTCAACTACAATGACACGGGTCTGGGGATCGCCGAGCACAGCCATCGCTCCGAGCTGGCCACCAACATCATCAACGAGGCTAAAGCCGACCTGGCCAGCTACCTGGACTTCTCTGCCAATGACTACGAGGTCATCTTCCTCCAGGGCGGCGGCACCGGAGAGTTCGCCGCTTCTGTCTACAACCTGGTCGGCGCCTGGGTTGCTCGCCAACACGCCGCCGTGCTCAACGAGCTAGGAGCTAGTGCTGACGAGGCTGCCGTGGTCGCTGCCCTCCGCGAGCGAGTCGAGAAGCACCTCAAGGTCGATTACATCGTCACCGGTGGCTGGTCGCTCAAGGCCTACCAGGAAGCCTTGCGCCTGCTAGGGCCTGAGTACGTCAACCTGGCCGCCGACGCTCGCACCATCAACGACGGCAAATTCGGCAAGATTCCCGACCAAAGCACCTGGAAGCTGAGCGAGGACGCCGCCATGGTTTACTACTGCGACAACGAGACGGTCGACGGCGTCGAGTTCCCCGAGTTCCCCGCCGTCCTGGCTCCGCGCGCAGATGGTTCCGGTCCCATTGTCGTGGCCGACATGTCGAGCAACATCCTCTCGAGGAGGGTGCCCGTCAGCAACTACTCGTTGCTCTTTTTTGGCGCGCAAAAGAACCTCGGGAGCACCGGCGTGACCGTGGCTGTTCTCAAGAAGAGCCTGCTACCCCCGACAATCACCCAGCCGAGCCCCGCGCTCCTGCGGAAGCTTGGGCTGCCCGTCCCGCCTATTGTACTGCAGTACGAGATCGTTGCCAAGAACAACAGCTTGTACAACACGCTGAGCATTTTTGAGTGAGTGCGGTGAATCCGCGAAGAGGCAAAGGCTGTGGCTGACTTATGCATCCAGCGTGTACATTGCCGGCCAAGTGCTGAAGAGGCTGCTGAGGACGTACCCCAACAAGGTCGACGGCCAGCAGGCGGTGTCCGAGAAAAAGGCGAGCATCATTTACGCCGCTTTGGAGGCCCATCCAGAGGTCTACCGAGTTGTGCCGGACAAGTCGGTCCGCTCGAGGATGAACATCTGCTTCCGTGTCACCAAGGTGGGTAACACACAAAACGCTTGTCCTAATATCTGCACGAGGACATGTCACTGATACTTCGCAGAACGGCAACGTCGATGAGGCGGAGAAGGCGTTCCTCAAGGAGGCCACAAGCCAAGGACTGACGGGTCTCAAGGGACATCGCAGTGTCGGTGGCATCAGGGCAAGCAACTACAACTCGATCCCCTTGGAAGGGGCAGAGAAACTTGCCAAATTCATCGAAGCATTTGCCAAGGTGTAATATTGAGATTTACGATCTCATTCCTCGCAACAACATAGCAAATTGTTGCGAAAAAGCATATAGGCATGCTTTGGACGGCCCTAAAAGGCTTGTCATTTTCAGGGATAACGGACGATTCTGGTACTATTTTCAGTTTTTTTTTTTTTTTGGTTTTTGTTTTTTTCAACAAGGCAGGCCGCAGTTACACGGCCCTCAGGCTCATTCAACGACGGGTTTGAATACAGCACGCCGTACGTACCTACTCAAACAAAATACAAAGAAAATATGCGCCGCCTGTTCTTGGCCCCTACTGCCCAATTTCCTCCTTCAACCACGCTGGCACCTCGGGCAGCTTGTCCCACCCGCTCAGATACTCGTTCTTGCTCACACCCTCAGCAGCGGGTTTTGCGTAAACGGCCGTGACGTACCAGACGTTCTCGCCCTTGCGCACCGTCCCTTGCAGCGTCGGGATGGTCGTCCGGCTTTCGACGAGGTTCGAGTTCGGGTCGGCGTTGACAAGCGTCGCGGTGCGGCCGCCGCGCGTCCCCTCAAGCGCCCGGACGCCAGCGGCTCCTCCCTTGGACACGGCGAAGGCGCCCTCGGCACCGTCGGCCCACGCCTCGGGCGTCAGCACGTCATAGTTGCCCATTAACCGCGGGCGCGTTCCCTCACCGGACGCCGGGTCCCAGGGCCCAAGGAGCCGCCCGTCGGCGGCCCGCGCACTGCAAATGGCGAAGCCGCCGTCGGCCGTGAGCACCTCGCGCCCCTCAGCACGGATGTGGTGCGCGCGCAAATGCCAGTTGGGCGTCTCGCTACGGGGCGGGATCAGATACGTCTTGACGTGCACATCGGAAAACGGCGACCAGAGGGAGACGAGGACAGGCTCGTTGCCGTCGCCGCGGGTCTGCAATGACGAATCGGAGACGCGCCGCGTCTTCCAGTATTCGCCTCCGTCGTCCGAAAAGCCCAGTTGTGAGGCGAGCGCGTACTGCTCGAGCGTGAAGAGGCCCGGCGGGACGGAGTAACCGAAAGCCGACGAGTAGGCGAAGGAGCCGTACTTGGCGTGCGTACCTTTCATGGGGTATGAGCAGGCTTGGCCCGAGGAGAGAAGCATACAATGCCCGCCAAGGTTGCTGAAAGAACGTTAGGATAAGAAGGAAACCAAAAAAAAAAAAAAGGAAGAAACGAGCGGAGCTGGTAATACCTCATAATGTGGCCTGGGTGCTTGAGCGCTTTGACCTTGGGAATCACGTCCCAGTGGTTCTCTTCTTTGGACGTCCAGAAGGGGTGTGTCTCGGGCACGGCAAGGCAGATGAAGGCCAGACAAGCCCAGTACTTTTCGCGGCATCAGCATCCATTCAATCTTTGTGAGTGTATAACGGGCCCGGGGGGGGGGGTTACTCACCGGGCTACCGGGGCTGTTGTAGTTCTCCGCCATCTGTTCCACCGTGAGTATCTTTACCAGACCTGACGCGACAAACACGGGTGAATACTTACATACATGTTTGGGTAAGAGTACCCAATGGTTAGCGTGCCGCTCGGGCTCCAGATGTCAGGTTGGGTCTGCCACCATCTTAGATGGCGCATGACGATGCCCTTGACCATGCCCCAAGTCAATGGGGCGGGCAGCTCGACATCGGCGTATGCAAGAGCACCCCAAAAGGAGACCATGGCGAAGCGGTAACCAACGCTGCGACCGAAAGGGATGGCCCGTCCTGCCCAAGTCAGCATTCACCCCTATTTTTCAACATGAAATAACCGCCTTACCTAGCTCATCGTAGTAATGAGCCAAGTCAAGCGCCGCAATTTGAGCCCGCTTTTTGAACTCGGCGGCGTGTTCTGGATCTTCCTCGCCAGCCAACTTGGCATAGAGCAGCTGGAGGAAGTGAATGGCGAAACTAGACGAGTAGTAGTCCATCTCTGTTTCAGCTCCGGTCAGCAAGCACTGCCTAGCAAGACGTCGACCGCTTAGGGTAAGGGAGAAACCTACGGTGAATACCCTCAGGTCCATCGTTTGACCACCCATCCCCGCGATAGAAGGTCTCAAGATGTTTTATATCGGCTTGTAGCCTCTCCTGCGAGAATTTGCCCCCGTTTTTCTTTAGTCCGAGGTTCGCAAACACGCGAAACCACAGCCAATTCGTATTGGGCATACTGCGTCCATGTCAGCCAGACCCTTTACCCCTTTACCGCCTGGTCCCCATCTTCCCTGTCGCTAACCAAGAGTCTCGACGAGAAAGGAAGAACGGGACAACAAACGGGAACAGGAACCTACTTCTTCTCATTGATGCTATTCCCCAACCACGCCTCGACGTTCCCCCTCTCGCGCTCGCTCAAGCCCTCCCATATCTGCGGCGCGACGGCGAGGGCGAAACCGAGGGGGCACATCTCAACCATTCGCTGGTCATTGTCGGCCGGGTACCCCCAGTACTCGCCATCGCGGACCGGGTCCGTTCCCGCGCGGAGCCCGTCGATCCACCAGGACGTGCCACGGTACTCGCCGCCGCCGGCCAGCAGGCATGCCAGACCCCAGAGCGGCCGCGCGAACCCTTCCACTTCGGACGCCGTTTGGTCGAAGCGCACCGCCGTCGCGCCCGGGCAGCGCACGCGCGCCTTCCCGGGGGAGAAAAACGGCTCGAGCGGGTCGAGCAGCGTTGCTAGAAGGGTCTGGACCGAGGCCCGATCCGAAAGAGGGACGGCGGAGAAGGGGTGCTTGCTCGAGTAGCCCAGGACGAGGCCCTGAGCGGGCTGTTGTTGAGAGGAAGACATGGCGGATAGGTATGGATGAGATAAGAGGAAGGTAGGGTGGGTAGCGGAAAGGGGGGGGGGGGTAAGGAAAGCGAAGGGGACCTTGTTGGAGGTCTACGAGAGGTGATGTTATAAGAGAAGGTGTGGGAAAGGGAGGTAAACTCCTCAAACTGTAGAGTGAACGCCAAGTCAAAGAAACGAACCGGCACGGGTAGTAGGTAGGAGTGTGTATTCTTGGTCTGTATGGACCTCGATATCACTCACGACTCTCCATTTACACTACATAGCCAGCCAATCCCATATTTCTCCGTCTCGCACCGTACCATCCCACACTTACAGGCCCGTGGTGGAGCCGCCAGATTGGAGAACATCCATGGATCGTTTCTTGGGGGTGAGGGGTCGCCGTTCCTCTGGACCTGCAGTCGTCTCCCCCTCACTTCTATGGTGGGGATGATTTCCGCGGCTAATTGCGAAGCATGGCACTCAGCCGCCGCGGGCTCGTGCATGGAACTGACGATCCACGAACAGCAGAGGTCAAGAGGCCGGAGTTGCTGTCAACTGCTGTGCTGATAAACCCGGATATATCCGAGTTACAGTCCAAACATCATCTGCGAGGGTCTCCGCGCAATCTTTCCCTAGCGCAGGCCCGGAGAGGAGAAGGTGAGACTGTATCGTAACCTGTTCACGCAACAAACAAGACGATGCCTAGAAGCCACGATACACGACTCGAGACCCCATTTCCCATCATCAACCGAACTTTTTCAGACAGGACACTGTGCTGGTTTCCAAAAAAAAAAATCCTTCTCTCTCACTCCGAGACTCTACCTCTCCTCAGCCGAGACTTGCTTGTGATATGTACCATCCAGCTTGTTAAAATAGAGCCCCAAGTAGACATTAAGTACTTAAAATGGCTCGGGTATCCATTTATCCTTCTTACGACATCGCGGCTCCCTTCAAGAACTACCGTTCTACCACTGTCACCACGAACACCAACAGCAAAGACCACCACACTTCTCATTGATCACCCACTCCCATTAACCTCCTGTCCTGGTACCTCGGGCACCTCGATCCCCGCCGCCGCCACGGCAGCCGCCATCTCTTGTGGGCCCGGCGTAGGCGGCACCTCCTCGTCCGCCCTACCGCCGTAGCCATCCACAACCGACCCTTCCCGACTGAGGCTCGCCGCGCGAACGTCCGCATTACTCGCGCTCGACTGCGCCATCTCGCGCCGGCGCCGGCGCATCCGTCGCTCCTCGTCCGCCGTCTGCCGCCGCGACCGCCGCAATGTCTCGCGCTTCTCCGCGTCGGCCGGGTCGTCCGCCCCGTCCCGCATGCCCTGCAGTAGCAACGCGGCGCGCTGGGCCACGTCGTCTTCCTCCCCTCCCCCGGCTCCTCCGCCTCTTTCTCCTGCTCCTCCACCTCCATCGGTGGTTGACGTGCCGCTGCCGTCGGGCGGTTGGCCGCTCGCGGTTGGGCTGAGGAGGTCTGACTGACCCGTCCTGCTGCCAGCGTCGTCGTTGTCGCCGCCTGCGGAGCCTGACGCTTCCGACCCGGCGTTTTGGGCAGCTGTGAGTTTCGCGTCGAGGGCGGCGAGTTGGGAAAGATCTGGGATCTTTTGCCCGGACGCGATGCGGACTTGGTGGCGATCCTTGAGACGCGCGCGACGGCGCCTGTCGCGCTGGTCTCTTGCCTGCGGCGCCGCGGCGCGGAGCTTCTCGAGCAGGCTGTCCATCGCGCCGGTACTGGTCGGCGAGGCCGGACTGCTTTCCGAGGCCTGGGCCGCCTTGAGCGCGTTCTTGCGCTTCATGGAGGCTTCGTTCTTGCGGCGCTGCTCCTCGAGCTGCGCGTTCTTGGTGTACGACTTCTTCCACTCGGTGATGAAGTGCGCGAGCTTGGCGAAGAAATCGCGCCGCGCGTTCTCGTCGGTCGGGTCCTCGCCGTAAAAGATCATGATGTCGTTGTAGGTGCGCACCATTTCCTCCAGATAGACCTGCATCTGCTCCGCCTTGCGCCGCGCCTCCTTCATGCAACGCCCGACAATCTGCACGACGCGGTCCTGCGGGTGGAACTTCTTTGGATCCGAGAGACTGCCCGAGTCGAGGGCTCTCTGCACGTTGTTGATGTTGTCAATGTATTTCTTGGCGTCGGTTTGCAGTTGCTCAATGTTGATCTTCTGCGCCGTCAAGACGCCAGAAATGTCGTCCGTAAAATTCTCCCACTCCGGATACTGGTTGCGGACGATGCGTTCGACAAGGTCGGCCAGCGTCGATTGGTTCTTGTCGTCCTTGACCATACCCAACCTAGCGAGCGACGACAGCTTGAAGCCGCGCGCTTGCTTGTTCGCGTCGTTCATGTAGTTACCGATGTCCAAAATGAGGCCGAGGACGTTCATCAGTGAAACGGAATCGCGCAGCGACTCGGACACCGTGACGACCTGGCGCATCTTCTCCGTAATTTCGTCATACTCGGGCTCGAAACTGCGCGTCAATGAGAGGGCTCTCATCCGGCTCTTCCAATAGTGATGCAGCTCAAACGCCGTCTGCAGGTAGATCTGATCCTGCCTGGTCAGCTCGGCAGGGTCCTGCTCCCTGTTCTCCTGGTCTGCTTGTGGGCCTGTCCAGTCTTTGCTGTATGGTGCAAGCTGCTTCGATATGTTGTCGGGAATGGTGCAAAGATCTTCCTTTTGCAAAAAGTCCATAACAACAGGGTTGTCAAGCACTTCGTTGTCACAATGGATGATCATCTGTACCACCTTTTCGACAGAGTACTGCGAGAACTTGGCAAGCGCGATTTCTACACTGCATCAGCACACGCCCGTGTATCTTTGACAAAGTGTTGCCTCAATGACTTACCGTATGCTTTCCGCAGATCGTTCGAAATGATCTGCTTTTTGTCGTCTTTCTTGCCTGCCCCGTGGCCGAGCTGCTTGGTTTCCTTGGCCATGAACAACTTTTCGACTTCATCGAGGATGCCCTTTCGGCTAAGCTCGAGGTATTTCTCTTCTCTCTCCTCTGCAGATGGCGTGTGGGCAGCCCAGTGAGTTGTGAGCGGGGAATCGACCTTTTCCCAGTGGAAGGCCTTGAGCTTCTTCTTAGGCCGAACAACCGACAAACCAAGAGATGGCGTAGGTGTGAGGTTGTCTTGCCGGGATAAGAAGTGACCTGACATTGCTCCAGGCCCGGGCATCGGAGGAGGCGGCGGCGGAGGCATGCCTTTCATACCAGGCAAAGGAGGAGGAGGTGGCGGCGGCGGCGGCGGGGGTCCACCGCCCATCGGAGCAGGGGCGCCGGGAACTTTGCCGGGCATTGGAGGAGGTGGGGGAGGGGGAGGACCACCTGTCATGGGGGGTGGCGCGCCAGGGACCTTGCCCGGTAGAGGCGGCGGTGGAGGAGGAGGAGGACCGCCTCCAATTCCTGGCGCCGGAGGAGGCGCACCGGGAATCTGGCCAGGCAAAGGAGGCGGAGGCGGAGGTGGAGGTCCCCCGGAGACCGGGGCCACGGCCGGCGGGGTGGTATCGGTAATCTCGATCTTGGGAGGCTCGTGATCGCTGGGAGTAAGGGGGGTTTGCGACTCCAGACTTGGATGGGACGGGCCGGTGGTTACACCATCCCCATCCTCTGAATCGCTGCCGTCGAATTTCTTGACCTTGCCCTGGAGCTCGTTGAACATACCGGCAGCGGCCTTCTTGGGATCTACGACAGGCCGCTTGAATTCAACCAGTCGTGGCTTCTCGTAAACGACACCCTCCTCGTCCTCGGCGTCATCTTCGACCTCTTCCATGACGCCCTCGATCGGTTCTCCGCGGGCGCTGACGGGTTTCCTTGGGATACGGGTCGATCTCTTGACGCTTCCAAGCATACTGTTGGCGAAGTCCCGAGGGGGGGCACCCACACCAGTGCCGGAATCCCCATAACCATCCATCTCTTCCCGCAATGCTCGCAGCTTGTCCGAGGGACCAACGGTCTCGCCCCAAACCTTGCCTTCGAGCTTGTAGACCGTCTTTTGCCGCTCCAGCTGCATTTGGAGGCGCTCCATGAGCCTTTCCCGGTCCAGGATGCCCTGCATGCGAGCAGGATCTTCGTCGCCCAGCTTTGACCCCTTAGCGGCATTGGATGCTGCAACGTCCTGGGCGTCGCGGAGCATGAGATACAGCTCGCGCGTCTCAAGCTCATATCGTTGTGCTTCCTTCGCCCTGAGCGTCTGAAGATTCTCCAGCTCCGACTTCAGCCCCTCGGCCTGCCTTCTTTGTGCGTCGATAAACCTCGCCTGTTCATCGATTTGCTTTTGGAGTTTGGCAACCAGCCCGTCCGCACCCATTGCCAACTTCTCCCTCAGCTCATCCCTTTCCGCCAACGCCGCCTCGGCGATGCGCCGTGTCTCTGTAGCTTCCTCAAAAGCCTGGCGAGCTTCCGAATCGGTGTGTAACTTGTCAAGCAAGCTCTGGACAGTGAAGTTGAGACTTTGCTTGAAATCCATGTCCGGCAAGCGCCGGTCCATGGCGACATAGCTTAACATCGAGTCCACTAGCTGAAACATGCGGAGACGCTCCTCGCTATCATTTTCTCGGATCAGGAGCAAGTGCTGCAGGGCCGATATGAAATAGTCCTGGGTTTTGGTGCCTTGCAGCCGCTGTTGAATCGCGTCTACGATTTGGACCGGGTCGTTGAGGTCTTTAACCTCTCCGTCTACGCTGTCCTTGATGCTGCTGTTCTCCTTCTCGAGCATATCCTCGTAGTCGATGGCCTCGTTGCTTCGGAAACGCTCGATCTGCTTGTCAATCAACTCATACTGAAATGCCTCCATCTTGTTCAGCATCCGCTTGATGCCACACGCTGTGAACTGAGCTCGGATGTGGACGCGCATCTGGAGGTCCTTCTCGGCGGCATCGATCATCATGTTGACCAAGATGAGAGTGGCCACGACGTATTCCATCAGCAGGTTCTCCATACCGATGCCTCCGCTGCGCACTTCCTCGCTTGCGCCCACGAGGCTGCCCATCTTGCCCCGGCCATCGATGGTGACTTCAACAAGGCGCATCCAAGCGTCGAAACGACCGTTCTCGCCCTGCTGGTTCTTGGCGACGTCCATGGCCTCGATGACCTTCAGGTGGCCCTTTCCTTCGGACCAATGGCAAAGGAAGGTCAAGACTTCGCTAACGAGCTTTCTTGTCGTGATGCGGGGCGAGATGAGAGACGTCGCCAACGCCACGAGGACTTGCTGGTGAGCCAGGGCATCGTCCGCGCCGAATTTGTTGTTCATCAAGGCTTTTAGACACTTGACAATGTCGTACTCCCTGTCTAAGTTCTTGTCCCCCTTGGCCGAGTCCAGCGCCGGGCCCGTGGCCGTTTTGCGGTTGATTTTCAGGAGAACATTGGTTAAAGCCACTTGACCCTGGCACTCAATGAAGCGCCGAACCCATCCAATTTGTTGTGTCCGCAGGTTCACCTCCAAACTGCCAAAGCCCTTGCTGTCGAGCGAGTTCTCCATGACCTTGCGCACATACCACTCCGGGCTGCCCTCCTCGTCCGGTGTCTGGGTGAAGTCGATATTGCTGTATTGGCCGATTTTGGCGGTTTGTCTGCGCTTCTGCTCTCCTTGCCACTCGGTGAGGCGGTCCTGATAGATAAGAGTCCATTTCTTTGAGGGCGGGTAGGCAATCATCTGGCGCTTTGCCTGGTCAGGGAGGTTGTGCCATCCACGTTTCTGCATGAGCGCGAGGAACATTTGCTCAATAACGTTGTCGTCGTCTGGTTTGGGGAAATAAAACCCTTCGGTTGACTGGAATCCGGAGGGAAACTTTGTCAAGCGATTTTCCCGAGGTGAGTGCGGAGATAGATAAGATGATTGGGACGAGACACTAGGAAGCGCTGCTTTGGATGAGCGATGGTCCGCGAAATGGGCGTGATAGGATCCTCCATTACCTGACATGATGCTGGATGTGTCGGCGGAACTGCGTCCTGTGGATGTTGTATATGAGTTGTAACGGGAGTTATGGGATCCTGCCAAACTGCTTTCTCTCGGCGGGCCCCATTGTTGGTACTGAGCTTGGCGTCCGGTTGAGGCCATTGTGATATTCGATGCGCTGGGCGGCGGGCGTGGCCCAGATGGATAGGGACTCGTGGGACGCACGGTCGACGGATCAAAGGTGGGATACTGGTGAAAATCGCTCGTCGCTTTGTTTAGCTGGTGTGGTAGTGGCTCTCTTCGACCGGGCATTTGTTCGGGTTGAGGGATGTAGTCGACAGGCACCGGCGAGCGCCCGTCCGCGCTCACGGTGTCGTAAGGGATCGTCGTCATGACGCCGGCCGTCATGTTAATGCCGGATCCGGCGGAGCTGGGGCGGTCGAGCGATACAACCGAAGAGTCCCGTTTGTGGCGTGAGTGACGCGAATTCATCGAGCCTGTGTCGGTGTCGGCGGATAGATGTCGGCCGTCATCGCCCGCGCTCCGTTTATCGACTTTGTTCCTGGACCTGTGGAAGAATGAAGACGCCTTCCCGCTGGAAGAGGCGCGGGATTTGTCGTAGGAAGACATGGCGTAGGCGGAATCTCTGTGTGAAACAGCCGCTTTCTTGGTGGGG
>MU857615.1:0-316793 GCA_033296725.1 Corynascus novoguineensis
TTATTCTTCTCTTCTCTTCTTTTCTTTCTTTACTTTTTATCTTCTTCTTTTTTCTTTTTTCTTTTTCTTTTTTTTTTTTTTTCTTTTTTTTTTTTTTCTTTTCTTTTTTTTTTTTGGTATCCTGCGTCGGGCATTGCGTTGTGGACGACCGACACTTCACGTCAGTCCTAGGTGAATCTTATCGCGAATCGCCAAGACGTGATATTGTCAAGCGGCAATGGGCGTTTGTGTAATCCGTACGGAGTTCCTGAGCCGCTCAATGCAACAGCGGCTCCATGCTGTGCCGTCCATGTTCTGGCCCGGGGAAAGTTACAGTGAATACAGATTAGACCTATGTGGAATAAAAGGACCGTGTCATATATGTGCAGTTGTTCTGCTGCCCTTATACCAACCAAACTAGCGGCAACTTCTTCGCGTCTTCATGTGCTGTTGGGCGTGGTTAGTGTGCACGTGGTGTGTCTGCTAACAGAAGCGGGTAGCTGCCCGAGTAACACGGCCCCAACCGTTTGGTCCCATCGCTCTGCTGGCCCGCGCATGGGGCAGGCTTGCCATGCATCAACCTGAAACTTGCATTTGGGTTAAACGGTCTGGTCAGCGGCAACCACCCCTTCGCCGAAAGCAGAAACATGCGCTGCTGTCTCGGGACCCCCAATGTTCCTCAACTTCGAGCGGCCCGCGGTATGTCAAGTGCACAACCGCGGTTAGGAGCAGTTCAGGTGGGCCTGTATTGCCCACATACTGTGTGGTCATTCAATGACGCCTGGCATGTAAAACGGCCAGGTCTTTCCCGTTGCACCAAGATGAATGTGCAAGCTCACCAGGGCGGCCTCACGTCGCAGGTGCCCAGCACACAGCCTGCCTCTTCCCCACTGATCTGCCGCGCCGGGGCGCTGAACACTTGGCAGGAGACGTCAGCAGTTGTGGCTAGTATAGCCGGCTTTGGAAACTTAGTAACGCCTCAGCCATCGGAGCATCGTAATGGACCCCTACTCGAGCCGCGTCTCTATAATTCTCACAACATGGACTCTATCCAATGTTCTTCCTTTATTATTGGGTCTTTCTTGGCCTCCCCGTATCGCCCGCCCGTTGATGCCTCCTTCCCCCACTCCCCAAATTCTCAGATGTCCAGGTGCTCAGTTCACTGTGGCCGTGCCGACTAACATGCAGTGACAGCCCCACACGGATACAGAAGCGAAGCCCGATCGGCGGGCGGCCCTGGCAACCAAAAACTAGAAACACGTCCTGCTTTGAAATATCTGGGCAAGGAACAGGCTTGCCTGCTGACCTTCTCATCCCGAGGTTCTTTTTTTTATCGCTTTTCAACCTCCCACCCACGACCCATCCGCGCAACACCGCGGTATGACCCCGTAGAGCGCCCAGAACCGCCGTGGTCAATTTTTTGAGATAGTGCGACGCGAACCGCCCCCATCGCTCGCTTCAACCACGAACAGGGATAGGGGAATTTCTGCTCCCAGCGCCGAGACATCCCTGCAACCGCGCCGTCAAAATCATCCCCGAATTTTTTAGGTTTGACCTGTTGTTGATCCGCTGATTCGGTCACTCAACTCTGGAATCTACCCATTGCCGGAACTCATCTGTTTGCACTATCACCCGACATTCGTTTCTTTCCCGCTCGCCGTACGCTCGATCCGCATTCACCGCAAACCAACTTCATACCCCAGGTCCACTTGCTTCGAACACAGTTTGGCTGCGACGTTTTGGTTTCGGTTTGCCCTCGTGAACCTGGGAGCCGCAGCCCTCAAGAAGAAGAACAATGGCAAACGAATACTACAACCAAAAACCGCTGCCCGGTGCAGTCAGCCCAGTGTACGAGAGCGACAGGCCCGCACCATCCTCTTCCTCGCTCTATTCCACGCCTGCTCCCGCATACAGCTCGCGGCAACACCTTGCACCTGGGGATCGGCCTTCGCAGGGAGTGTCTCCGTCGCCCTTTGATACCGTCTTCGACGATCATGTGTATCCAGCAAGCACACACTCGAGCACGCACCGGCTGAGCCACCAAGACACGGGCTACCACGGCCACTCGCCCGTTTCTCCCGACGACACGTACAACCGCCCGGCCGACAATATCCCCCTCCAGGATCACCCTCAGCGATTGTCCTCCAAAGACGACAATGAGATGCAGGATCACGTCTATGACGCGCCGAACTCGAGACAGCCGCGGCGGGGGCGCGTGCGGTTCGGCGAGCTGGGGATGCTTGGCGCGAACCGCAAGAAAATACCATTTGTCGTCTACTTTTTCACTATCATCCAGGTGGCAGTCTTTGTCGGTGAGATTGTTAAGAACGGTAAGCAGCTCTCCAATCATTCCGTCGTTGCCCCCAGGATGTCTATACGACTAACAAACCACCCCCAGCAACGACAACCGGTTCTCCAATCATGATCAAACCCTCCTTCAATCCCATGATCGGTCCGTCTCCCTATGTCCTCATCAACATGGGCGCCCGCTTCGTCCCTTGTATGCACTTTGTCACCAACAGGACGGCGCCCTGGCCGTGCCCAAGCACCACCACCAACGACCAGAATGCCCCAGAAAATCAATGCACACTCTGGGACCTCTGCGGTTTCGGCGCCGTTCCCCCGCCCGACTACACGCCCGGCGCCCTGCTCGATACCAAGTCGGCCCCCAACCAATGGTTCCGCTTCATCATTCCCATCTTCATGCACGCCGGTCTCATTCACATAGGTTTCAACATGCTCCTCCAGCTCACTCTCGGCCGCGACATGGAAAAGGCCATCGGCTCTATTCGCTTCTTCCTCGTCTACCTGTCGGCCGGCATCTTTGGCTTCGTTATGGGCGGTAACTTCGCCGGCACTGCCATCGCCTCCACCGGCGCCTCGGGCTCCTTGTTCGGCATTATTGCCCTGACTCTCCTCGATCTTCTTTACTCGTGGAAGGACCGCGTCAACCCCGTCAAGGACCTCACCTTTATCCTACTCGACGTCATCATATCCTTCGTCTTAGGTCTGCTGCCCGGCCTCGACAACTTCTCCCATATCGGTGGCTTTTTGATGGGCCTGGCCCTGGGGGTCTGCGTCCTGCACTCGCCTAACTCGCTCCGTCGGCGCATCGGCGACGACGTGCCGTACGCCAACCAGCAGGTCAGCGGCGGCTTTGCCGCCCAGGGCACCCCCCCCTCCTTCGTCAAGAACCCTGTCGGTTTCTTCAAGGGCCGGAAGCCCCTGTGGTGGGCTTGGTGGCTGATTCGTGCCGGCGCTCTCGTGCTCGTCACCATCGTGTTCATCCTGCTGCTTAACAACTTCTATGTGTACCGTCGCACCTGCGGATGGTGCAGGTACTTGAGTTGTTTGGTGAGTATCTCTCTCTTCTCAACTCAAACAGAGCTCTGGCTAACCTGTACCGTGTTTTCAGCCCGTTAGTGATTGGTGCTCGATTTTGGATTTGAATCTGTAATTTCCACAACAGAAATCGGGACGCATTGCGCCGTTTTTCCATTTCGTTCACGGACTCGTTGCAATGAGTTTCGTTCGATTGGGTGTTAGGTACTTGCAGTATTGGACGTGCGAGAACGCTTCGCCCAACTTGCCGGGTTATTCTTGGGTGGCTGTGAGTAAGGGCTACTATGAACGGGCATAATAATCTCCTATTATGCATAGCAGTGGCGTTTGGGTCTATTGCTTGTTAAAATTACTTTTGCCCTGGTTCTCTCCATACAGTCTCTCGTGGGTTTGATGAAAATCATCTGGTCGAGGGGTGGGCTCGGTTCTGCAAAGCCAGACGGATGAGGCCATGTCCAGCGTTGGTTTTACCTGCCTTACGATGATGTATTTGTATTCTTGAATGATGATAGATGATGGTATTGGGAAGATGGCAAACAGGAAAGGAATGGGAGGTGGTCAGTCTTTTAGGTCGACGCTGTCATCAGAGCATATAAAGAAATCAAGCGCCTTGAGAAGTTGCGATGATCTGTACTAAATACGTGAGGTCCGCGAATATACTCCGGAAATCAAGAGTACCGTGGTGTATATAGTAGTACACTTTGATGATACATGTACATGTTAATGGTACAACAACTTTCCATCGCCAGAGACGACACATAAGAGGAGAAGATATATCCCGGCCCGGACGAACACGTCCGTCGCTTACGACTCAAGCAGCTTTACTCCCCCTTCTTTCCCTTCGGGCCCGCCCCTTTATCATTAACGCCTTCTTCTCCTTCCTCCTCCCAGTCTTCCCACTTCTCCTCCCCAGTCGCCTTCTTCCCCTTTCCGTTCCCGTTCCCGTTGGCGCCGAGGGCCCCTTCGCCGTAAACGGTCTCGAACGGCAGCGGCTCGTCCGCGCCGTAGACGTGGATAGGTTGGCCGCGCTGGCGTTCGTCCTCGCGGCGGCGGAACTTGCGGCCCTTTGCGCTGTACTTTTCGAGGCGACCCGAGAACATGTAACGCCAGCGGTCCGCGTTGGTGGGCCCCGCAGCGGCCGCGGCGGAGGAAGAAGAGGAGGCATTGCTGCCACTACTGTTGTTGTCCTCCGGGTAGAGCAGGTTCTTACGCCGCTTGAGCACCATCCGGTACAGGTTGAGGGCTCGCTCGGGTTTGACCTCCTCAATGGCGTACTCGACCTGCCACCGCTGCCGCGGGTGCAGCTTCTCAGGCCGCGCGACGTATTGCCCGTCCACCTTGTTGCGTACCGTCAGGATCAGCCCGTAGAGCTCGCCACACGCGTCGCGCTCGTCGGCGAAAGTGGTAGTTTTGGTGGTCTCAGGGTTTTCCGTCCCGGCCGCTGCTGTTTCCGCCTTTGGTTTTGATTCTCCTTCTGGAGCCTTGGAAGTTGGTACTGCGGTGGATGCCTCTCCCGCCATTTCGTCTGTGACTTGTTTTTGGGAAACGGTCGTCGTCGTCGATAAGTCTTTTGGTGGGGCGACGGGCGACTCGACGGTTCCTGTGAGCTGGGAATGCTTCTGTTCGGGTTGCTCACTGGCCTCAGAGGTCTCAGCAGAGGTTTGGGATGATGCTGCTGAGTCTTCAGGCGGAGTTGCTGAGTCCGCTGATGATGCGATTGGCGACTTCTCTGTGTCCACTGCTGTCTCACCCTTGTCCTCGGTAGCTTCGAGCTCCGCTGGCTCGGTAGACACGACAGCCTCGGCTGGTTCTACTTGCTTGCCATCCTCAGCTAGCACTTCGCCCGTCTCGACAACCCCGTTTCCTGCACCCCCTTCCGCCTTGTCCTCTTCCTGTGGCTGCTCCGTAAGCTCTGAGAGAAGCCTCTCAATCTTACGCAGCTTCAGTGCATACTCCGGCTCGTCCTCGGCAACAACATTCTCGTCTTCCCTGAGCGAAGCCCGCTGTTCGCTTGGGACAGCCCGGATCTGTGTTGCCAACTTTACGATCAGGTCCTTCAGGGTCGGCTCATCGGCCGGTGAGTCCTCCGTTGCAGAAGACTGGATGTCCTCTTCCTCCCGAGACTCCTCCTCTCTTGACGCTTCAGCTTGCTCCACTGATTCCGGTGCGCTACTCGGCGCGGTATTGGTCTCTACGCTTGCCCCGCCGGATAATTCGGTCTCAGATGATGACCCAGTCTCACTGGATCCGACAGGCTCCGAAGCTTCATGGTCCTCCGAAGCACCGCGACGGCCGTTGCTCGTCAGGGCTTCCAAAAACGCATCGACGTAGCGCTGTGTTTCGTCGGGCGCGGTGGTTCGGAGAAGCCCGCTCTCCTGCAGGGCATCCTCAATGGCTTCCCGCACGAAGGTCGCGCCGTGCTCCTCATCCTCCAACTCGTCTTCCACCTTGAGCATCACCTCTTCCCAGGCGGCAGAACTCGTGATCTCCTCCCCGTCGCTCTCGTCCACGTCATGCTCTTCGGCGTCGTCAAGGCCTTCTTCCCCACCGTCCTCTTCCTCCATGGCGCGCGCCTCTTCAACGACACCCATCATCTGGCGCTCAAACTCTTCCACCTTGGCTCGTGTGGCTCCCTGGATCTCCTCGATCTCCCTTGGAGTCACGGGCTTGGCAAAGATGTACATGAACGGGGTCTCCTCGCCTCTCGTCTCAAAGTGAAGGCGCAAGGAGCGGCCGGGGTACTTTTTGGTTACCTTGTCCAGCACCTTATTGAGCAGGTAGAGGCTCAGTTTGAATTCGCGGTCGCCGAGGGTCGTGTTTTCCTGGCCGTGCAGCGAGAGGTCCATTTCCTGGAGCGGGATGTACTGGAAGCCAAAGATGCGCTCCGTGTTGTGGTAGGCGACAAAAATGCCGTCCATGCGGCCCATGCGAACCTGGAGCGAGTACTTCAGGAAGGCAGAGCGGATCATGTCGTAATACTCGCGCTCGAACGACTCCCAATTGCCGAAGCGGGTACGAATCTCGTAGCCCAAGCCCTTGTGAAAGTCTTGGGCGTCCATGCGGATGGAGATGACGGCCCTCGTCTTAAGATCAAACATACCAGTCCCTGGCAGGCGGGGGTCGTATGCGTCGAGCTGGGACCGCATCAGGAAGTCACCCAGGGTGGTGTAGTGGTACGACTCTGGCCCGTTTCGGTCCTCCTCGGTCAGCTGGTCCGAGTTTGTTTTCCGGTACTTTTCAAACTCTTCTTTGGGCAGCGTCAGAAACTTCTCCATAGATTTCCCTAGCATGCTGAGAATGTTCGCCGTGTCAAACTCCTTGTCGGCGTCGATAGCGTATGTGCCGTCCTTCCAGTGAAGGAACGTGGCGGCCGGGGCGCGCATGATGCGCGTGAAGCGATACGAGTCGATCTCAAAATCCTTTGACATCATGCAAGGGTTGATGGGCCGCCAGGCCGAGAGGAGATAGTGAAAATGAGCCAGGGTGGAGGTCATGCTCGAGGTGGAACCCGTGTACTTCTTCTGGTACTCAGCGGCGGTATTGATGAGGGTGGTATCCTTGGAAGACGTGACATATTGCTTGATGGCTTCGAAGTCGAACTCCTTGATGGGCATGATGCGCTCCAGATAGGGATCAAAGTTGAAAACGCGGGAGCGAGGATCACGTATATGGTAAACGCCAGGGTTGAAGAGCACGCGGTCTAGGCCATAAGCTAGCCTAGGCACGGGCGGTTGTTCCTTTTCTATTGGGGTCAAGTCGATCTTGCCCGCGTCGATTCGATTGACGACAAAACCAGTCGTCCCTTTCCCTTTTCTGTTCGCATGCCTGGCGACGGCTCGAAGCGGGGTGAGGGCAGACAGGGCCCTGGACGATTTCGTCGATGGGGAAGCGGGCTTCGCTTTTTGCGCGGGTTTGGGTGGCTTCGGAGATGCTTTGGCAGATGGTTTCTCTGCTGTTTTGGCCGAATCGTGCGCCGACTTTTTGCCCGGTTTCTCTGCAACGGGTTCTGCCGGCTTTGCGTCCGCCTTTGTCTTTACGAAGCCCAGGGCCTCTGCTAAGCTCTTTTCTCGCTTTGGTGTCGGTGTAGTCGCTTGCTTTGGTGCAGCAACCGGCTTGTTCTCGCGCGGGACGTGTTCGGCTGTCTGTTTGACCAACTGAGCATCATCGCGCAGCTCCTGGCGGAGGACCTTCTTCAGCATAACGAGGGCACCTTCAAGCGTCTTCTCATTATGGGTTGGTGAACTCTTCGCTTCTTTGTTCTTTTTCTCGGGGTCAGCGTCGGCAGCTGGGGCCGCTGGCGATGTCTCGGCTTCGGCGGCGACGGCATATTTGATTTGAGATGATTGACGCTGGTCGGCTTTGATTTCTTTCAGAACATAGAGGGTCTCTCGCCAAAGTTGATGTGTTGCCGTCGGCGATGATGCTGACGCCGAAGCGGATGACGAGCTTCTTCGTCGCCGAGCTTTCCGCTTCCGTGAACGCTTGGTTGGCGTTGCTTTCTTGGGTTTCTTAGCATCCCTGGCGAACTTCTGTCCGGCGACCTGTGTGCCCTGCTGTTGCTGCTGCTGCTTCTGTTGCTGCTGCTGCGAGGGTGTCGGTGGCGGAGGATGCTGGTCAGACGACGGCGACGAGTAATGGCGCGCTGCACATAATCTGGCGACGGCTCCCGGTAGCCTCGTGGCGCCGCTCGCAAGAAGCGCGCGGCATGATGTGCAGATGAACCCAGTCTTCCAAGCGCTGCGTGCTTGTCTGGTCAATTGCAACATGGCAACGCACTTGGCTCGGATTGGGGGCTGGGTCGGGGTCGAAGCCTGGGCGTCGTGGGAGTCGTGATTACGGCGCTTGAATCAAGATCTTTGCAGCTTCGACCTTATCGTGATTTCATTCACGAACCCCAGCCCCTGTCAACTTTTTTTACCTGGCATGCCTGCCCACTTGCCCGCTTTGGTATGGTCCCACTTTTCGATGTAGTGATTGGGACGGGGAAGCATTCGGTGCGGCTGCCGGACGGAGGACGGAGCAGCTTTGGTGGGCCCACTCGGCCCCGGTTCCGTGTGAGGTCCGGCCCTGATCCGGCCGCTTCTTTCCGCGTATTCCACGTTATCGAGATCGTAACCTGATGGTAGGTTCTATGTGTACCGAACTCAAAGCTGATGTGACCGAGACAAGGCTTCGCTGACACAAATCCGCTCCCCCTAAGCTCCCGTCTGCTCCTGGGGAGGAAACAATGTGTTTGAGCTGCTAATTGGAAAGCGCCGTGGTCAACGGGACGAGCTCGTTGGGAAGTGGGTTCTTATCAACAACTTTCTTTCTTTTTTTCTTAGTTTTTTGAAATGCTCTCGAGTTGCAGAGATTACGTAGCTCTTTGGAGCTTAGAAAAACAGATGCGAGAGAATTTGTATTGCCATCAACAGCCGAGATGGCGCGGATTGTGAAATGAGATAGTCAACGTCTACAGCTGCGGCATGTTATGACGCCTTGGCAGGTTTTTGATTGTCTCTTGTTAAGTCTTTAGTGAAGATCTCATTGTAGCGCCTGTTAACCAGAAGATCAAGGCTTTGCGGCAGGCAGACGAAACAAGAAGGCAGCGGGCAGTCTGGGAAGCCGCGCATCAGTATAATACAGCACAGGTGCCTAAGGTATGTACTTTCCATATGTACATACTTGGTACGGTATCTCAACGAGATTGCGATAGCATCGCCCCATGGTTTGGTTTTTGCAATCTCATCTCGTCCAAATGTCTAAAAAAAAAAAAAAAAAAACTTCTAAAAACAGAATCTGATGCCCCGGCAGGAGAGTGTATGGTATTTTGTAACCAAATGAGGCTACGATGTCGCTATCAAAATGATTGGATTATTGCTGTCAGAGTGGGCGGCAGATCGCTGTGGCTTACGGATGCTGATGCACTGGTACGGACTTTGAAAGAAGCCGAAACAGGCGTCCACAACTTAGAAAATTCCTCAGCCTCGCAATCATTGTAGGTTAGTCTTTGGGAGACCATTGCGGGAGTCGGTACAATCACGAAACATGAGCCTCGAAGAAAAAAACTCCAACTCACCAACGCATGCCCTTATTCGTCCCTTGCTGGCCTTGTTCCGTCGCACTGCGCCTGACAATGAAAGCGCCGACGGACCACGTGCGAACGAAATGCCAGCCGTATGCAGCAGGTGCATGCAATCCGGTCGCCTGGGTCCCCTGGAATTTTTGTTTGGACCATTATTAAAACTCCTCCAACTCGGGCAAATTCTTTCATCTCCGGCAACTCAATGATAAGTTATTAGTGTATTAAGCGGGATGAGTCGACAATTCTAATCCATGCGGTTTTTTTCGGTGGGGATTTTCCCACGCGTGTTTCGTGGGCATAGGGTTTCAGCTAGTGTGTAGTGTGGCCCATGCCTGGGCATCTGCGTCGGGCAAACTACACCACGCTACGAAGTACATTGCGCCAGGAGAGATAACGTTACGGTAGGGGCGGGAACACCCGTGCTAGCTGTTGGCTGATGCCGTCCCCAATCGGACCGGTCCCTACATCTTGAACCTCGAAAGGGAGGCTCCAAAGTCAGGGTCGACGATAACGTGATCGCGGGACCAGGGTGGCTGCTTCGTGGTCCGGTTTGAGATTGGTCTTGAAGCAAGGAAAGATGCCTCCAAGAGCTTGGTCGGGCTGGCTTGCTTAGATCGACACCTTTGTTGGGCAGCCGCGGCAAGCGTGCTTGTACACTTTTGGACGTCGACAGTGAAAGAAAAGTAAGGTATGTACCTATTGTACGGATTTTATGCTGTGACAAGTGGAACGGTTTGAGCACGCTGAACTTGGCACTTTGCTGCGATCATTCAGATCGGAAGTGGCTTGCTTTTTTATCTTGCCTAACCCCCCCGGGCGCCTTGTACACACTAGTGTCCGCCTTGCGCATCTGTCATTGATCTGTCAGATTGATAAGGGTCTTTTTCAAGTTTCCTCCTGCCGAGGGACAGGCACCAGTCAGTGTGTCCGCGACATCGTTTCCCGTACAAACCTACTTGTCCTCCTTGGACTGTCCCACTCCGCTTACAGCGGCTGTTCGACGCGGAAATGAACCGGCCAGAACACCGGGGATTTGCGAATGCATGCGCTCCGCTTCTGATGCTGCATTGCTCGCATTCACCCGCTTGGTGTCATGACCTCGCCTGCTCCGTTTCGTCCTGTCCGTTTGCTCCCGAGTGCTCCGCTTGCCTATCGTGGACTGCCCACCCCGGAGTCAAAACCGTTGGAACCCGGACGGCGGTACAAATCCGTACGAATCGGGAGGGCATGTGGCAAGTCGGCGCGATCGGATTTGCCTGCTCCCGCAACCCCACGACTGGGGGTGTGTCTCCCATTAGGTAATGGGCTCTGGGACGCAACGCCTGCCAAGACGAGCCAGACGAGGCCGCGGGAAACGCGCGTTAGCGCATTCCAATTGTAGCGTAGTGTGTTTTCGAGAGGCTAAATCACAAGACAATGATGCCCTGAAGTTGAGAAACAAACGTCTGAAAAACCCGAACGCCACGATTGATAACGGAAGCCGGAAGATAACCATCCTGTCACAAGTGTTGGGGTCCGAATCGCACCACGCATCAGCCACCTAGGGATATGTCAAAGTACACAGACAAAAGCACGCAAAGAAGGCGACAAAATTCGCCTAGATCTCGACAAAGCGACTCCAAGCCTGAAACTCGGTATTAGAGCAGAACGTGATACCGTTGCATGGCCATCAAGGTTCGCATGTTCGACTGCAGCTCGTCTGGGGAAACAGCATTCGCTAACGCACCGTACGCACATCCTGTAGTGGACGGATCATATGTACGGGAGTACGGGTCCCCTATAACGAATCCTGCTCATGGTGAGATGCGGGTATCATCCGGGCCCGCTGCAACTTTGACCTTCTCGTGCCGTGTCGCAGGGCCCGGCTCTCGCATGCCTTGCCCAACCGCCCTGCGATTGGCCGGGCTAATACGTGGTACTCGGCGTTGGATGGCGACCAAAGCCTCGCAAATCACGAAACCGTTTGCGCGCAGCGCCGCCCAGCACGTTCTCTCTTTGGCTGAAAGGCGTGCGCGCCCCCCAGGGGTAATGCGCGCTTCTCCGCCGCTGGATTTTCTGCCTCACGGACCTCGTCGTTCGATGCGGCTTCGGGGAGGACCAAACAGGCGTGTCCCGAAAACAAGCCGAGCTACCGCTACTCTGATACCATAGCGACCCGTTATCGCGATATGGGGTGTGCGCGGCAAGGGCGCAAAGGGCCCAAGGGCGGATGGGTTTTGCGCGCTGCTGCGGTACCCGATAAGGCGCAGCGACACGGGCCGGTTGGTGTGGGTAACGTTGGCCCTGAGTGTTCTTATCGCCATGCTGGTTTTCATCAGCCCGAACGTCCTGCACAGCAAGCGAGTCACCACAATCAGGGGCCGATAGTGATCGGTAAAGATGATTGCGACCTCGATGCCTTTGTTCCCAGTGGGTTGGGACGGCGACGGCCACTGCGACGATCGCGAAAAGACAAACTGCGCGCTGAATGCTGTGTGACGACCCTATCTATCGGCACATCAGCCGACAGCAAGATTGCGCCACCAGTGATTGCGACACGTCGCAGAAGGAAAGATTGGGAAGAGGCCAATAACAATAAATGCACAGGTTTCAAGTAAGAATGCGGCTGGCCGCGCGGTCGAAAGCATGGCCTTGGGTCCGTGAGACAGTGAGTCTGCGACACTGAGGCGCGTAACTGGCGGATGCGTCGCTCAAGATATGGACGCCTCAGTGCACCTTATCTCGCAGCGGCCAAAGTAACGACATCGTATGGAGTGATTTGAGGATGGAAGGAAACCCGGTGTCGCCAAGGTGCAGGATGCCACTCGCCGAAAGAAAAACTTGTCTAAGATAGCCGGGAATCAGGAAATGATGGACTGGATGCATGGGTTTCCTGTTTGCAATAATTCTAAAATTCAC
The DNA here is from genome assembly GCA_033296725.1 of Corynascus novoguineensis. NCBI lineage: Eukaryota > Fungi > Ascomycota > Sordariomycetes > Sordariales > Chaetomiaceae > Corynascus > Corynascus novoguineensis. Next base: position 12,284 of record MU857615.1, read on the forward strand.
GTCGATATGCTTATTTTTGGTCTTGTTCGTGCCGAGTGTTCGTCTCTGCAAGTCGAAAGATCTGGCCAAGGATGTCGGTTCGGTGGAGCTGCATCTGGAACATGGAGAGAAGCTCGGGAGCTCAGGTACAGTCATTGGTCGCGGTTGTTGTGAGCATTATCCAGCCTCAGGCAGCAAACTCTTATCTCGACCCCCACAATGAGGTGATCCATGTGGCACCCCTTAGGTTCCACTCAGACCCCTGTCAGCGCCCGTCTCGAGTTGTCGACGAAAGTTTCTCTCGCTCCAAGGGAGAGTACCCAGCCACTGCCAACGGGGCGAACACCTTGCCGGCCACTTTGGGACAAACGGAACCACCTCGCCAGCCAGCAGAGGCAGGAATCTGGGGAACCGGCAGACACCAAAAAAAAAAGTAACACTGCCTGGAAGCAGGGCTGTTCATCCACAGGGTTTGCCCATGTGCAGAGCCCGCGCTGTCTCTGTCGGTCGACATTTGACACACTAAGCTCGGCCACTTGCGCCCACCTTTTCCCACAAGACTCAGGCATCTCTCTCCACGTCCCACCCACGCTTGTGGAAAGGCTTTTCACAACACACTCGTTCGTTCCCACTTAATCCGCAATGTATTACACACGACATACTACGGTAGAATATCCACCAGCCAGACCGCCTTCGCTAGTTCGGGGGAAGTTGTTTCGGCGCAATCGCCGGCAGCCAGGTACGCGAGCTGTGGGTTTGCAGGACATGTGCTGTGTGTGCAAAACGGACATGGAATGTTATGGTGCGGCCCGGGCTTGCAGAAGACAATTGTCACGTCACCTGGCGCAATCGCTGCGTCGACGGGGGCCTCAAGGTACAGCGACCGCCGACTCGTGGAGGGGCAGCGTAGTGCCACATAGGATGGAACCTCCCCACACGGGAACGCGACCCGCGGCATCGCCGGTATCTCGCTATTGGCAGGGACCCGCTTCCATGCCCGTGAGAAACGCCCGGTACCTTCTCGCCCACTCGGCAAGCAATTTATCTCGCTCAAATCCTAGCAGTCGCCGCTATCTCTTGGGGGACCTTCCCTCCCTCTTTTTCTCTTGCCCACGACCTTCGCCAACCGCGGCGCTGCTTTTGGTTTTTTTTCTTTTCCTCCTATTTCCCTGTCTCTATTTCTGTCGTTGGGCATCTTTTTATACTGTTCTCCTTTTTGCGGACCCATAGACAGTGAGTGAGTGACTGCAACAACAACACCAACTCGGCTGGCCGTTATCGGGAGCGTCCGTCTCTTGTCTCTCCACACAATATCTAAACGTTATCTACGCTCCGCCGGGAAGCTGCCGCGCTGCCGCTGTGGACTCTCCGTCGAAACTGGGGAATTTCTGCACCGGCCTTCCCTGCCTATCAGCAACCCGAGGCACTTGTACTTGCATTCCCCGGTATCAGATACCGCCAGATCGGGCACCGCAGCCCCAGGATTTCACCGAGTGTTTCCCTTCCCCCGCCATCTTTAAATCGTCTATCAGTCGGCCATTCCCCAGCTGCCTTGGCTGTCTCGACCCTGATCGCATCGCATCGTTGTCGCCTGATAACACCGGCCTTGTCGCCCGTCCGGCGGCTTGGTAACACAACATATCTGCTTGCACAGAGCCTCTCAGGGATCCTCCCTGCCGGCTCCTGGATCCCATTATCTAACAACATAAACCCCCCCCGCCGCCGCCGTCGTTCCAATCCCGCCGTCGTTCCATGGATATCTCCCGGCTAGTTAAGCTCTTGACTGCCATGTGTGATTTCCGATAGGACGCCGTCGTTGGTCCTTCATCATTTCTCCCTAACCTCCTCATCCCGTCTCGATCTCATTCAGGCGCAGCACCCGCCGCACCTCTAACCCCTGAACTATCATTCACGGTGCTGCCCAACCTCCATCAACCTGCGGCTTCAGGGGTGCCGCAGGACAATCCTCACATCCAGACGTTGATCAACAACAACAATAACAACCATCCAACCATATCCGAGATGTCGGCACACTCAGCATCGCCGTCACCGCTGCAGTCGCCAGCCAACGGCTTGGTGGACGAGAGCAGAATGCCCAGGGGGCACTGTCGATACATCCTCCTTCATCCCGAGATTAAGGGCCAGAGATGTGCCTGTGTCAACTTCACACTCAACAAGGGCATCCCTGGTTCTACCTGTGATTGTGGCCATCTGGCATGTTACCACAACCGAGAACCCGATATCTCTGCGGACCAGAAGCACGAGCTCGAGATGGTGAAGCGGCGGCTGCAGCATCTCGAGGACCAACTTTCCAAGGGGCAGGAAGACGTCCTGGACGGCGTCGTCAGCAGGTTGAACGAAGTGGAGGAACACCTTGAAAAGAGCAAGGAAGAAGCCAGTGAGCAAATAAAAGGGGCGTACCGAAACGTCAGCATCAGCTGGCGGTCCATCGAACAGGCGGAGCGCAAGAGCCTGCAGCACGATGAACAACTCCGCCAAATATACGACAAGCTCCAAGACCACGACGAGCAGCTCGGCAGGGTCCGTGCGGCTCAACTGGAGCTCCGAAACGCCGATGTGAGCCTGGATAAGCGCATCAAGAACCTGACTGAGTCGCTCGAAGAGGAGGAAGAACTGCGCCTTGCCGCGGCCGCGGCCGCGGCCCCCCGGCCGCCGCGAAGGAGGTCAACATCCGACACATCCCGCCCAAACGTCCCTTTAGGGCCCCCTTTAGGGGCGGGGGCCGCCCACCAACACCCGTATCCATCGCCAACGGGCGGCCCCGTCAGCACCAACATCAACACCTTCCAAGAGCTTTGCGACGGCTCCAGGCTCGACGCCAAACATTCGGCTCGCCCCTGTCACCGGCGTCACTCACCGCGACCGGCACTCTCCCCATCTGCCCAGCCCACGGGCCCTTGGACGGTCCATATCTCCCTCCTCCCCCATGCCTCTGCGCCCATGCCCTTCGAGCGGAACACGACGGCGTACCAGCGGTGCCTCTCGCGGGGCCTTCACCGCATGGTGGCCGTACAGGGCCGCGACGCAACTTCGTTCAAGGAAGCCGTCGAGAAGGCATTTGGCCAGTTTCTCCGCGCGCGCGAGTGGATGCCGCTGCAGGCCAAGCTCTGCGACGCCGCGACGCTGCAAGGGCTCCCGATGCTGCGACGGTTAGACGACCCGAAGCGACGCCACCCGCAGCTGATCCTCGGGGGCGATCCGGCCTGTGACCATGAGTTCCTGCGGCGCCATTGCGCCGTTGTCGATCCCCACGGCGTCATCGACTCGCTCTACATCGCCATGCGCGACCACACCATCAGCTGGCACACTCTGCGCCGCGCCCCTGTTTTCATGGAGGGGCTCGAGGAATGCTGGGCTTACGACGCCCGGCTGGATACCGACCCCTATTACGACGCCGATATGGCAGTCGACGACAACGACCGGCCCGCAGCGGGGGACATTACCACCGTACTGCCTCCACTATCTGCTCCTGTTGCTGCTGCTACTGCTGCGGCTGGGCTCAAGAGGTCGCGGGCTGAAATGTCCCGGTCAAACAGCTTTGGTTCGGGCGGGCCTGCTGCTGTTGCTGCTTCCGCTTCTGCTGCTACTGCCGTAGCACTGCCCGCCTCCTCGTCGTCGTCGTCGTCCTCCTCCTCCTCCTCCGCCAACACGACCACTACTGCTGCCATCACTACCACGTCCTCCACTGGGGAGTTGATAGGGGATGAAGCTCGTGTCAAAAGAACACGTCCTGCCCCACCGTCGGCGTCGATCGTGGAGATCCGTAGGAGGGATACTATCAAGACTGCTTGAGCCGAATGAAGCACATGTTCCGCTTCCTTGTCAGTCTTGAGGAAATTTTAAAGAACGGGTGGGGGGAGATTCAAATGCGACATGAACTGGGAAAGAACGCGCACATGAGATAGATAGCGCATTTCGGGAAAGCACGACCGGAGGGTAATGCTCTATAGATTTCTTTTTTGGGTGTCTGGGTGATCTTGAAACTGGCCAGGGCGTTTTCTTTTTGATGGACACAACAGCGGCGTTCAGAGATGTAGCGTGGGATTTTCCGGTGTTTCTTTTTTTTTTTTTTCTTGTGAGGAGGCGAGGGTTTTCGGTCGTCCGGGGTTATTGGGCATCACTTTTTTTTTTCTCTTTCGTCCTCAACCCCTCTCCGTCTCATGTTCTGTCGCAATGTGGTCGCCTATTTTGATGGCCCTTCATAGCCCTATGGGGCTTTGATCAGAAAATGAGACATAGGTGCCAAGAGCAAGGGGCCGTATGGCAGGCGTCTCAGCCGGGACCTGCCATGGTTGCCACTGTAGGATGCTTGGGAAGTTATCTGCGAGATGACACCCCATCCACCGAATGTTCGAAGTGCTAGTCGGAGCTGATTGAGTAGACGGCTCGCAATGATAGATTCTCTCGTACCCTACCCCTTCCATCTCGTGTGCAAGTGGTGATAATAATTGTAAAGAGCGAGCAACGCGTCTTGTCGGTTTTGAACGGCACTTTAGCATGTAAGAAGTGTCGATGATGTCAACGCATCGAGAATTTGGGAGGGGGGTCAACTGAGCTCTGTTGTTCAGGGTTTCTTTAAGGTCACGCCGGCCCGCCTGGTGCGGCCCGTGGGTCCCTGCTTGTGTGTCAAATTGAGATAATGTTCCGGGTCAATATCACACACAGCCTGTCTGGTGCGGTCTAGGACGATCTTCAAACCAATGGCGGGGAAGAGTCGGGTTACACATCGACGCTGGCCCAGCGCCCCCATGCTTGGTCTTGCTTTTCGCTGTCACGAGATGGTGCCGTTACATACACTCCATATACTACTAGATCAACATTTTCGCTAGAAATACAGATGTTTACTGCCTTCGTCTGGGTTGATGCTAGCCGATCGGCAAAGCCCAAAGGTGTGGCCCTCAACCACTCACTGATCGATACAAGAGACCCAACCTTGCGAATTTGGCTCTTCGATGCTCAGAAAATACTTGGAAACATACGCGCTCGGGAAGTTATCAGCTTTGGCCAAGTCTTCCAGTTAGATGGTTTGCCATACAAGGCTTAGAACTGAGCTATTTTCCACGAGACGAGTGTTCATTCGGTTGTGTCTCGCATCGGACATGCTGGTTGCGTTGCCCGTGTCATTAGTACTTGGGTAAGTGAGCGATCAAAGCAAGGATGCAGTTAGCTGAGACAGGAGCACCACAAGGCATAAATGAAAGTAATTGCTTGATCAACCCTTCCCCGCCCAAAAAAGCTTGCATATTTACAGATTGTGAAAGCGGGTCACTGGGTAAGCGGAGAGCTATATAGATCGCGTGTGGGCCAGAAGAGGAAGGCACGGGCCGCACAGTTGAACTGCTCTGGGAACACTGCAACAACTTCGGTACCGTAAGGTACTTTTCAACCTAAACAATACGAAGAGATACCGCTTTTTACTTCGCATCCCCGAGCCTGATCACGGCGCCACCCGCAGCCTTGCAAGGCCCAACATCGCGGTTTAGTTACTTCGTTGCGCTGCCAGTCTTCAACCGTGGACATTCAATTTGCCTTTCAGGAAACCTCTTGCGATCTGATACCCCGTACCTGCTTTTTTTTGGAGGGTGGTATCAAGATATCATTATGCCCCTTCCACCACCCTAGAAACCCAATTGCAACACTCTTCACGCGCATAGTTTCGCGAGCCGCGTCGCAACCCCTCCACCATGGATCTCGACATTGAAATGGACGTCGACGACGTCCAGGACATGCCGGTTCCTGCAATTCCCGCTGTGTATACCGAAGACTTAGCTCCCGAAGACGAACAGGTTCGAATTGGCGGCTGATCCCCGTTTCCCGCCCGCTGCGATGCGCTGACTGCCGCCCGTCTCAGGAACCCGGAGAGGTCGAAGAGACGCCTAACGAGGGGGGTAATGGCGACGATTCCGACGCGGCCAAGACGCTGGTACCGTACAAGGTGCACATCAAGGGTCTAGATACATTCAATCCGGACGACGTCAAAAGCTATCTGGCCGAACATTACAGCACGAGCGAACTCGGCCGAGTCGAGTGGATCGACGACACATCCGCCAACTTCATCTTCAAATCCGAGCGCATAGCACGGGAAGCCCTTGTAGCGCTCGCAGCTGTAGAGATTGCCGATGCGACGCAGCTGCCACCTCTCGAAAATATACCCGCCAAAAGCTTTTCGCAAAAGCCCGAATCTACGCTGCGCGTTCGGTTTGCTGTGGAAGGAGACAGAAAGGTGGCCAGGGCTTCAGAGCGTAGTAGGTTCTACCTATTGCACCCAGAGTACGACCCGGCGGAGCGCCGACGGCGGGGTGATTACGGCCGGGGGAGATACCGGGACCGAGATGACCGCTACCGGAGAAATGGGAGGAACGACAGGCGGAGGGATTCGCGGGATGACGAGGAGCCCGAGTCGTTCGACGTCAATCTTTACGATGATGACGCATCGGCACTTGCAACAAGGACCCGCAGAGAGTCGCGCCCAAGGCGCCGCTCCATGTCCAGCTCCTCCGATACCAGGCGCGCCGCTCAGCGAAATCGGGACAAGGAGCTCTTTCCGAACAGATTGTCAGGTGGCGGGCGCGGTTTGCGCGACCGGTCTGCCTCGCCTGTACGTGACCGCGATGGGGATGCCGAGATGGATCTGGACGAAGACGCGCGGGCAGCGGCAGCGTTGCGCAACCGGGAAAAAGGGCGGTCGATAAAAGAGCGCCTGTCACGGGACAGCAGCGCCAAGGAGCTCTTCCCCTCCAAAGATGTCAACAGGGCGAAAGAGCTGTTCCCTTCAAAGATCAGCTCGTCGGGCGGCAGCAAGGCTCAGATGGATAAGGTTCACGACACGACGGTGTCGACAAGTGGTATGTCTCGACCCTCTCTCGTGGCAAAGCTGGCGCAAGTGCTCTAGCTTCAACCAACACAGACACAGACACACACACAGGGGCAAACGTGGAATTACCTACCCCATATCACTTAGTGCACACATTGACACATAGTTCAGCAAGTCTTGCAGACCGGATTACCGTGCCAAACGCGGGCGGCTTCAGCATACGCGGCATGGCGAATAAGCGCGGCGATGACCAGGGCATAGCCATCAAGGGCACTGGGCCAACGGTTAGGGAGTTGTTTCCCGATAAGTTTGGCACCAACGCCGGCAAGGAGCTTTTTGCGGAGAAGCTCGAAGGCAGGGGCAAGAGGAGACAAAAAGCGGAGGACATGTTCTACTAGCTGTAAGGGGCAAGGAGAAACCGACAATGTCCTAATAACAGCACAACAACTCAGTCGGCGTGTATTCTTTGCGGTCGTTCGCCCGGGAGAATCTTAGCCCGCTCGTCCCCCATCCCGTTTAGGATGATCATCAGGTGGGAGTCGCCAAAGATGGGCCAATCCGGCTCCAAAAGCAGAGGTTCGCAACGTGAGATGAGGGCAGCACAACAGAACCATACTGAGACCGGTCTCGAGGAATGAATCATGCCTACTCAACCTCTGTTGATGGCGCCCCAGTTTCAATAATCAAGCGGGAGGAACGACAGTAGAAATCCGTCATTGAGTCCAGAAGCCGGGTTTCGCAGCCGCCTTCTAACTGGCTCGAGACAATATTCAATGTCGGCATCGGCGCCAGCGAGTCATTACAACCAAGCGCCGGTATTGGCTCAATGTCCTCTCATCGAGAGAGTCATTGCTCCTTTCCTCCCGTGTTCCCATGTGCCGCGATTTGTTTCCTATGTGTACTATCTGCCTTTCGCTTACCCATTCTGGAGCGCGCATTCGTCAGTTGTGTCAAATAACCTACCCTATCCTGCAGAGTTAATTGAGCTTGAGGTTCTCCTCGACGAGGTGGTGTTGGACTAGATTAGATACCTGAAGAACTGGTCATTTTGCCGGATGAGCGTCGCACAAACATCTCCTGCCTGCAGCTTGCAGACTTTGAAGCTGAGACGACATGGCATAGCATAAAGAGCATCTGCTTCTTCATCCCTCAAGTCCTTCCACAAGGTTTGCTGAAAGACAAGTGACGTGTGTATATGCGGCGTTGAAGTTTCTGACCGCGAGTCGTTGAGGAACTCTTCAAACTTCCCGGCTCTTTGCTGGCACAAACTTGCCATACGGAACAGTGAATCACCCTTTCCCTTTCATTCTTTTTTTTATGATCGTGAGTCTCATCCGACTTTAAGAATCGCACCTTCCTCGCATTGAATCTTGCCAGTTGCCACGGGTGGCTCCCCTTCAAAGGTTCCCATCGCTCCTAACAGCGCGTCGGTCGTCCTCTTCCTCGTGATCAACCTTCAACAGAACCCCTACTCTTCAAGTTCTCCACGACCTCATTCCATAACTACGACCTAACATTCAAACAACTTCTAACCGACATACCCTTCTTGATTCCGCGACTTCCAAACCCATCAGCTCAGCAAAGCCATGGCCGATAACACAAACCAAACGAGCAGCTGGTTCCGCCCTTTTCGCCGCTCTAACAGCAGCAACACCGCAGAACAACAGCAGCAGCAAGAACAGCAGCAACGACAACCTCCTCCCCTTCAAACTCGCCACACCTTTCATCATGTACCAACACCGTTCTCGAACCTCGCCGAATCACCGACCGCCGCCGAATCTCCTTCCAAAGGCCACCATCACTTTCACCACCACCAGCACTACCATAATCAGCATCAGCACCATCACCGAAAAACAGCCGGCGCTACCCTACGCACTGTCTCAAGCTTCCTCAGTCTCAAGAGCGGCGCCAACAAGAGCAGCAGCGGAACCGGTCACGGATACGTGTTGCCCTCCTCGTCATTCGAGGGTAGGACAGCAGCAGCAGCAATGGTAGTAGCGAAGCTCGAGTGCGAACCAACAATACGCACACCCGCGTCGCTGGCTATGCTGCCGCTGACGGAGGTTGAAGATGGCTTCTCTTCGTCTCATTACGCAGACGGGCGGTACGGCACCGGGGTCAGGACGAGGAGCAGGAGCGGGAGTGGTAGGAGCGCTGATGGGGCAGGCGAGAATACCTGGCATAACCCAAGCCTTATGCAGATGACAGAGATGCTGAGTAGCGTGATGGCCAGGATGGGACCCGGGGACAGGCTGGATCCGACGTGAGTATTTGCTTCCAGTCTCGTTGATGCCGAAGGGTCCGCTGAAGACTGCTGACGTGCCTGTAGTTACCACTCGTGCGTGCTTTCCCTCATCGAAGGCTTTTACATGGTATCCAGGAAGCTGCGAGATGCCGAGGAGCAGCTCGCCGAGCTGAAAGACCTGCGCGAGAGGGAGCTCGACCAATTTCGCAGCATGACTGAGGAGTGGATGGAGACTGGTGAAGCCTACAAGGCAGAGGTCAAGCGTCTCGAGCTCGCACTTGCAAAGGAGAGCAAGGACGGCGTTGCCAGTGTCGCCCTGGCCCGCCATGGGAGCCTCGTCGACCGTGTCGGGAGCAAGCGGTTCCACGCCAGGCTGAAGCGGTTGAACGATGTGCATGATCGAGGCAAGATGTCACTATTGGTAATTCCCCTGTTGTAAGATTGACTGACAAGGGTCGAGCAGACACCGGCACCAAGGAGCAGATGTCGCTGTCCGCGACAGAGCCAGTCGACCTTACCGAAAGAACAACCAGTCACAGAACCCTAAGTATGTACTTATGGTTATCGACCTTGTCTGGTGCTAACAATACACAAGGCTCGATCCCCAGGATTTTGGATTGCCAAAACGATGTTGCTCTGAGTCGCATTGTCGAACAACGCGAGCTTGAAGAGCGGATGCTCCATCAGCGACGGCTAGGCGGCCGAATTAGAGCTGCTCCTGTTCTGGTCCGCCCAGGTGATGCTCCCGAGCCTCACGAATTGCTCGAAGAGATGCTGAGGGCCCAGCAACCTGTAGTTTCTGGTGTGAGCCAAGTTGTAGCTACCGAGAGGCCGCGCGAGCTTGCCATCGCAAATGACACCGCCAAGCCAAATCACACACTGGGTCCTGGAGGTCAATCGTCCCTGTCAACCGACAATGAGTCGTCATCATCGCCGTCACCATCGTCGTCGTCCTCTTCCTCCTCTTCCTCAGATTTATTAACCAACCCAAAGAGCGAGCCAAGCCAATCCACCTTCAATCTGTTTGGGAAATCGAACGCTCCACTAAAGAAGAGTGAAAAGAAGACATCCGAATTCTCCGTGTCAAAGGTTCGGCTGCGGAGCGACAAGGTGGACTTATCGAGGTCGGGAGTCGTGACTAGGGAGTTATCGGGTCAGCAGAGTCAGCAGTCTGTGTTCGGTCTGTCACCTGGGAGAAAGGACCGACGGAGATGTTACTCTTTTCAGAGGGGGGACGATGAGCTGTTGTCCGTAACCTCCCTTCACTCCAGCAACGGAGCTTATCAACCACAGGTGCCCTCTCATGAAGTGAACACCGCTCGCGTCGAGGGCAACCGGCTAGTGACCCTGCCGGGGCTCGGGCCCGCAACGACGGACCACGAGGTCGGGGTGACGGCGGTTATTCTGTCGTCAAGCTCAAGTTCGAATGATTCGATCAGCTATTCTACCTCTGCTGACACTGTCAGATGGGTGGGCGAAGACGGCGAAGACGGTCATGGCGGTGATGGTGCACCCAGAGACAGCGACAGTAGACAAGAGCAGATGGGAGAGTATTCTTAACTGTTTCGAGCCCGTATTTGGAATCTGTTTGACGAGATCTGACAAGACCCTCAAGGAGGTATCTATTTGGCCAGGTTGAGAACAACTTCGGAACCATTGTGTCAAACCGTTCCGACACGTCCTACCCGTTAGAGGAAAAGCCCGCAACTTCACCATAGTGCACTTTCGGGAGCAAACTCGTGGCGAGCGGGGATAACGTCGCGTTCTTGCTCAGAGCGACTGTGTACAGTTCAAGTGCTCTCCTTTTGGATGTGCTTGTCGTCCACCCAGTGACTCATCAGACTACTTCTATCTATTGTCGACAACAGAAGGCCTCCTAAGCTAGAGAGGCCTCATCAGCCGCCCTCATCCGCGCCGCTTTCGCGCTGCCAAACTACACAGTACACAAAACCCAAATGAAGCTGGTCTTGTGGCCACCGCCTTACGATTCCCTTGCATGGCGAGTGGCCGCCACGCATTTCGATCGGTGGAGCAGATGCTCTTCAACCTTGAGAAAGCCGGTGAAGGGGAATATCATAAAGCTGGAAGCTGCCAATCTAGGTCTTCATCACCTGTACAAACAACTAACGGCAACTCCCTCTGAGAATTTCCTCAGCTGTGTTGACCTATCCCCTTACTACCCATCTTCATCATTCGCCAATCCACATAGCATTGGAGATACCTCGGAGAGACTTGGATGGGGTGGTCATCTTGTTTCTCCCCTTTGGCGCCATGCCCTTTGCTTCCAATTAGCAGCATCTCTAGGCTATGGCTATTGACGCTGTCCCTTTGTCCAATTCAGCTGTGAAGGGATCGAGACCCAATTTCCCGCCTACCCAACCACAGACAGCGGCCGGCATCTTTCTCCCTCTCGGGGAACCCTCGTGCATTACCCCGTGTGATACTACTACAGTCAAGGAAAGATACCATCTACGTTCGATTTGTTATTTGTCATAGTGACAAGAGGTCAAGACACAAACAACCATGGCTGGCAGCACCATCAACGATGGCGGGCCGGAACCGGACAACAAAGCCAAGAAGCAGGTCTCTTTGCCGCTGGCCCTCTCACAGTAGGTCTGCGTCTCGTTCCCAAACAGGGAACAACTTCGCTGTATGCCGTCGTTATGTATTGTAATGATCTTTGGTTGGTTTACCAGCTCATGCCACACCAACGCCTAAGATCCAGACCTTCCGAGCGTGAGTCTTTGCATGCTCACAACCCGGAGAGTGGCTCTAGTCGATTCTAGGAAGCCTACGCAATGTAAAGCATGGAATTTTGGGTGGTACTGGACACTAGAAAGAAGATATGCACTGCGTATGCATGGCTACGGGCCCCCTAACCCGACCGATCAGCCCACTTGGCCAAGTCAGAGGCGAGGAAGATAGGAGGTTACCCCTTATCACCAAGCAAACCACGCTGACTCTTTTGGCGAGTAGTGTAGATCTCGCAGATTTCGTGACACAACCCTTCCATGAAACGCGGGTATCTCGACACGAATGAAAATACGGCGGGAATCATCTGGGGACCCGGTTCGTCATTCCAAAGGGGAAGATTAGTGAAGAAGCATCGAAACATGGAGCTGAAGTTACGTCGTACCAAGGAGGAGCAAGGCAACCCACTAGCCAGTACTTGACGACGGTGTGGGTGTCGTCCCCCTCTCCTGCTTGGGCAGAGGATTGGCTGAGCGGCTTCTGATGTTCCTAGACGATGCAGGAAGGGGGTGTGTGTAAGTGAGACATGCCCAACGTTTTTTTTTTTTTTTCACCCGCAACCATTCACGCTTACCCGATCCCTACTCGAGGCCCACCGTTACCGTTGCCAGTTCCGTCAGATCTGACAACTGTCTCCTCCCCTGCCAGACCGAATCAAGGCGGCCGTCATCATTATTCTCATCCCTGCTTACGCGACTCGGTAGCTACTGGTGCTGCGTAAGGGTCAGACCTGTGTACTCGGAAAGTCGACCCCGGCGAGACACTTGACGTCCACGGCAGTTGCTGGAGTGGAAATCAAGGAGACTACCGAAGCCAAGAGAGTGACCCAGCGTCTATTCATTGCCTGTGGTGGACGAACGGAAACCGGAATCGACGGCTACGCGCTCGGGAGTGATCCGGACGAACCCATGGTTAGGGACACATGAGTCCTTCTCGAACCGAACCTTCAGTATGTCTGTCTAACAGGCTGCACAATTCATGTAGTTCTTGCATTTCAAGTCATCTACGTATCGTATCTTTTAGTAGCAAGAGGAAGCGAGCAAGTATAGGTTGGGAGAAGCGAGGTAGCAATGAGGCAGCCCCGTTCTCAGCTGCATTCCAGCCCTCGGACCAGCTCAGCTTTGAAAGATCGGTAGCCCCCGGAACCACCGTCCGCAGGTCTATGGCACAGCTCCAGCCAAGCCTTTCACTTTTCAGAACTGGGCCAGATGAGGGCTACCTCAAACGAGAGGAGGGTCTGGATAAGTCAATTTGCTTGTCGTTGAATTGTTCGCTCCCTACCTCTCTCCCTTGCCTCTCACCACCTGCCCGTATACTGTACTTTGTATGTGACTTGAATTATCTTGCTATCCGGTGAACTCGTCTCAGAAACGAGAGTCGGTAACCAATCCAGAAATTCCCTTGGCCTCTGAATGTATGCACATGTACTTGGTATCTGTGCGCATCTAAGACACAATACTCGCCATGTCTCACCCGTTCACCCGCACATCCGTCCGTTCCAAACCCACCATCTTTCCCCTCCACTCCCCCAGCTCTTGCCGACGCCAACACACACGTACATGTGTCTCATATTTGCACATTGAGAAATCTACCTACCTAGTGTAGTAGTGTAGATACACAAGGTAGGTATGGCGTGATTCTAATAAGCACAGGACAACCAAACGGTGAAGGGAAGGAACGGAAAGAAAATAGCAAACCGTGATGGACGCGGGCCAATCACACTCGGTATGGCTCCAAGATCGTAAGGGAAAAGGAAGTGAGACATGCAGGCGGCCCCCGAGGGAGGGGGCAGAGACCTTGGAACGGCTCGAAACAATCTAGTGTGTGTGTATGTGTGTGTGCGTGAGTTCGGTCCGGATTACCTACACTAACTACGCCGGGGCTGTCTTCCGGCCATTCTTTTCGTTCGAGAAGCCCGGGCAAAAAGCAAGGTCAAGGGCTCCGAGACAAGGCCTGGAGGCAAGTTAGGGCAAGCGGGAAGGACGGTACAATGCTTGCAGGAGATCGCAGAAAGGATCGAATACATCATCATCGTCATTTTCGTCATCGTCCGTCACGCAGCCCCATCCGAACATAGAACGGAAAAAGAGTGGCACGCGCGGGCGGGCGCTTGTGGGATAAAGAGAACGGAGTGAGCATATACCGAGACATTTGACCGCCTTTCAGCGGGACAGGGGCTTTCCTCGTTTCCCATCTTTGCTTGCTTTGCTCGCTAGCTGTTTTGCTTGCTTGGCGACGGCGGCTGCCGGTGATGCTGGTGCTGCTACGGGAACAAGAAAGTTCACGACGCCGTGGGTACACATGTACACTGGCGGCTGTGTGGCCCCTCGCCCTCCCCTCAAACAACCCGCGCGAAGCATTGGGCGGGACGAGCGAGGACAGGTAAGGCAAGGCTCTTGTGACTTCAGGCGTGCCTGTATTCACGTAATAGTAGTTGTACGTACATGTACACGTATGTACGTACCGTCGATTCAAACCCCATGCGCCACGTCACAATGTAGTGTCGTGTACGGATAAGGGAGTCCGACTCACACTAACAGGGTCGGCGCACCCTCGATGCCACCGAAAAAAAAAATTGGCCTCCTCCACGGCATTTTGCGTCAAAGCCGGCAGGTGGGATGATGTTACTGCCTCCCGAGTCGTGATGGCTGGGTAAATCGCAATCTGGAAGTGGTCCACGGCAGTGGCCGCCATCGGCGGCCAGCCTCAGCTGGCATCGAGCGAGGAGCATTTTCCTCAAGAGGAACTAATGTCGGGAGATAGGGGGTTCGGTGAACCCACCAACAGTCCAAGCTTCACGGGCTCCGGGTGGGTTCGTGGGAAGAAATCCACGCAATACCTACGTTACAAAAACTACCTGCTTGTTTCGTTCACATCGGTTTATCATACCATGTACTGTATATAGGACTGTAAATACGTAAGGGTGTGTACGCAATGTGCCAGACTTGACCGTTGAGTGCTGCTGCCGTTGTTCAAAGCGTTAATGGAGCCAAATGTCTCGCGGGCAGCGGCCGGTCGGACGGACCCAGCTGGGCGCTCTCATTGCCAAAGGATCTCTTGCCAATGGCGCGAGAGGGGAAGCCTTGTTTCACACGCACGCTCAACGGTCAAGATCTCGGGAACAATGGGGGGCGGGCGTTGCGCTGGGTACCTTTTGTGAGCAGCCAAAGTAGATCGACATATCCGTTCTCATGATGACTTACTAGCTCGGGTTGTTTCCGAGTCTTGTGCTGGGAACCTGCGTAGTGTAGTGGACACTACGGGTACATCACGACTGAGCGCGAAACCGGGTCTCCCTTGAAAGTACGGAAAAGTGAAATGGGCTATTTTCCTACAGCACACAATCCACCGTCGACCTTTGCGGCTGGCCGATCTCTGGTCTCTTGATTGTGGTGCTCGGCTCGGCCTTCCGTCCCTGTTCGGGAACGGGGACTTTTTTTTTTTCTCTCTCTCTCTCAGCAGTCTGCAGCCTGGTGAGGCGGCTCTGAGTTTTGAGCTGGACAGGGGTCTGTCGTTGGGTTGTCGATCCAATGGAATGGTTGGAACGGCAGAAAACCTGTGACATGGCGGCAATGGCGTCTGCATTGGCCAAATTGTGGCTTGCCGGGTGGAGGGTCGGAGTAAGGCGATCGATTTTAATTACATGAGGACGCTACAGATCCGTACTGGGTATTTCACACTTACACTACTTTATCTTACTTACTGTTTGCCAAGGGCTTCTTTCGGGCCGTTCTTCATGACGTTAGCAGCGCTTGCTGGCATCGCATGCATGATGACTGTGCGACTCGTACCATTGCCGTACATTAGGCACAGATTCACAGGTCTGAGCAAGGAGACAACGATGAGATCACAGTCAAACCCGTTCTGCAGGCTTCACTTGTAGCCTGCGACCGGGTCGAGCTGAGATCGCCGTAAAATACGAAGTACCCGTTACTGCACGGAAGGATTCCCACTTACATGTTGAGTGGGGTGTCCGAAAATGGACGGACGTTGCATTGCATCATCCTCTTTGCGCTTGAGAAAACAGAGACGATTGGCAAAAGGGGATAACTTGCAACAGAATCCTCCCACGTTTTCAGGGGGCCAAAGGAATACCCTGAGCGCTCAAGGGTAATTGCCCACTAATCAAGAAGATTTGCGTTAGAAGTGTACACGTATGTTATTGCTCAAGCGCGGCCACCGAGGGGCGCTTCCATCCAAGCAATGCCGAGAAGATGATGGCTTCCCTTTTGGGATGCCGAGGCGTCCAGCAGCCAGCTGAATCGTTCGCTTCGTGACTACCAGGAACAACAAACACCTCAGGTACGTACCGGCAGCGGCTTGTGGCCAGTCGGGCGGGCATCGTGCGCCACCGAAGATCTTCTCTGCGTGATTGGATGCCCCCGTGTCGGCGCTGTGTGACAACGGTTTTTTGCGTCAACGCTAACGGGCGGATCCTACCTCTTCCCGGTCCCAGGTCGCCGACTCGGGCTTTAGCCACATGTATGGTGCCCGAGCGGCTGGCACCCAGAATGTAACACGAGGCTTGCCCTATTCGGCAGCCAGCCAACTCACACAGGCGCTCGTTCTGGACAAAGGCCTCTACCGTGGGGCAACGCTATTAACGGTTATTCGGAGCAGCAGCAGCGGCGGCGGCGGCGGCGGCGGCACGCTACTTGCACTACACTAGTTAGTGGTCAACGGCTGCTTGTGCAAGACGCTATAGCGAACGGAATGTACTGATGCGATACCAATCCTTGCTACGTACCACGCGGATCCGCGACGCTGCTAGAGTCGAGGCAGCATGGTCAAACCCGTGTGAGGGCACGGAAACGTGCTGGCCGACCGTCAGCTTGGCCCGTTTCCATTGCATCCTCGGAGCGCAGAGCCCTCGAACTAGGCCAGACGGCTCATGAACTATGACGGTGTGGTTGGCGAATAGGATTTTCTGTGATCTCCTGGGCGAACGGGACGATCATGCAGGCTAGCTGCACGGGTCCAACGAGAGCACGCAGCATTTTACGCGGCCCGCTTCAGTTTCGTTAGTACATGTTCATCGGGTTCGCTGTAATATGGACATGATGTGCTGCTTTCTCCGATCTGGACATGATCAAGGAAGACATGGGTGCGACAAAAGTGGGCAAGCCAGGGCGGAGGGAGGGGGGTGTACGCTGGCTTGGCTCTGGGGCATGGGGGGGCCATGTTGCCTTGTTGCACCGAGCGCTCAGCTGACCGAAACGTACGGAGGAAATTTGTTGTTGGGGTTTTGTGGATGACAGCCTGAAACGGGACCCAAAGTTTTTCTGGCAGATGGAGAGCGAAATTGCGGGTGGGAAATGGATGTTGACATGGCTGGTTCGTCAGCGTGGTCGGTGGCTCTTACCTCGTCGTGTGCTCTGTACACCCATGCAGTATGCAACGCGGCGAGAACCTGGCGAGGCAAGGACGGGAGCAGCCACCCAAGCAAAATCACAAATCAGTGATCTGGGCATGCCAGCGATCTTACACTGATCATCGTGACCGCGAAAGTCGACAAAAAGGGTCCGCCGTCCCTTTACGTCGAGAGGCGTTCAGTGGCCGAGATTTGTCATCCACTTTCGGAGAATAAAAACCGTTTACACTGGCAGGCGCACCAAGCGGGAAATTTGCAGCAGCGCCCTGCAGACGTTGACTGAAAAACTCATTTTAGTGTGGAATAGCGCCGCCCGATGCCGACTTTAGTGACTGTTCATCTTCAACATCTCAAGGAGGGAAACGTATGCCGGTAGGTATGTATATACATACAACAGCACTAACTTGTTTATCGCTAGCTAAAGTTGTCCGTTTTTTGCCCGGGACTATGCGCCTGTGACACGAAGAAAAACACAGCCAAGAGTTCATGCTGCGGCCGGTTCGCCGGTCTTTGCGATTGTTACACGACGCCTCAGGAAAACGGACGGTCTTATCAAACTGCGCTGCGTAAGTGACACGTACTCGCCCGTGGTTCGTACGGGACACAGTACGGCATGCCCACTGCACTGGGAGTAACAGTAAGCGCCGTTGCAGAGGCGACGCACCCCGGAAGATGCATTCAGTGAGCTGCGAACCCAGGTGGATGGGTCGCTGAAGCCACCCGCAAGGATCAGCACGGACCGGCTCGCTGGGTCCCTGCCAGGAATCTGATTCACCACAGGAAGGTTGTGGAAGGAAACTTTGAACTCCGCGCCAGCAGGTTTGAAAACCTTGACAAAGCGACTGACTTGAGACGACTCGATCCTGCGAGTGAAAATTATCCAGGTGGAACCCTACCACGTACGCTACTTGCCATTGTCTCTGCTGATTCTGACGGTGATCCGAGCCGGGTGCCCGTCGAGGTTTGGCTCTCACCGACTTCTCGGCTGGTCCCTTTGCGAGATGAAGACTCCGCTGCACGCGAACAGCTGAGCATTTACCGATTTTGCGACTCAATGCGAGGATCCAAAGACTAAAAAAAAAGCAAGCTGGGGTGAACCGGTTGGTCGGATGGACCCAGAGGAAGGGACAGCGACCCGACAGCGCGTTTCGCTTGTCATTGCCCTCGTTGTGCCCCTGTTCGGGGGCTATAACATCTTAACATATATCTCCTAAAACATGGATCAGAAAGATCAGCTCTTGGTGTCGAACGAAACAATTGCCATTCGCTCTAAAAGTGCCGTACAGAAGCGAGAACGCTCTGCATGCCGTTTTCAATGCGGTTTCGGTGCGCCAGAATGAGAAACGTGCCATCGACGCTGCTGTTTTTGCCCGTCGCTGCAAATGCCGGCATCACACATCATATTTCCTCCCATGCGCGTGTGGCTTGCGATTTTTTGGAACGAGGGCGGGCCCAGCACCCGTGGCTCCCGATCTGGCGCCCCAGGTCGTCGCATGCGACCTTCATCCGCCCAAGGAGAAAAAAAGCATCGTTGACTAGCGAAGCGATGGCGCACACTCCATGTTAGACAGGGCGGTTCAGGGTTGACAGATCGACCTTTCCGGTGTAGGGATTTGAGAGCCCATCTCTTCTCAGGTATCGACCGCCAACCTCCTCATCTTCAGGCAGTGGAGTCGAGCAATACAGGGAGCGTCTGCGAACACGGCGAGTTGGAGGAGACAGCAACTTTACTAAGTGGAATAAGGCCGGGAACAGTCTCTCGCCTCGCAGTGCCACTAGCGACCGTTGCAGGAGCTTCCGGTTGTTGGTTTCCTCGGCATGTAGATTACAGCAGCACTCTGTAAAAAAGCGTTCCTATTCGACAGGAGAGTAGTTATGTACATGAAGGTTTGTGATTGTCCCGCATTCGTAGTATCGAGGTACGGATGTACAGTACATACATACAATTACTGACCTTCAATTACAGGTACACTACCCAGTAATCAACCGGCTGCCTGGAAGGTTGTAACATACTACCTACCCCCCCAAGCGCTGCTTGGCAGCACAGGTCTGGGGACCCCCTGATTGCTGCGAACAGGCCCACTTCCCGGGAGGGGGACGGAGACGGGGTGGAACAAGTTTCATTCTGCGTTAGCCCAACGCCCTGGGGAGCGGCTTGGCCACCCCTCGGGCGTCGACCCTAGCAGCCGATCGCCTGGGCACGAAGCGCCTTGAACTGATTGATCACTCTTTACCTCCCACGCCATGCGGACTTGGCTGGTGTATATGACCCCCGTTTCCCCCCGCCACCCCCTCCGACTCAACAACTCTGTCCAGTCCACCGGTAACGCCTAAGGTCTTCATCTACCTGGTGCTATACTGGAACTTAACCACCCTCACTAACGTTCACCTCCGTACTCACCTACACCGTCTCATCTCTTCTTTTATGTGTTGAGCCTCACAGCCGCACCCTTCCAGCTCGGTTGTTCAACACTCACCTTTATCCTCCTTTTCTCCAACCCAAACGAACAACGCTCCCCTCAACGACGGCGACAGCAACACCCATGTTATCAGAACAGGCACTCAACAAGCGGAACTGGGAGGGGAAGGAGGATATCCTCCTTCTGGAACTGCATGCCGCATATGGACCAAATTGGACTCGCATCGCAGGGGGCATGGGCATCCGGTCGGCGAAACAGTGCCGCGAGCGGTACACTCAGCATCTCAAGCCTGGACTTAACCGTTCGCCCATCTCGGATGAAGAAGGCCGGCAGATCATGAGGATGGTCAGCGAGTGCGGGCAGAGGTGGGCACAGATCGCCAGGAACCTGGGCACCAACCGCAGCGACAACCAGATCAAGAATTGGTGGAACGGCGCCAAGCGCAAGGAGACCTCCAAAAGACAGGAGGCAAGTCAGGAACAGCACGCCCATCACCACCATCAGTACCCTCAGGATCTCTCGCCTTCGCTGGGGCTTGCTGGTCTCCCTGAGCGACGGGGAGTCCTTCCTCCTGTTCCGCTCGAACTTCCGTTCGACAGCGCCCACTCCCGCTCCTCCCCAGCTCGTTCCTACGACTCGGAGCGGCCCCCGTCCCTCGTTTCGGACAATGGGTCGTTGGGATCTGCATCTTGCTCGCCCGTAGCGTTTTCGCTTCCGCCTCTTCACTATGCGCCTCCCACCCCACCGACAGCATACAACTGCCTCCCACCTCCTTCCATCCTTGGCCACGGCTTTGGGCCGGGTCCGGTCCGCCGGTCATCCGATGTCATGCAGCCAGCCAGCTACTCGCCCCGGAGTTGCTACGTCAGCACAGCACCAACCACACCCGTTGGCCGGGCGTTGAGTTTCTCTTCTGCGCGTTGGGAGCCTTACCCAAGCAAGGGCCGGAGGCCAAGCACTGGGTACTACTCTCAGAGGCAGGGGCAGGGGCACGAGAGCGAGAGCGAGAAGAGGGACAAGGGGTCCCTCTCGTTTCTCCTCAACTGAAGCCTTCGTCTTGCTCGTCTTTACTTCCCTTTCTCTCTCTCCCCTAGAAAACTGGGGCAGTGTATACGGTTTGGCATTGGCGTTTATGGCGGAATTAACGGATACCTTGCAGCAACGGGTGCAAGACAGGGCATTTATCGGGTTGGTTTACTGCTCAGTTTTAAGATACCCAGTTTCTGGTTCTTCCTTTCTTCTCTCTCGTTTCATCGTCTCAGACGGGACTCTTTACACCCCCCTTTCATACTTAACACAAAACACTCACCAGTCGCTACTGTAATCCTCTCCTTTGTCGCATATATTCTAGGGTATGTCGATGAACGACCACTGAACTAAAGGCGGGATGGGAAGTTTACGGAAAACGGGTACGAAATGGCATGTCTTTGTACAATAATAATCGGTGTTTAGCACCCTGCCTCTACCTACCTACCTACTTAGTAGGAATAATAGCGAGCTTTCGCCGCGAATTTCAAATAATAAAGTAGGAAAAAAGCCGATTCAATTGCTGAAAGCGATTTGCGTGGTCCGCAACTACTGTATTTTGTCTTAACAAATGAACTCGGAGTCTACTTTTGCTATCTAACCTTTCCAAAGGTATCAAAAGAGCGGCGAAAAAGGCGTTAACTGCAACATGTGTTGTAGATGCCAGTTCTCGTACTGACTCGCACTCAGAGGAAGGCACGAAATAAGCCTGAAGAAAAGAAGCAAGTCTGATCCAGTTTTGCTGCGCGAGAAAGCGAAATTGTCAGCCTTCGGCAACCGGAACGGTTCGAATGGTTAGGAAAGAGCGGCAGCAAAAATGACCATCGCCGCTTCGGATAGAGTTCGGCCCTTTTCTCCTTTCCATAATCGTTTTGGAAAGAAAGTATATGAGCTCTGCTGTTCTCTGGTTCCCGGTCGGTAACAGCGATGCATTGCCAATCTACTACTGTAACTGTACAGAGTGTCGATTCGACTTTTCGCCCTTCCCGTTTCCCCACCGTCTTGTTTTGTGGGCAACGTCTGGATCGAGCAGATCTCGGCCCTACAATACACTTGACTACACTACACCACACTATGGACAACTGCATGCCCGTTCGATGACATCGGGCCCGGGTCACGCGCAAGTGAGCTTGTCGGCGCGCTGAGATCACATCTAACGTTGGCTAGTTAGCCCCGAACGAGACGATTAGATCTTCCCTGCAGCGGAGAATCGCTGCCACTTAGAGAAGGCGGGCTACGACTGTTTGTTCACTTCGTCACACACAGGGCGGCAGCAGCCACCTTGGCAACACCACATCAAAGCCGAATTGGCGGATCGGATCACGCCTGTGTTCCGTTTCGGCGGGCACCCCAAGATGTGATCGACCCTACTGCGGAGCGGGCAAACCAAGTAACTGCCAAGTTCGTCGTCCATTCCTCCACTCTTGTCAAAATTCCCTCTGCAAGACGGCAAACGGCAAACTCCCGTTCCACGCTCCCGGGCGTGCCGGGCAGCTGGTGCGAGCTGAACAACGGCCCCGAGGAACAGAGATCGCCCGCATGCCCACCAAAATCGCAGCCTCTGAATGGCTAGGACCCGCCAGTCCCGCCCACAATCCGCACCCTGAAAGCAGCGGTCTCCTCGCCAATGGAGAGCAAGCCAGGGCCTTTGGCAGGTAAAGGAGGGCCAATCGACCGACCCAGCGGGCCAGGTCCAGTCTTGCCCACCAAGCCGCCTCCAGAAGCCCGGAACAGTAGCGATCCGTGCCAGCGCCGCCGCTCTATCCGCGTTGCAGGTTCCGGACGACACGGTAATTTACACAACACTAGCTGTACCCGTTGAAACCGCGCAGGCCCTCCCCGCGTTGCTTCCGCGGGGTGGTAATGCCTTTACCAATGCAACCTCGGGAACTACCAGGTCGGCGACCTCGCAACGCACGGCTTCCAACACTTTATTATACTGTCTGTGCAACCAAGACTGCAGATCCCGCGATTGCGACAGAGCAGTCATTGTTGGTTTCCTAACCCGGCAGAGCAAAAGTTG
This sequence comes from Corynascus novoguineensis, assembly GCA_033296725.1. Taxonomy (NCBI): domain Eukaryota; kingdom Fungi; phylum Ascomycota; class Sordariomycetes; order Sordariales; family Chaetomiaceae; genus Corynascus; species Corynascus novoguineensis. Next base: position 34,934 of record MU857615.1, read on the forward strand.
CGAAGATGCTTGTGGGGGTTGCAGCATCATCCACCGGGCGGAGACATCCGTCACCGAATCAAATCCGACGAGCTTTTTGCCTAGCAAAAGGACTCTTCCAGCCCAGTGGTAATTGTAATTGCAGCCGGTTGTTTTTCATAAAGTTCTCCATTGGGGGTAGACGACACTGTTCGGCTTCGAAAGCAAGCATGCCAGAACGCGATATCAAATGACATTAACATTGTTATATTCAAGGCGTCACACAAGGCGACTCCGAGAGAACTCGGACCACTCTTTTGCTGGGGAAGTGAAACAATGTTTTAACTCTCCCGAGTCATCGGCACCCAGAATGAGCGGCGACGCAGGGAAGCCATATAGCGTCCCCGAACCCGTTCCCATTTTCTCTTTTCTCTCCGCAAACCCCCACACCGTTGCGGAACGATGAAGCAGCATCCGCAGTTCAAAGTCACGGAGACAATTTCCCGCATTAGTGTACTGCGTAGTACGAATAAAGCAAACCCAATCTGCACAACGGGCGGAGAAGCATCCGTCCACGATGACGAAATAGGAGCGCCATCTGGGAACGAAAAGAGTTGGCGCCAATCTGTGGTTGAAGAAGGATCTGCACGAGGATTCCACACTCGTGGACCCAGTTGACAGAGATCGATCCGGATACGTTGACGACCCCTAGGATAGTTATACGGTACTTAGCCGAATTGAGGAACTGACCACAACTGAACGCCAGCTGCACCAAAATTGCTGCGAGAAGATCATCCCACAGGATTGTCAATGAGGTTTCAAAGCAGGTCAACCGATCTTAGAAGCTTGCTCTTCCCACGGCAAATCCCGTTGAATCCTGACATCAATGCGTGCAACTACGCTTCCCTCTATGCACATTGGGGGCATTGGATGAGTTAAGTACTCTGTTCTGCGAGTACCAACTGGTTAGTGCATCTACATTTAACGCCGATGCACATCTAAGGCTTTGGAGACATTGTGAAAAATGACTGCAAGCAAGATGGGATACGTCGGCCAGGGGGCCGAATCCAATGTGCCCGCTCCACCAGTTGCTCAGTGCTCAACACTACGTTACGACGACGACGTCGCAAGTGTATTTTTTGAGTATGGAACTCGTGCTCCCCCCAAGGCTCTGCAACCCCAGGGCACGAGATTGGACCCCTGTTTGCTTACTCAAAGTTGCCCCGACCACGGCGGGTTGTTACATCAGAATGTACACCATGAATCCAGCAGCGCTCTCATCGATTTCCTACTTCGTAGCCACTACCTGAGTTCTACGGTATGGTGGATCCCGTCAACCAAGTTAATCACGTCACAAGATAAGTCCGAAATCCCCGTTGTACTATTCGAGATGAAACACAAATTGTTTGACAGCGGCTGATGTTTTCATTTCAATAGCAGCTGAACACAATTGATTTACACGAGCTGTCGTTGGTCGGATTACGACAAGGCAGACGTTGAAGTCAGCTGAACAGAGCCTAGGTGCACTGTGTCGTGTCCACACTCCTGTAGCGTGAACGAGGAGAAATCCCCGTCGCCATGTGCGGCCCAAAGGTCAACGGTGCCCCGTTTCCCCACCTCTCCGGCGCCGTTTTCATCGATAGCGCGCCGATAGCGCCCCGGGCCGGAGCCAGACAGCATGCGCGCGGCAGACCGTTGGGCCGACTAACCCCTGTCCCCTCCTTTTCCGACCCACCACACTCCCTTATTTTCCTTCGTCGCGACAACAGGGCATAGTCTCCATGCTGGGTCTATCTTCTCCATCCGGACTACTCCTTATTCAGCGCAGCAGGGGCAAGCCAGCACTGAGATCACGGCATTTATGTACCACAGGAAAAACGCATTCCAATAGTGCTCAGGTTCTTGAACGAAATAATGTACAAACACACTAGAGCTAACGGTAACGGTAGGATTTGCACGGCGACTCCAAGCTGTGTGGCGGTCTTGTCGCTTTCGCCAAGCACGGGCGCCACTAGAGAGTATTTGGAATATTACTTGGTAGGTTCCGCAGTATAATGAACTTCCTCTGCTACTTGCCTGCGTTGCTCCACATGATTCCGAATTGATGGGTACATGTACGTGCAAGTAAGTTCGGGCACCTGTGTATGTGCGGATCCGATAGCGACTTTGTCGGCCAAGGGATACCGATCGGCGTGTACTTGTACGAATATGTACCGTGTGTGCTGGCGACAAATGGCGAAATCAAATCACAGGCGGGGTGGCTTCTGCCAATCATCCGCGAAACCCGTGCGATCGGGTCGAAGGGCGGAAGTGAGATCGTCGTAATGGCGCTCTTTGTTGGGACTGGGGGAAGCCGCTCGCCGCTCGACCGAGGGCCTTTGTCGCCTGCCTGTGTGTGTGCTAAACTGGCGGTGGGGCCGCAATGTCTCGGGGTTTGGCCGTTTGCACCAGGGGGATGATAATGCACACTACTGCAGATAGTAACTGCTCAAACGGTTGAATGAAAGAGCCACATCACGTACTCGGATTCGCTGCGGCGGGCAGTCTCGAAAGGCTGGTGTTCAGGGCACTCTTGTGTCTTCAGCGTCATGCGTCGATGCAGTGTAGAGTCTCGTTAGTTCGTAGAACCTTTTCCCTAGCGCAGATTGCTCCTCCATTACAGCCCAGCCAGAGCCCGGGGTAAACAAGAAACGGAAACCTTGTCGGAGGGTACATGTAGGTAACTCGACAGCCAACAACCCTAGATAGCCGTATCGGCATTGTATTGTTGTGTGCAGGAGCAAACAAAGCCAACAGGTGGATAGCCACAGCGACTCAAATGACCCACCAATCAGATCAGCAGCCCCTGACTTGCACCAAACCCACTCCGGTGCTTCAGGTCACCCTGACCCGGCGATCTGGGCCTCAAAACGGCTTTTCGCGTATCGGGCCTACCAGCGGTGGGCAAGGCACCAAAGCCCAATCACCCCACCACCCGAAGGGCTGGCGGACATTGGTGGGCGGGCTCATCCACTATTTTGTAGGATTGGCGCAAATCCGGTCGGCAGTGGTGGGATACTTTTCGCGCAACGTAAAAAGACGTTATGGCTTGAATGAGTTGTTGTGAATCGCTGAGCAGAACCCCATCAGTTTCGTCCACTTTCCTTCTTTTGTACCTGCCTTTTCAGGTGCTACAACCATTCTCATACTCTCTCGGCTTTCCCCTTTTGAACACGTGGGTGTTTTATTTTGTCGATCCCCGTCCGACGGGGGGAGGGGTTTCTAGCTGGATTTTTTAATACCGGCACGTTGCTATTCCTGTACTACTGTTACGTTTTGTACGATTGTTGGTACCGAAAGTGTCAGTTAGGTAGCATGTACACTACAGCATGTCCTGCTTGAGTTGACCTGATTTGTTACCAACTTCAACACCTAGTGATCTCATATTGTAGCCATTTCCCTCCCTCCCCATCCCCTCCTAGCGCGTAGCGCAGCGAAGACGGGATGTGATGACACACGCTTTTGACAAGAAGAGACTGCATAATGCATGTCTTAGGTCGGTTCGGGGGTTCTGTTCTAGGGGTTCAGCGACGGAATATACTTTGTCGGTTTCTTCACCGTCTTCTCAACACAATACACTAGTGCACTGCGGGACACATGTAACTATGCGAGTGCGCAGGGTCAAATGGATTACTTTGATTCAGTTGCGTGATCGATCTGCGCCTCGACAGTATGTTTCAGGGACCCGAATCCCGAGTGAGCTCCCTTTGTCTAGGATGTGTACTGGCAGCAATCTACAACGTAGCAGTATCCCTCTCCGCACTTGAACACGGGCACGGCACGGGACGGTTTTACCGCGCCCGACCCTGCAGCGGGCAGAGGGAACCTGCGGTCTCATTCAATCTTGTCTCGGCCCGGAGACAGAGCATTGGTACGAATGTACCAGGGGCAAAGCGGGCGTGTGCAGGTGCTAGACAGTCCTGCAGGTGTAGGCTGGGGTGTTTCCTCGGAAGAATCAAGGGTTGCGGGTGTCTGCCGTCTGCATAGCTATCTCCTCCATCATTGCCCGACAAGTAGTACCAAGTCGCCGTCGCTTGGACGTCGCCGAGTCCTGGATGCACAGACGGACGGACGGGCACGCGGGCACACGGGCACACGGGCTGTGCGCGAAGCGTACCAGACCAGCACTGTAACCTCTTGTTCCCTTTGCCACGACAGTGTCTCCATGCAAGCCAGCGTACGCAACAGTAGCAGCCTGGGCTTCATTATGCACAACTACTCGTATGTGTTGTGGCGCCCGGTCTTGATGGTTTCTGCTTGAAGTTGGGCGAAGTTGGGCGTGATCATGCCGACCCGGGTGAGACTGCCGCCTATCGTTGCCCTTTCGTTCAGGGGCTTGGTGTCAAGAGTGTCTTGATTCTGCTATGACCTTTCTTCCAGCCGAGGTGAAGGTTGGGAGAATACCTCTAATCCTGAGAATATCACACTACGGTATAAGCATAAAAGTCGTATCTCAGTAGCATATGCCCCGGCGATGTATGCACGGCTAGGTTTGTGCAGTAAGTAGGTGAACTGACGTTGTCTCAGAATTAGGGTTCTACTCGGAGTAACTCTGAGACATCATCTTGTTGCTTCATCAGGTGTGCCAATAATGTTGATGGGGCCAGCAGGAGAGGTATTCGGAGAGACAATAGTCATCTGGCAGTAGAAGAGGTGCTCTGCTCATCAACCTGGCCAAGCAATGAACAACAAGCTCACTATCATCCAAAGAACCATCAAGACATCATGGGGCAGTTGATGGGTAGCGGGGATCTGCAACACATCTGCCATCAATTTAAACATCTGTAGCCATTCAAGAACGCCCTTTTCGAGCGCAATCCCGCGCCCTTGGTGTTGTGTTTCGAACCCAATGAGGAGTTTGATATGGCAAGCGAAGACAGCTAGACAGGGACATAGCAGGGGAAGGGAAAAGTAGATAAAAACTGGGGCATAAGAAGTAGCCAGTCTGCTTCGGTTCTGTGACGAGGATGTCATGTAACTCGAAGTGTTTGGGACATCTTCGGTGCTCTCGAGTTCCTACACCACCCAAGGTATACGCCCCGAGCTCCTCCCGTATCGTCCGTCCCGAAGGCATAGAAAGGAAATGCCTTGGCCGGCAGTTCACCCTGAATTGACTGCTCGTCATGTCACTATTTACGTGCTCAGAACGACCAAACCACATTCCTCTCATCCTGTTATCATATGTCGATATGTAAGACGACAAGATCCTGATGATGACACTTCCCACCCTAAACCTTCACCACACACACACTTGTACAGGATACCTGGTACAGTCACCTCGTCAGTTATTGAGAAAGACACGATAAGGCGTGGGACACAGAGAAGGGAGTGTCAATTACAAAAATCAGGTCGATATCTATCCCAGTGCGATGTCATCCCATATCACCCCCGTTCACCCGTGCCATCCTTTCGCTTTCCAAACCAAACCCGAAACCTCCGGGACAATATGCATACACCCACAACAAAAGACGCACTAGAGAGAAAAACACAGAGTACCCGAAGAGGCCACTCCGTGCCTTAGATGAGTCGCTTGCTCAAATACAGAGGCCAACAAACCATTTATACCTCTGCTCATTCAAAGCAGAGACCCCATGTCCCATCGCCACCATATTATGGCCCGTCCTCCCATGCCTAACTAATGATTGACGCCAAAAAACCATGCAACGCAACTTAACGCGAACGCAGACGGCTAAGGCCGAGAAGCAAAATACTCTAAGAGGGTGCAGAAGCAACGTCCCTGACCGTATTCCTCGCTCAATTGAGCTCCCACCCCGTACAGTAAACCGGATATTCCTCGCAGAAACAACCCATAATGACAGAGGAAAATATGAACAACCGGTGCCAACGTTACCGTAACCAGCAAGCAAAACCAGGTCTAAGTGGTCCCCCGTTCCATTCCGGTGTAAAGGGCACGCCAGCCCTGCCCATGAGACAATACCACCCGAATAGCAACGCAACATCACACATGCCGTTTCTCACATCCATCCGCCCTTCCCTTTGGTCTTTGGTCTCAGTGAGGGGAATTGAAAACCGAAGGCATCGCCATCGTCAAACCAAATCAACTACCCATCTGAGACGGTCTTTAAAGGTATATATCCCCCCCTTCGCCCCTCTCCCACCGACTCCAGGCGATCCCATACGCCTCCTCCAGGTCTCGGACCCAACGCCGCGTATCGAACAGCGCACAAGTCCACTTGCCCTCGAATAGCAGCCTCCTCAGCTCTGCCAGCCGCCCCACCCCCTCCCTGTACTCCCCGCCGCGTGGGCGGTACGTCAACCCATTGGCGAGCCTAATCGCAAACTCCTCGTACTCAGCCTCGTCCCGTGCAATGAGCTCGCGCGCGGCCTGCTCCCCGGCCTCGCCCTTGGGCAGCGCTCCCTTGAGAATGGACGCCGCCATGCGCGAGCACATCTTATACTCGTACCGGGGCAGTGTCAGCAGCGGCGTGTTGGACCAAAGTATGTCGGCGGCTGTCGTGTGGGCGTTGCACTCCGGGGTGTCGAGAAAGAGATCGCAGACGCGCGCACGCGAGATGTGTTGCAGTTTGGGCGCCACGTCGGTAAAGATAATACGACTGGCGACGCCCTCGCCGCCCCAGTCGCGTGCGGTGCGCCGAAGGTGGGTTTCGCCCAGTTCGGGGAAGCGAAGGAGCCAGAGGTATGCCTTTGGCGCAGCCGCAAGGATGCGCAACCAAGATCGGAAAGTTGTTGGGTCAATCTGGACGGTGTTAGTGGAAGCGGATCGTGCACCTTCACCGGGTCATAAAACATACCTTGTAAAGCTGGTTAAAGTTACCAAGGAGGATAGCGTCGTCCGGGAGGTTGGGGAAGAGATCCTTCCGCATCTTCCACCGTCTCCGTTGGTCCTCGTCCCACGTCAAGTCCCGCTCGTTGTGCCCGTCGGCAGACTGGGCATGGTCGCAGCAGAAGAATGTGTCGCGGCAGAAGATAATGTTTTCTGAATAGATCCAGTCCTCGGCCTCGGCGTCAACCTCGTCACGGAAGACGTCTCCCAATGTCAGGTTACTCCGATGTGGACGAAGTGTCGACGGCGGAATAGCGGTTGCATCAGCCAAGAGGTAGTCGCACCACTCAGCGCCCAATGTACCCGCAAAACCCATAAACGACATCTGAATCGGAGCCGGCCGCGCGGCAAAGATCTCGTTGCGCGCTCCGCGGGTATAGCCGTTGAGGTTGACCAAGATGTGGATCTTGTCTTGTACAATCTGCTGGACCAACTTGTCTGGGGGCAAGGTGCTCACATCGCGGAAGACTGGCGCCTCGCGTTCGATTTGCTGACGATGAATAGACCCGTCGCTCGCTGTTGTGGCATAGCAAAAAGCTTTGACGCGTGTTGGGTTGTGCATCCCGAATACGGATTGCATTCTGGGGCGGGTTAGAGAAAATGAACCAACGGAAACGTTAAATGGAGAAACTTACAGATGTGCCAGGGGGTGGTTATTGAAGTCGGATGAAACGTATCCGACATTTAGATGCGGGCTAGGGGGACCAGGAGGCTCGTAAACGATAGCAGGGATCCAAGGCGACCGGAGCGTCGAGAACGATATCCTCGACGCGTTCCTCTGCGAAATCATTCGAACGTCCTTCGCTGGCAAGGGGCAAGTGAAGGTATGAAATGGCAAAACTGTCGGTGCTGACGGAACCGAAAGGCTGGCTGGAGGCTTTGGGCGGCGATACCCTGTCGGTGACGGGCTGCCCTTGATGTGTTTATCCTGATACCAACAACGCATGGCGGCAATTGTGGACCGTTCGATGAGGCGGAGAATCCGATAGCCCTCGCCCGGCTTTCCAACCCACTTTCGGAGCTCGGTCTCCAAGTCGAGAAACGCATCCGTGATACCAGCCCCGGCATCTCTCAGCTCGGCCGCTAGTTGACGGATTGACTGCTCTTGCAGAACCCCACAGCCCCATGCTGAGGACTCCTTGAGCTGGCGTCCCACAATCTCCACCACGCGCTTCATCAGCCCGCTGCCTTGGCCCTGACACTTCACGTCTCGAAGCATGCCTTTCTCGTCCACATGCCACCGGTCATACTTGCCTTCAGCAAGTAGAACGCCTCCGCGACCTCTCCAGTCACAGACTGAATTGAGGGCAGTCGACAGACCGCAGACAGCCTCGGCAAAATCCGGATTTGCAGCAACAGCGCGCTGGTAATATTTGATGGCGTCGCTAACCCGACCCCTGTCCTTGACTGCATTTGCGAGGTTTGTCAGGGCGATATCGAAGGATCCGTCACAAGCCACCGCCTGCTCGTACATCGAAATAGCCATGTCTAGCTGGCCGATGTCCTTCAGAAGGCTACCCAAGTTGGTGTGAAGGTGGACATGTTTCGGGTCCAATGTGAGACCATACTGGTAATAGGCAAGTGCGAGCGACAGCCCACTCCCAGGCGCAATTCCAGGAACGCTTGCAGCAAGACCCATTTCTGAGGCAGAAAGATACTGCACCGGCGCAGTTTGCTGAACACCAGCGAGGAGGATCCCCACATTGTTTGCAGTTGACGGGCTCTCCTGAAGTGACAAAGACAGGTAGTACAGGGACAAGATGTCCCCCACGCCGGCGGGCTGACGGATGAGTCCAGAAGACGGGCCGCTGTTCGACATGGCGTCTTGATAGATCTTCGCTAGAGATAGTAGCGAATTGCTCGTTGTTGCCACGACGGATCTCTTGTGGGCACCTTCGGGAACGTGCTGAAGCCCGGGCAACTGGCCGTCAGTGGAAGCGAAGACGAACTGGGCCGTGAGCTTAGCTTTATCTGGGGGGAGTAGCAATGGGACAGATGAGCTCTCCGGAACAGAAGTCAAGTGCTGTCCCGGTCGGGAGTCCCGGGGCGCCAAGACAGCCTGTATCCTCCGGATGAGGGCTTTGACGCCCTGCACTTGGTTCCCAGCACTAATCATCACTACCTCCTCGAACGCCTCGGATGCGCGGTCGATGTCCTTCAGGGAGTACAGCATGTTTCCTTTGGCGTGGATAAGCAGAACCATGCGGCCGTTCTCGCTCCCCGGAATGCGGTAGCCGCTGGAGCCGAAGCCCGGTGACTTTCGGTCCTCGGCCATGGCGGCAAACCGCTGTTCCGGACTGTCGGTGCCATCGATGTCCAAAATATAGGAATCCGGGTTTGATTCGGTAAGTGTCATCGGTGAAGCGATATCTGCCTCGCTGGCACTCTCGCTAGCTTGGTCCCGGGACAGGCCCGACTCCGAGATTCGTAGGGACCGCTGGATGAACTCAATCGCGTTCACTGCCGCTGCATTTCTCTGGAGAGAGCACAAGAGACTGACGAGATGCTCCACAGCTTCCAGGTAGCTTGGCCGTAATTTGATTGCCTTGATCCAGTGTTGCTCTGCTTCTTCGAGCCTGTTCAGGCAGTATAGGGTCGCGGCTACGTTAGAGATGGCTTCCACATGACTGGCATCGCCGGTTAACAAGCTGCAGCATTAAACAATAAGGGGCAGGTACATACCTTGGTTCGAGGTTGACGATTCGTTTGAACCACTCCAGCGCCTCCTCATAGCGTTCCAGGCCATAGTGAAGGCACCCTCCCAGCAGCATTCCCTCGACCCACTTCCATCCGCTTTGCTCGCAAAGGGTAGAGAGCATGTCGAGCGAAGCCTTGGCGTTATAGACAGGGGAGGCTAGCTCGTACGCTCGCTGGTGATGACCTTGGGCAAACATGCGCGCCGCTGCCTCCTTTTGGGCCATTTGCTGCATATAGTTTGCTGCCGGGTTCGAAAAGCCAGATAATGGCTGACCCTGACCTCCACTTCCATTGGGGGTAGTGGAAGGCTTCGGATACACCATGATTTTGGAAGATGGCCGCGAGATGGAGCCGCTGCGTCCATCGTGTGCCTTTCTTGTGTGTGTGAGGTGGAGGAGGAGGTCATTGTATGCCTTGTGCGCGCTTTGCAGCGCCCGTTCCTTAAATCGAGTTGGTGAGCCTACCTCGCTGGTGGTCGCGGCGCCCTTGACAAGTTGTCCAGCGCCAGTCATCATTGGCATAGGGTGCCGTCCAACATGCGCAGCATGATGGGCTATGTGGCTTGGCCCGTAACGAGAGAAGCCATCATTGAGAGGGTGACTGGGTTGCGGAAGACCAAAGTACTGTGCTTGTCCCAACCCGGAAGCATTGGCCAATCCGTGAGGTATTGTAGACTGAGCCGCCATAAACGCGCCGTCTACTGAGTTTTGTGGGGTGTAATTGTTCGCGAGCGGAATCATGGTCTGGTACCCAAAGCTCCCATCCCTCCACACCGCTGGCTGCTGGTATCCGCCGGGACTGTAGACTGTTTGCGACAGTGACTGCTGATACCCTTGCCCGAGTATTGACTGCATCCCAGGTCCTGCGTGGTAATTGTGTTGGGACGCAGGTTGCAGAGCGTTGACGTGGTCACCCATGCCCGGATCCAGGGATGGATTTGTTGGCGTTGACATCCCCCACCCTCTCAGCGAACCAGGCAAGCTGTTCAAAGCTTCCACCCCATGATCGAACTTGGCCGCAGGGACGGGCGCCGAGTACGCCCAGGGACCTGAAGGCGGTTGTTGCAGCATACCGCCCACGGGCTGGTTGGGGTTTTTGTGAAGGATAGCAGTTGGGAATATCTCGGACGAAGCAGGCACAATCATATGCTTTGGTGGCGGGGGACCTGAAGCTAGGTGAGTTAACGAGCCATCGTACCCATTGTCGATGGTCCCGCTAGGGGTTTTCCGCCGCAGGGAGTTCTCGGCTTGGTCATGGGTATGCAACCGGGTGAAAGACGTCGTGATGCGGTGCAAGGCTGGCGCGCGCTGAGCATTGCGAATGGCGAATGCGCGCGGCGTCGAGTCAGTGTTATAGGGAGACTGTGGTTGTTGGGAGAGCTGGGACCCATGGTGGTGATTTGATGGATAACCAGGCTTCAGGTGGCCGTGGTAATGCCCGAGGAAATCGAGCGGCGGTTGCACCATCGGGTGCATTTGGACGAGGGGCAACATCGTGAGATGGTCATCAAGTCGGCGAGCAGGTTGCCGAAGGAGAACAAGAAAATCGTCGTGTGACGGACTCGCGAATCGAAAATCAGATTAATGAGCGACTGTAAGTACAATAGCGCCCTGGTGCGACATCAGGCCGGATTCGTCATTGCCCTATACCTGTTAGAGCGTCATCTCGGGGGTAATGGTCGTTGTCGTAGTCGTCGGCGCCGAGTACGATACCGTGAAGGAAGGAATTCATCTAGCACTCAGCCTTCGAGGACCTGGTGTTCCATCGAGGCAAAGGCAAAAATGACACAGCGAGGGGGCAGACTCAGCCAATGCCACCCGGGGTTCACCGATCATGCAAACCGCGTGTCGGTTTCGCCAGTCCGTATTTCGCGGCTGGTGATGAGAATAGCGAGCTCGTCGAGAGCAACTTCAGCTCTGGTGCTGTTAACAACAGCGCAACAACTCTTTTGCTCCACACCTCTCGTCGATTCAACGTCTTTTGGGTTGAAGATGGACAGATCCTGGCGGGGTATGATGTGGAGATGTATTTAGTTGTTTAAGACGGGCCCGGAACCCAGAGGCAGGTCGGGAAGGAGGGGTGCAGCAGCAGGCGGGGAACTTGGAAGGTTGACGTGCCGATCGTGCCTGGATGAAAGCGGGAAACTGCGCCAGGCAATGCACCCAATAATGTTTCGCGTCTGCTTTTCTCTTGATTTCCTCGTTTTTCGGTTTCTGGGCTGGGGGACCCGGTGTTGTTGACATTCAATGCACCAATGTTAAAAGTCGAAAGCAATGGAGATGGGGGCGTGCTTCAAGGATTCTAAAGTGGAACAAAAGCTGCAACGGCTGTCTGACGAAGCCCGGGCGGTGCACGACAGTGCTGCGGGCTTGCCCGGGCCGTGGATACAGTATGTGTTTATACGGGACGCCCCTCTGTGGACAGGCGCAGGTAGTGGTCGGACTAGGTACCGAACCCAGGCTCGTGGGGGCGCTAGGGCCCCTGGCTGCAGCACCATGCAGCACCACCTGGCTACCGGCCGAACAATCACAGCTGTCCTAGCGCCAAGCTACAATCTTGGGGGGCGCCGATAATCGCCAGTTAAAGTGCGTTGGGCAACGCCATGTCACCCTCCCGAACATGGGTTGCATCTGGGGTGTGCTTCCTTTCATCAATACCGGTGCAACCAAGCAATGGTATAAACTTGATTCCACTCTGCCGCCCCGTCGAGAGATGAATGTGATAGGCAGCGCGGCCCTGGGACGCATTTTTCCTTTTTTTCGGCCACGCCAATTGTGCAACGCGGCGAGGCAGATCAAGGCGAGGGGGGCTTGGGTCATGGTGTTTTGCGGTGTCTCGCCGTGTGACTGCCCCTCCAATGGATGGAACTGCAAGGGTCGCAGTCAGACAGGCAGTCAGACATGCAGCACAACAGATCCCGCTCCGGGGGCGTGAGAGAGACGCCTAGTGTAGGCAGCCCGATTCGACACGCCTTGTGTGCTATGTACGCGGTACGCGAATATCCGTACGTATATGCGAGATTACAACCGTTCCAGGTCGGTCGAAAGATATATTTCTTGTGTTGGTCAGATTCTTGAGGACAGGTTGGCTCTTTCGTTAGGCAGCCTACAAAAAAAGTTGAATTGTCCCGTCGTTGGAAAAGGAGATCATCCAACAAGCAGTCTTTCATCCCACGGGTTTGCCTTTCATAACAGGCAGATCAAAAACATGCATGTGGTCACACCAGGAGCCTGACCAGCCGCCCAACCAGTATAAAACCAGTCGCCCCACGGATTTTTCCCGATCAGCACGCAGACCTGCAGCCTCTCAAGATCCAAGTCACACTTTTTGCTTCCCACCAAGCGTGACAAGCAGGCCACGCAGCCAGCCACACTCCAGAGAAAGATGCACAGAAAAAAAAAAGTACAAGCGAGGAAAGGAGCAATCACTTGCTGCAGGACGTTGGGAGGCCCGACCGGTGGACCCGGCATGCCGCTCGCTTGGCCGCAGGCCGGCCTGAACGGCTGACCGGCATGGGATGGCCCACCTGGCCGCTTGCTTGCTTGCGTTGCCTTGTCGCTTCCCGTCCGAGTTCCCAGCCCAGTTCTCCTTCTTCCATGTTTGCAGATACCTATCTTCCGAGCTGCGTACGTTGCATCGCGGTGAGATTCAGGCAAGAAAGTTTGCATTCAAGTTAAGAATGGCATGTAATCGAGAGCTGAGAGGTTGTTGCTTTCGTCGTCTTAATTCCTTCAACCCTCGGGCCACGTTCAAAGATCAACGAGAGGTGCGGCAACCCTCCAACATCAAATGAATTCCAAGAGCAACCCCTGCTGCGGGAAGGGACGAGGTGGGGACGTAAACGGCTACAACGCCGCAGCCAAGACTCCAAGAAAAGGTCAGATGTTGGAGGGTCCTGGGCTCAAAAACCCGGCGAGAGGAATCTCGTCGCCGTTGAGGATACCATGTGTCTGTTCCCGTACCCTCCTTCGCATCTCTCGACGACTGGTAACTACTCTATCCTGGCTCCTCAATTTGACCAAGGCGAAGAATTTCGCCTTTCTCGGAAAGTACAATGGAACCCAACCCCTTCACTAGCGGACATGGCAGCAGCGACGTCAGCGAAGATCAGCGGCACGCCCTTGTGCCGAGCAGCCAAACTGACGACGATCCCATCACCCTGCAACAACGGGCAACCAAAAAAACCAGCCTTGCCCTGATGAGCCGGCAGCCACTCCGTGTCGCAGTAGCGACCGGATCTTCAAATATTCGTGCAGAATAAAGCGATAGAAAGACGCATCTTCGACTCCCGTTGATACAACCACTTTCACGAGTAGTTTGAGAAACGGGATTTGTCCATGACAACCTGAATAGGCAGAACCCATCCCAAAACCAGTCTAACCTCGCACCCGACCCTACCTGATCCTTTCTTGTTGTACCCGGATAACTAAATCTCACCCTCCCTCCTACCAAAAACCCGGGCACGGGCGGTACAACTAACATTATGCGCCGCCCCTTGCCCCGCTGAAGAGGGAATGTAAAGGCCCAGGCGATATGTCTGATGCATGCAGGCTGTGGTTACATGTCCACACACACGTACTCGAGCGATTGGGAGCATACACCGCAACCTTGAAAGGCTAAATGGCGTGGAATTTGAAAAAGAATTACTACCTGTACACGAGAGCTAGGCAATCTGCCCTCCACCAGCAAACTGGAAAGGCAAAAAACTCCACAAGCGGTTAGACACTCTCCTTCAACTCCTTTGGTACTATTTATTGTGTCATATATGCAATGCTTCGCCATCACACAGGCCCGGGATGGAGACCGGAAACAGACACTCTGTTTTGTACGACGTATGAAATCGATCGGGAAGGGGGGACAAGCTCGGAAACATCCTAGGGAGCAATTTGGTTCCGACTCAATATGTAGTGTAGTGTTTGTCTTGGTTGATTGGATGCCACAGGGTAGCCGGTTTGTCTCGGGCACGTAGCGGCAAGGAAGATAGCAAGGGAACCAATCAGTCAAGCAAACGTCACGATTGACGCTCGGAATGCGTGAAAGCACATATTTATGCATACCATACCGAGGGCTACAATAACGGGTTTGAAAAGCTGAACAGCCCAGTGTCTCCCGGTCCCACAGTTCAAACCCATGGGGGGGCTATCACACGGGCCGGCCGAGCAGATTTGGGCTTGAACAGGAAGAGAGATGTCGACCTGGAATATGGACCTTGACTTCCATAGCATAAAGTGCCAACGAAAGCCATGGTGAGTAATCGGACGCAGTTTTGATCTTCCTGAGCACAAAGAGCCGAAATGACCATGGGGAGCAGGTCGGTCCGGAGTGAACAGCCAGGGAATCCTCGGGGTCGAAGTTTTTCATCCATGGGTGGAAAGGCGGGGTGGGTGATATATCGCAACGCGGAGGACACTGCAGCAAACCTCCTGTCTCCACGCAGCAGGAGCCGAGCTCTGGCAAGACGCCCACACTCGGCCATGAAATCGTTCTTTTGACTTGATTTGCCGTTGTCTGGCAAGCCTGGTGTAAAGCAAGCTCTGAACTCCTAATCACATGCCAAGAATTCCCAAACCGACCTTCTTTGATGACGAGTTTACTCCTCAGGAACTGTAATCTGTTAGCGGGCCGCTTGTTCCATGTACCCTTCAAAAAGCCCCGTGGTCAAAGTCCAGGGGGACAATTCTCAGTGGAAGAGACAAAACGTACTGTCGATCTCGCCCGCCTCAATCGCATCGCTGATAGCCTTCGGGCTCTTGCCCTCCACTTGGCAGCCGACGCTGAAGGCGGTACCCAGAATCTCCTTGACAACACCCTTCAGGTCCTTAGAGAAGGACTTGAACCGCATAGTCCTCGCAATGTCGATGATCTCATCGAGGGAAACCGACTTGTTGTGCTTGATGTTCTTCTCCTTCTTCCGGTCGCGGGGAGGCTCCTTGAGCGCCCGGATGATGAGCGAGGATGCTGTGGGAACGACTGAGACGGCGGCTTGACGGTTTTGGATCGTGAGCTTGACCGTCACGCGGAGACCCTTCTATAATACCGGAAACGCAAAATAAAATTCGTCAGAAAACCCCACGCTTTTCTTCCAGGTCGAGAGAGTACGGGGGCTTGCATCATACCCAGTCACCAGTGGCCTTGGCGATATCTTCACCGACCTTCTTCGGCGAGAGACCGAGAGGACCGATCTTGGGGGCAAGAGCCGAAGAGGCACCGACCTCACCACCGGTCGCCCGGAGGTGGCTGTGAGTGGCATCGTCGTCAGTTTTCCGACTTGTTCTCGATGTGTTTGTTCTCGGGGGGAGTGCGCTCGCAAAACCGGGGCGATCGGGACACGGGTTGGGAAGAGAAGCCCATTGAAAATCTTACATGACCTTGACTTCATTGGGGTCGAACTTGGGAGCTGCACGTTGCGAAAATTAGCAATCCAGACGATTCCGACAATAGCGATCTGCAACAATGACTTACGCATGGTGACGGCTGATTGTGAGAAGGACGGACTCGGGTTGGTGTTGGTGGGAAGGGTGCAACCGTGCCGAGTATCAAGACAGCGAAATCACAAAAAAATCGCAGTTGTGGGTTTTCCCTGCCTGCCCTAAGGATTTTGGGTGGTGTGGCTGGAAAATCTTTGGGTGAGCGGGGCAGAAAGGCTTAGCCACAGTTCGATTGGAGGGGAAGCTTGTTCCAGCCACTGCAAGTAATACTTGTAAATAAGACAATCGTGTCTTGGCGTCGGCACCGGCGACCGCAAGCGACATGGGCTCGCATTACTACGAGAAACCTGCCAACAATGCACAACTCACGGGATAAGGTGCCTTGCTGCATAAGGACAGCATCTATGACTTGGGAAATTGTTGACATATAACATTGACGCTACTATACCACACAAGGCTTTCTCTAAACATGCCAACGGTCAACTCCGGGCTCCCTCTCACCCTTTCTACTCCGCCAGCCCCCTCCTGGTCATCCCCGTTCCGCGTCGCATCATAGAACTACGGGACCGTCTAATTCGTGCCACTGACCGCCAACTTCATGAGATGCTCCATAAATGTTTGCAGGGACACATCGTCGGTGAAGATGGTCTGCGCGCTCTGCGCACCGACGCCGCCGTAAGCTCCAGCACCCGAAGTATGGGTGGTTGAAGGGTTGAGCTTGGAGAGCAGGAAACGGGCCTGCGAGCCGCCGTGATCGCAGACGATGAACCGAGGCAGAGGGAAGCGATCGGTAATGAGATCCTGGGGACATTGTTAGCATCAGGCTTTTGCACTTGTCGGACTAGCGAAAACAACTTACCCTAGCATCCTCCTTTGGCTGCTCCAAGAGAGCCGCGAAGTTCTCGTAACCCTCTTGATCCTGGTAACCTGCCTTCCTCCATTCGGCGATCGTCTCACCGTGGAAGATGAGAATGTGGAAGAAGGTGTCGAGAAGGAGGATGTGAGTTGGTTGGATGGATGTGGAATCCAGCAGCACCGGTTGTCCGCCCTCCTGATCAAAAGTGTAGGAGTCAAGCGTGGGCTGGATCATGACCAGCGAGTTGCTGACATCCTCGTGGTTGAGCACATGCCTGTAAAAGGCCGTCTCATCTGGCGAGTTGTTGAAAACTTGCAAGAACTGACTCCTGCGCAAGTGGAACATGAACTGGGGGTATAACGTAAAGTTCTTCTCGAGGCGGAAGGATGACGGGTCGTCCTTGCGGTAGTCGGCGAATCTTGAGCAGAGTCTGATGAGCATCCTATCCACCCAGCGAAGCACATCCGGGCCATCATCGACCTCGGCTTTGAAAACGGCGATTCGGGACATCAAGACGGCCGCTGCTTCTTGATCGAAAGATTGCGCGATGGCGGGGTCACCGGCCGGTCCGCTAAGGTTCCTGGCAATCGTGGTGACGCGAAGGTGGAACTGGCCGGACGAGTGTTGGTAGTAGGTCAGGAATTGGATCATGCCCTTCTGGGGGCTCTGCTGGTGTTGCGACGGGCCGCCCTGGGCAATCTCAAAATAAACGCCATAGCTGGCCTTAGGGTCGATACCGCACATCTTCCAAGAGCAGGTGTTGCCGATACCGCATTCGGTCTCGCCTACCGACGTCGACTTCTTGTTCAGAGACACGGCGTGGCCGATGAGGCCGGTAACTTTGAGTTCCTTGGTGGTCAAGACCTCAAGGACGGCGTTGAAGCCCATCAAGAGGTTATCGTCTCCATCCTTTTCGAAAATGCGGATGAAGGACTGCTTGAACATGGACGAGGTGAAGCTGTCGGTCAAAATCATGTGGCCACCAGTCGAGTTGCAGAGCCCCTTCATCTCCAGAAGACCGACCTGGTCGAGGCAGCCGGCGAAAATGTCGATGGTGTGGCCGTTGTGAGCAGTCCTTTTGGCGAGGTTATCGTAAAACTGCCATTGGGTCAGTTGCTGCCGCTCGCAGTTTCAAATACAGACGTAGCCGGGTACTTTACCTTGAGTGCCTTCTTGTAATACTTGACATTGTCGCGGTCGATATCGTGATGCGACCGGATGGGCTCCCTCAGCTCGGGACCAACGACCATGCCGGGACCCTCGGTGGCCGGCCCACCAGCGAAGAGCATGATACGGCCGCCGGCGTTCTGGAACGAAGTCTCGAGCAGGCCAACGGCGACCGAGAGAGCCACGCCAGTGCAACGCAGGTTTCTGCGGTCACTGGAAGTGGGCCAGGGGTCCTTCTGCAGCTGCTCGAGGGCCTTGGTGAGCTGGAACTCGGCCTGGGCCACGGGTAGCAGGAACCGAGAGGCGGGACCTATGGGCATGGGCCTGCCGGGCTGGTGAGGAGGCATGCCCGGGCGCATGGCCGGCTGCACAAGGCCAAGCATCTCCTGCACTTGCTTGGCGGCGTAGTCCTTGTTGCCCCGGAAGACATATGACTTGGCGCACTCGGTGTAGCCAATCTCATGGACCTGAGCCATGGTTCCGTATGTGATCAGACCAACCAGTGCATGCTCGGGCAGGAGGCTCAGGCTCATAATCAGCGACTCTTTCAGGGCAGCCAAGCTGTCCTCCTCCTGGCAGGTATCCACGACGTAAAGGAAGATGGGGGGGCTTGGGGCCGGCCGCGACAGCCTGTACTCGATGGTCGTGTTGGAAGGATGTAGCTCGGGGGGGATGGCATTGGCCGTGATGTCCTTGTAGTGCGGCGGAAGTGGGTTTCTCGAGAGACAGAAGGGGCAGATCCAAAGGCGGGCGCGGACATCGACCTGGCTGTCGGGTACCATGAGCGCTAGTGTATCAAGCGGGCTTGGACAAAGGCGATGCCTACCAGAATGGGTTCAAAACCGAGCGGCATGGCTGCTTGCAGGTGACGGGCTCGAACTGCAGCAGGGGAGTATCGGGCTTCTCCTTGAGAGGCGTGTAGAGGGCGCCAATGGGGACCACCAATCTCGACGCTTCCTAAGGTACGTGTCAACATCTGGAGAAATAGCCGCGGTGGCATACGGGCGGACTGACCATGCGAGTGCTTGGAAAGACGTTCCAGCTCAGGCGGACTCCATCGCGGTCCTCGACCTCACCCCACTGCTCCTTCAGGGCGTCGTAGTCCATTGTATAAAATGACGTCG
Organism: Corynascus novoguineensis; assembly: GCA_033296725.1. NCBI lineage: Eukaryota > Fungi > Ascomycota > Sordariomycetes > Sordariales > Chaetomiaceae > Corynascus > Corynascus novoguineensis. The sequence goes on from MU857615.1 coordinate 54,008, forward strand.
GCGCAGGCTCGGGCCGCTGGGTGTCTTGCTGCGATTCTGAGGCTATAGAGAATCTTGGTGGTTAGGAATAAAAGTTCTGGTGGCTACATGCAAGCTGTCATCAGCGCCGATCCGTGGTCGAGCTCGGAGTGGCGGCGCACCTTTGCGAAAGCGAGGACGCACGAATCCTGGGGGGAGGATAGCACCAGGGGCTTCGTCGTGTAGGGATGACCCTAAAATCAGGGAATTAATTGACAGTGGCCGCAGCTTTGTTGAGCAATGTCCAGGGAACAGCTGCTCGAACCGCAGGATATGGATCCAAGGTGAGGTTGGTGCGCCGCTTTCGCTAGGTTCCCACGAAGCTCAGGCGGTGGGTTATTGTCCCCTCACCGAAAAGGACAAGTTCCAGGTCCAGTCGGCCGACTTAGCATTGTGAGGTGGCGCATGAGTGTGGCTTACCGAGCCTTGGCAGCGACGATCCACAAGTTAATCCCGGAAACCTGCGGCTTGTGGTTCATATTGTCCACTCAACACCATTCCTTGAGCATCGCGATACTCGAGTTACGAAATGGTTGCTACCCAGTGTTCTCTGTTTGCCAGTTGTTATTCGTACTCGAAGATCGTCGTATTTTGGGTTCTGTTTCATTTTCTTTCCCCTTTTTCTTGTTATTCTCCTTCTTATCCTTTTTTTAATTTTTTAATTTTTTATTTTATTCTAATTTATTTTATTTTATTTAACCTTTACTCCTCAATAAAGTGTTTATCCTGGATCTTTGACCTTTCGGTTTGTTGAAATTGTTACTGCGTAGAAAGCTTCAGAATCAGTTTTCTAATTTTCCATGAAATACTAGTTTGCAAGTCCAGTGACAAATGGCAAATATGTATGAACATTGACCAAGGTCGCATGTCCCCTTTGTATGGTTTATTCGCCAAGGAACTCACATGGCAGGCCAGCAGGCCTGAGGGGATCGGCGGTGGCGCCTACCCTTCGACTTGTGAAGAGAGTACCCTGGATACACTTGTTGGAGGCCGCCCGTGATTCTTCTGAACCAGACGACTCTCCCTACATCTGTCAATCTACACAATACACAACATTTCACCATGATGTATTCGGTTGTGTGTAGAATTCACAGTGAGCTACAGTACCTTATCTGCTTACATATCTATTTGTTCTGATCTCCTGAGCTAGGCTGCTGTCTTACTGCAACATGCAAAATGGCCTGCTACAGAAGCCCAACGAAACGCATAGGTGCGTCATGTTACATGTTACGGGACACTAACTGAGTAATGGGGTGGAGGGCACATGCAGCGCAGTAGTGAGCGCTCGTAACCGGAGGGTTGCTCGACTTCTCTCTCTTTTCAAGAGAGTTTTCTCGTTTTCCGTTCATTGCCCAACAACTGGAATCAAGCCCCATTGGATTCATCAGTCGCAATGTGTCGGGCAACGATTCTGATACTGGCGGCTCTTATTGCGTTTGTTAAGGCGCTGCTTCAATCACATGAGGTTCGCTCACCTTTGTCATCGAGGCAAGCGGACGGTGTTCCTGATGCCTCAGTATTTTTGAGGAGAGCGTACCATGCTTGTGAGCTTGCACACATCGAGCTATTGAGCTTGAAGATATGATGGCTGACAGGAAGAGAAAGCCGCACTATTGAACGGTCGCATCTACATTGACGGAGGCGAGTTCTCTTATCAAAAGGAAAATGAGGTCGCCTACGAGTACTGTATGACACTCTGCTCTTGGCCTGCGTTTAGGATACTGACACGCCCCTAGCCAACGCGTTGCTCTCAGTCGACTTGACCAAGGACTGGACCAATGACTCTGTTTCATTGGTATCGGTCCCCAAACCCCCTGGTGTGCCTAATCTTTGCCGCGCAGGCATGTGGGCTGCCCGTAAAATGGGAATTCTGTACACCGGCTTCGCCGGCACCAGTCCCCATTTTGGGGACCAGGCGTTCTCACCACAAGGGCTCTGGTCTTTTGAGCGAACATCGCCACTTGAAGGCTCTTGGCAGTGTCTCAACGGGAGCACTGATGGGTGGTTCACGAGCCAGCCGAGACCTTATCAGGGGCAAGCGGACAGTGGGCACGGCTATGGATTCTTCCTTGGGGGTATTTCTTCGCCTCGAAGAGGACCGCGTTACGCCCCATCGCTGACAAGTTGGCCGGTAGGAAACAGCACCCGAGACCAAAGAAAAACTGGCGTCTTTGTCATGTACGACATGCCCAACAGGAAGATCACTGACTTGGCCAATTTCGGACCGTCTGGCCGCGGGGCGCCAAACAACGCGGGGATAGTCTACGTACCCAACTGGGGAGACCGCGGCATTCTCGTGGCTGTAGGCGGATCCCAAGATCGGCGGGAAGGGAACGATGGTCTGGCCACATTCCAAACTGTTCGCATCTACGACGTCGATACACAGCGATGGTACGAGCAACAGAGCACGGGGGACATACCAGAGCCGCGCAAGGATTTCTGCATGGCCGGGTCGCCTTCCAACAGTCGCACGCACGAGATCCTGGTGTATGCTGGATGGGCGGGTCAGCTCGGCCCCAGCGCAGTGCCCTATGACAGCGCCTACGTGCTGACCCTTCCGGGCTTCTACTGGGCTAAGGCTGACTATTCGCCCGCTCACCCGCGCCACGGTCTGAGTTGCAACGCCGTTGGGGGAAGCCAGATTCTGACCATCGGCGGCGTCGACACCACGCAGGACGGCAACGACTCGTACGCCGCGGGCTTCACAACCCGCGACCCCTTCCTGCAGGGCCTTGCCATCTTCGATTTGGGCACCCTGGCCTGGAGCTCGGCCTATCGCGCGGAGAGATCTCTTCAACCGGCAGCACCAAAGTTCAAGGAGTATTACAATGCCCAGTGAGAACTTGTCTTTGATCCTCCCAGTTTGTCATATACTGACTCTAATGTTCGCAAAGCGGCGAAGCTCCCGAACAAGGCTTTGCCAACTCAGACCTGCGTACGCTTCCACTCACCTCTTTTTTTTTTTTTTTTCTTTTTTCTCCTGCCACCTTGTTACCACCTTCACGAGAAGCTGACCAGCTTTTCCACTCTAACAAGAGAACCTTTTTTCCAATTACCACCCTTCCCTCGACGACCCCTTTCCCACGATCCACCCCGACCCCTCCCGGTCTCGCTCTAATACGGCGGCCATCATCGGCGGCACCGTTGGCGGCGTCGCAGCGGGAGGGCTGGTGAGCTGGCTGGTCGTTTTTCTCCGCCGACGTCGACGCCGCCTGCACCGTCGCGGACGAGGACGGCGACAGAGACAACAAACGGACGGAATTGAACTCAGCAGTAGCAGCAACAGCAGCGGGACACCGGGAGCAGCTGATCACCTGGAGGCGACGACGGAGGACGAAGACGACGATGAGGAAGACGTGATCGCTGCTCGGATGGGTATCGCCGGTGCTGGTGTGAGGAAACCGAAATCGAGGTCAAAAAGGCGAGGAGTCGCCGCCACACACCGACACGCAAACGGCGGCGAGGGCAACGGGAGCGGTGGTGCTACAGACGCCGGCACGGTCGGTAATGGTGGCACTGACATTGACGACGGCGGGCTCTACCGCGGCGTGATCCCCACACGCGCGGCCATCGCGCTCGCCGCCGTCAACAAGAGCCCGCTACGGCCGCCGCAGCTACTGCGGGGGCCTGCCCGGGCACCGGTATCGGCACCGGTTGAGCTGGCTTCGGTACCTGTGTGCGAGCTTGAGGCGCCCGGGGCCGAGCAGCCGCCGCCGTACGAGCTCGCGGGCAGCTCAGCATGGGCTCCTTCGTCGTCGTCTCCGCCGCCACCGTCACCGCCGCCGTCGGTCACGGCGACACCCGAGTCAATGTATGGCCTTCAGAGAATAGATGCGAGTCGAGAGAGAACAGAAAGGGGGAGGGGGGAGGCGAGCGGGTCGAGTTCAGGTGTTTTAAGTAGGTTGGTGTCAGCGACTGTGATGGCGGAGAACGCGGGGTCAGCGCCGTTCGCTTCTACACCTTCGTCGGTCCACGGACGTTGAACGGCGATTGGTACAAAGAGGTGAACAAAGCAACGGAAACTGCTGCGGGATGTGTTTTTCATTGCACTTCAGGTGCTTCACGGCGCTGTATAGATGAGCAATTATTGGGAAAAATTATCGCCTATAAATTGACCAGTCTAATTGTCATCCTTAATTCATACAATGCACACAAAATAAACAGTCCACGCTCCCCCATCATCATTTCACTCGTGACTACTCGCCGCTTACCAGCCGCGCGCAAGCCCCAGGGCAGTGTACGCGGATGTGCCAACCAGCACGAAGTTAATCAGCGTGGCGAGAGACGAGCCCCTGATAAAATATTAGCAGAGTAAACTTTGTCGAAACAGGGTGATGGATTTTTGCCCAGCCAGAGAATTAAGAGAAGAAAGAAAAGGAAACTCACAGAATCCGGCCGTCTGGCCCCTTGGACGTGTACCCGATGGCAAATACGAGGCGAGCCACGGACCAGGCGCCGCCTAGGGTCGCGGCAAAGGTGGGATACTTGAGCCCCGAGATGAGCAGGGCACCGAGGAACGGGGTCAGATTCTCGGTGAAGTTGTTGTGGGCGCGTTGGGCTGTATCAGTTCAAAGGTCTCGGTCAGTGATCCTCGTTCCAGAGGTGTTAAATAGGAGTGCATACCGCAGTTGAAGGTAAAGGCCCTCGGGTCCTTCTCAGCCTGCTCGGCCGAGGCATAGGCGTTGGGGTACTTGATGGCGGCCTTCCTGCGGCTGGTGGCGGTCAAGAAGCCGTGTACAATGTTGAGGACGAAGGTCGAGCTGGCGGCCAGCAGGACGTAGCTACAATTCTTCTAATCAGCACGAGTTACCTATGAACATGTTGTGATGAAGCTTCTTACCCATATTCGTTGGGGAGGACGATAGACATCTCGGCGGCGTGTTGTCTGTCAAATGGCAATTACACGGGGGGGCCGTTGGGTTGTTAGGTTGACTGGGTTGAAATATCAGAGTGAGAACGCTCGAGATGCCGGTGATGAAGTCGTGAGATGAGTGTGAGTGGTGTGATGATGAAAGTCTATTCTCCAGAGAACTCGAGGACACCCGGATCACTTCATATAACAGCAGCCACAATCATGCCACGATCTTCTGTTTGCTTCGGCAAATCATCGTTGCTACGTAACCGGCCTCAAGCTTGCGACAAGCGATCCCTGACTGGCCCCACGCTCCGCGATCTCTTGCGGATAGGACCAATGAGCGGGCGCCCCACGGAGCTGAGACTGCCCGACTCCCGTTGAAAAGTGCCCGGGGCGCCGTGTCTTTTGGAATCTTGGGCGGAACTTTTGGGGGCGATCCTACATAACTCTTTTTCTTCCTCCGAGTACCGAAGGTCTGACGGTCCAACGGGGAGATAAAATGGCCGTTGACTTTTGATGTCAATTTAAGATGTCAATTTAAGGTGTCGAGTGGTGAGATGCACCCATGTCGTGCAGAACGGAAGTCCAGTCCTCCCGTTGGTTTGGGGCTTAAAGAGCGGGTCTCACCACTGTGTAAGAGTTGCGTACAACTAATCCAATGCGGTTAAAAAAAACAGACGTTTGTCAGCACTGGAGGCGCCACGAAATGACAACGTCGGCGTGGATCGCGCCGAACCCCTGATGGCATGATATGTAATCCGTATGGATATCTTCGCGGCGTAATTCAGAGGACTCTTAGTCAGCCGGTGCAGCGCTCCTCTGGCGGGCGCCATTCCAAGCCCAACCCGGCAAACACCCTCCTCTCAGCCGTCAACATGTCGGGCGCTGGCGACCCGTCAGGCCCGCTTTCAAAGTCGACCCACGACCCGTCCCTCCGGCTGCGGATGCCGCTGCTGTCAAATTTGAGCATCTTCTCCCGCTTACAGTAGCGTCTAAGGTCGCGCTGGAAGGTCATGCCGCTCGTCCAGCCCAGCACCGCACACCCGGCCGTCTTCCAAGGACTGATGATGATGTCGACACGACGGTGCGGGTTCGGGTCTTGGGCGGCGGTGTCGCCGGTCTTCCGGCGGGGGTCCTGCCAGACGACCAGGGCTTTGTCGAGCGTGTCGAACCCGACGCCGGCTTTGTTCTTGCGGTCGTCGCCCTTCCAGGCGACGGGCACCTGGCCGCGATCCGAGTTGGCGGTGCTGAGCGAGAGCGTGTGGGTAATGTACCCGGCGCGCTCTAGGAGGACGACGAGACGGCCGACGAGGTCCTGGGTTGCCGACTCGTCGCGGTGGCTCAGGACGACGTCGACGTCGCCGCTGGTTGCCTTGCCGCGCCGATAGCCGCCGACGATGACCATCTCGAAGCCTTCGCGGACGCGGTTGGCGTGGTCCAGGATGATGGACGCGATAGCCTCGACCTCGGCGCGTGGAATGCGAACTTTGAACTCGTCGTAGTACTTGACCCCGATCTGCTGCACGCGCGTCAGTGTCTCCCAGCCGTACTCGACAATGTCGTCGAGATCGCGCCAGCCGCGGTTGTAAAAGTCGCGCGCTGTCGTCTCGGCCACGCCCCAGATGTCGTGGAAAAGTTTGAGCACGGCCAGCTTGGGGTCCGACTCGTCCTCGCGCGCCTCCCTGATCTGACCCGTGTCCTTGAACTCCTGAAAGAGGGAGGCAATCTTATTGCCACAGCCTGGAAGTCGGGCGACCTCTGTGAAACGGACTCAGCAGCTGCTGGGTGCTTGACATGTCTATGGATGAAGGGACCCGGACCTACCTTGGGCGGTCTGGAAGGTGTAGGGATAGGCCGCAATGGTGGCGATCGCGCTCGAGTACGCCCTGACCCCTATCTTGTCCCCTATCAACGTCCTGGCTGTCCTGATCTTGGTGAGCTCCTCGATGAAGGCCTCGTTGGGTGGATGGACAGGGGTGGGGCGCTGGCACGAGTAGGTAGTGTGAAGATAACTGGGCACTGGCGGCAGTTGTGCATCTATTTCATGCTCCGAAGTGGTCTGCCTGACAAGGGCAGGGCGGACCGGGTGGCTTGTGTAGGTCTCTCCCCTTGCTCCCCGCGATGATCCCGGCCGTGGACTCCTCGTTGGCTGTCGACTTGCATCGGCAAGAGCGCGCTTGATGACCTCGGCAGCCTTCTCGGCAGGTGGAGATTGTGCAGTCTTGACTGGGGTATTGGAAACTTTGCGCCCTTCGTAGACAAGGTAATCGTCGAGGGGGAGCACTTCCCCTGCCTTGACAGACTCGGTGAACCAGGCAAGCTTGACCACCTTAACCGTGGGCACAACAGAGGCGGGTCCAATCAGTCGGCGCTGGACTTCGCCGTCGGATGCCGTGTCTGAATCCAAATCGGAACTGGTCAGCGCAGGTGTCACCACCTTAGCGCGTTTCCGGCTCTGGCTCTGGCTCGGGCTCGAGGGCGCTGAGCGGTCCGATGGGTCGACCTCTTCTGTGGCGATCTTGTGTTTCCTCAGCTCGAACAGTGCTCGCTCCTTGCGGGTGACCTTGCCTAAGACGACCTCGGCCTCGTTGATGTCATAAGTGAGCGTCGGTATCTGCTCCTCGAGATCCTGGAGTTCTTGCGACCCAAGATTAGCAGATAAGAGGAAGATGATGGGGAAGCTCAGGGCCATGTGACTGGCCGACCTCTTCCGGGAGCGGGCATCCGAAGGCATCTCCATGGACCCGGTTTCCGCTTCATCGGAAGTGCTGATGAGGGTGTTTCCAATGGCCAAGGTGGACTGATGAATACCAAGAAATGGCTGCAGCGAGATGCATCGGGGCGCATCAAGAGATGGCGGGGTAGAATGCAACAGTATTCAAAAATGTCTACGAGTACGGACCGTATAGAGGTGGCATTCAAATCAGAACATGGGTGCGTATAGAGTACAATGCTGGGTTGTTGTTTAGTCACAAACTGATGTATGACGCGCCCTATCATGGGTGAAAGTCAACCAAGGGCAGGAAGCCGTGGGCATCTTGTGCCATCCCTGCGAATCTGAATGACGTGCAGGTTCAAAGGCAGTGAAGCGGGAGGAAGATGCAGGGAATGAGCTGCAGGCGGGGCAAACCATCGGGAGCTTCCAGAAAACTGGCAGAAGCTGGGCGATAACCAGTTTAAAAAAGGCGACCTGATGTCGTTGGAGAGAGAGCAAAGCCAAAAGCTGAGCGGCATGGTGCGAGAACTCATAGGTCCCCACTGTCTACCGTACAGGGTTAGGATAAGTTACCCGATCTTGGTTTTGGGTTTGCATGTAATTAGAAAGTACTGTATGTACTGTATGTACATACCTGGCCTGCAGGATGCTTCAATCTTTGCTTACCCAGGTTGTGCACTAAACAGACATTTTACTATTAAATTCCTAAATGGCTCTGCAGTTTGTATATGTAGATCAATTTTAACTCTTTCTACGTCTTGTACTTTCCAATGAAGATTCAAAGTAGGCGCAAAAACTTGTTCGTCTGTCCTGAATGTAAGAGCCTGTTCACACGTGCTGCAGGTCTTTGTAACATTCAAAACGCCGCCACCCAACCATTTCTCGACCCATCCGTCCTCAGTCTCAGCCCTGACATTCATCCTTCCGCTTGTGAACAAGGCCGAAGACCGGAAGAAAGGACGCTGCCCCTCAACATCTTGCTGCGACCACACACTTGCGACTTGTCGGATCCTATATAGAAGTCTCTCTTTTGTGTAGTTCAACAATATTCAAAAGTTTTCGTGCTCCAGGGGTCGAGGGGGGGAAGCAAAGGGAACAAGGGTCGATCGAGCCTCAGACAGTCAATCTCACTTTGCGCGCCTCTCTGCTGCTCGTCGCTCATCACCAACCCCCTCCCCTCTCCCTCTCCATCGCGCACGCGCAATAAAACAAACCCCACGACGATGGAGGTCGCCCAGACATTGGTGCGCGCCGTCATGCGCGCCTTCTACACGACCCAAGAGATCCTGGTCATCGAGGCGCTCGTCACGCACTCGGTCCTGCGCGACGACGAGCTGGCCTACCTGATGAAGATGAATCTCAAGGACATGCACCGCCTGTGCGCCACTCTGCGCGATGCCCGCTTTCTCGTCGTGCACACGCGGCCTGAGATGCAGGAGGGGAAGACACGGCCCATCAACCGCACGTACTACTACATCGACTACCGCCAGACCATCGATGCGATTAAGTGGCGCGTGTACAAGTCGGATAAGGACATGCAGGGTAGCGTCCAGCCCCAGGATGAGTCCAAGGAGTACTCGTGCCCCCGGCCGGGCTGCCACGCCCAGTGGACCCAGCTCGAGGTGCTGGACTCGGTTTCGCCCGCCGGCTTCACCTGCCAGCGCTGCGGCGCCGTCCTTGAGTTGTCCAAGGAGAAAGAGGCTCCCGGACACCAACAGCTCTCGCGCATGAACAACCAGTTCAAGTTCATGACCGACATGCTGCAGGAGATCGACCGTTCCGTCGTCCCCGAGTGCAGCTTCGACAAGGCCATGCTGGCCCACCGCCCCGTCGTTCGCGCCCCTACCCATGAGGTTCTCGCTAGTGTCCCGGTCGAGCCCGGCAGCCTCAACAAGCCCTCGGCCGTCAAGGGCCTCGCCAATGTCGGGCCCAAGACCATGCACGTCACTATCTCGGACGACAACGAGCAGGAGCGCCTCGAGGAGCGCAAGCGCAAGGAGAGGTTGCTCAAAGAGAACGCCCTGCCCAGCTGGATCACTGAGAGCTCCGTCCCCACCATCACCTCTATTCCGCAGACTACCCAGTCTTTTGAGATGCCCGACGCCGACGACGACATGCTCCCGGCCAAGAGGGTCAAATTGGAGACAAAGGGTGCGCCCACCTCGGCACCCGCCGACGACAAGGGCACCGCCATGAGCTTCAAGATGGAAGATGACGACGAGGATGATCTCGAATTTGAGGATGTTGTGTGATGCAACAAGGAAAGGGGGGGCTTGGGGGTCAAGAACCAAGAACCGAGTTCGAAATGAATGCGACGGAAAGCAAGTCGAATCGAGGACTGGATCTCTCCTTTCTTCCCCGCGAATGACAAAACTGCTGGGCACATCAGGGTGATGCCTTTGGCCATACGGCGGTTTCTTTTCCAACTGGGGACGGGGCGCTCATGCGACTGGTGGTTTGTGTTGAGGTTAACGGGGCGCTCTATGAGGATGGCAACGCTGCCTACCTTGTGACTTGGATCATCCGGACGCCGTCACTCGTGGCTGCATGACACGCCGACAGATTCATTGAGGCAGACACGGAGAGAAGAGAGATCTGGCATTCGCTGGGCTGCGTTGGGGACTGATTTGGCTTCCGCTGCACCGCGTCGGATCACTCGATGTCCTGAGGAAGGCGTTTTGGGGGGTGTGGTAGCCCCAGAGAAAGGGGAGAATGGGGACGATGAATAGAGAAGTGTCAGGAAGCCCAGAATCGGTTGCGAAAAAAAAAAAAGTACCATCATCTTGGGTAGGTATATGTGCGAAGACCAGTGTTAAGCATACAGGGGAAACAAAAATACATTTCCACTCGGCGCCAGGGGCAGCAGCATTTAAAAAATAAAGAACCTGCTAGTTCGGAATAGAATAATAAAGCCTAACCAGTCCCTAATTCGCCGTGTCGAATCTGAGTCGCACCTGTCCCTGTGAAGAAACTGCTGTCTGCTCGCGATACCCGAAACTTGCCCTTGATATATAATCCCACCTCTGAACCACGTCGTTGCCCATTCGTCTGCCGCCATTGCTCCCGTCATACATACTTTCGAAGCTGCATCGTGTCAGTTAGCACATTGTCACCGGGACATAATTAAACAGAAAGAGCAGAAACGAGGTAAGAAAAAGGATGTAAAAGGGAGAGAGAAAAGAAAAAAAAAGAAAACAAAAAAAAAATTACTCACATCCAACGTCAGCGTCCTCGAACTGTTGGCCTCCTGATCGCGGTACACGCCCACCAGGCTCTCACTGTCCTGGAACAGCGTGGGCTTGAGGCTGATGACGATGAACTGCATGCCCGGCCCCGCGTGCTCGCGAATGTACTTCTTGATCTTCTCGACGTTGGCGTTGTCAAGCGCCGCGTCCACCTCGTCGAGCACGAAGAAGGGGCTCGGCTGGTAGCTGTGGATGGCGAAAAGCAGCGCCAGCGCCGCCATGGTCTTCTCGCCGCCCGACAGGTGCTCCATGTCGCGGAACCGCTTGAGCGGCGGCATGGCGTGGTACTTGACGCCCGATAGGTACGGCGTGTCCGTGTCCTCCTCCATGTCCAGGTATGCCTGTCCGCCAAGGGGATACGCGTCCGACCGCGTCAAGTCCTTATACACGTGCGTGATCTGCTCCTGGATGTGCGTGAAGGCCCGGTTGAACAGCTCGAACCGCTTCTCCTTGACCTGCGCGAACGCTTCGCGTGCTGCCCGTAGCGCCGCCCGCGAGTCCTCAAAGTCCTTCTCGGTCGACTCGAGCCGCGACTTGACGAGCTCGAGCCGCTCCATCGCCCGCATGTTGGGGTTGAGCTTCTCGAGCTCGTTGGTGAGCGATGTGATCTTGTCCTGGAGCTTGTCTTCGGCATCGTCGTCGGGCTGGGATTTTTTTTTTCGTTAGCAAACGAGTACACACCAGAACCAAAGTCAACACGCAGGGGTGCATGAGGAGATGAACATACATTCTTGAGGTCATCGTCCAAGCCGTCAAAGTCGAGCTCGATGCCGTAATCGTCCATGGCAGCCTCGAGCACTTCATCTTCGTCCGCTTCGCCGTCGATGTCCATGGCATCCTGGTCCTTTTGGAGCAGCACGTCCTCGTTGGGGATGTTGTCGAGCGAGCCCTCACGTAACGGCAGTTGAATTTGTTCCAGCTTGCACCTCCTGAGCAGGGCGAACTTCTGCGCGCTGTTCTTCTGTACCGTCCCTTCAAGGTTGCTGATCTCCTTTAACCTCGACTCAATCTCTTTGCTCCTCCTTTGCAAATCATGTCTTGCATCGGCTACCCTCTGGGTTTTCTCGGCGTGGTCGGCCTTGACCTCCTCCAAAGACTCCTGCAGGGCCTCAAGCTCGTCCTGGTCTCGCGCCCTCGCCTTCTCAATGCTCTGCTTTTCCTTCTGGTAGGCCTCCAGGTCTTTCTGGTGGCGCTTCAGCGTCGTCTCCATCATCCGCACCCTGTCATTGGCGGCGTCGTGCTCCGATGTCTCCCAGGTCAGGTTATTTTGGATACGTTGCTTTTGCAGGCCAAAGTCCTGGCGCTTCTGTGCCGCCTCTTGCTCGAGACTGCCTTGCTGCGCTTCGTATGCGCGAATGTTCTCGTACCCGAGTCGCCTGCAGAAGTTGGCAAAGATTTTATCCTCAACCTCCGAAATGGCCTTCTCAAACTTTTCGACAGTGGCACGGGTCCGCTGCAGCTCGCCTTCCTTCTCGGCGTACTTGGGCTGGTACTCGCGCAGTTCGCGCTTCGCATGGTCGAGCTCCTTTTGTTTGCTCTTGAGGTTCTTCTCAAAGGCAACCAGTTCGCTTTCCTGAAGCCGGAGGCGCTGTTCTAGCGCGGCAATCTCATTTTGTAGAGACTCTTCGGCAGCTCCTCGCCTCCCTGGGCGCGGTAACTTTGCGATCTCGTCCCGGAACTTCTCAGCCAGCCTCTCAAGATTCTGCACGTCATGTTCCTCAAACCGCCGTTTCCCGCCCCTGTCCTCGGGTAACCGACCACCGGACATGGTACCGGCCTTGTGGATCACGTAACCCTGCAGAGTTACCGCCTTGACCTGGATCTTCCTGTTGTAGACAATGTCTTTGGCGATTTCCAAGCTGTCACAGACCACCGACCCTCCACAGGCATAGGCGATGGCTCGCTCAAGGGAAGGGTCAAAGTCGATCGTGTCGATGGTCAGCCGGGCACCGGATATCCCCTTGACGGCAGAATTGGACGTGTTGACCTTGATGTTGTCGAGCGGGATGAAGGTAACCGGTGGGAACCGCTGGTCCTTGAGGTACTGGACGCAGTCCACGCCCGTCTTTTCCGTGTCCACTACGACGGCATCAAAGTCGCGTCCCAGAGCCGTGATGACGGCCTCGTCGAACTTCTTTTGCTTGGGCTTACACAGCTCGCCCACCCGGCCGCGGACCCCTGGGTAGATGCGCTTGAGATCGCTGATCATGTTCCTCATCCTGGTCTCCTTCTCGTTCTGTCGCCGCCCCATGTCCGCGTCGTCGAGCTTCCGCAGCACGTCACGAAGCTTCTCCTCCAGCTCAGTATGGGTGTTGTTGATCCGAATCCGCTCAGACTGGACGCTGTTAAATTCCTTCTTTTTCGCCTCGATGTCGCTTGTTATCTGGCGGACCGAGTCCTGACTGGCGTCGCGGCGATCCTTAATCACCTGTGCCTCACTTTGCAGTTTCTCGACGGCTGCTTCAATGTTGTTGATCCTTCCTCTCAGGCTGTTGACCGTCGCCTCGTCGCCCTTCAATTGCCGCTCGAGGTTGGCCAGTTTTGCCCGGTTATCTGACGTCTTTCTCATGGCCTCGGCTTGGAGACTGGTGTACTCTTTTCGGTCTGCGTCGCTCAGTTCCTTGCCCTGCTTCTTTAGCGTCTCGGACCATTGCTTCTCAAACTGTTGCTGTGCTTTCTCAATTGTTGTCAGGTCCTTCTTCAGTTTCTGAATGCTGGTGGCCTTGTCATCGCGGTCTTTTTTGACTTCGGAGATCCGCTTTCGGAGGAGTCCCAGGTCTTGTGAGCTCTGGTTGATCTTCTCGTCGATAGGGACAAGGCTGTTGTCCCTGTCCTCAATGCTCTTCTCTTTTCCTTTGATGCTCTTCTCGATTTTGTTGACCTCACGGCCAACGGTGGCCTGCTCCTTGCGTGCAGCCTCGAGTTTCTTCTCGAACGCTTCGACATTACGGCGAAACTCCTTTAGATTCTCATGGTGTTCCTGAATCTGGGCACTAGACTCATCCATCACTCGCTGGAAGTGGTAAAGCTTCCACAGGATATGGGTAATGACGGCCTCGTCCCGCTCCTGTGTCTTTTTCTGAAAGTTCTCAGCTTCCCTCTTCTGCTCCTGGTATTGCTTGATTTCCGAGTTGATTCCTCGCCTCCTATGAAGCTGGAAATTCTGGTTCTCCGCAGCCTGCTCAGCCTCCGCTTGGAGTCTCTCGTACTCGGCCTTGTACTCCAGACTGCCCGAGATTTGCTCAATGAGACGCGTGAGATCCTGCGGAGACTGGGAGGCAATGGCCTCAACGTCTCCTTGGAAAACCAGGAAGTTGCGTGCTTTGATCAGAATGTTCTCCTCCTCGAGAGCCTCGTTGTACTGCTGCGCGGTGACGACGCGATCATTGATGCGGTACTCGCTGGCGCCGCTGCTGGTGATTGTCCGCTTCCATCGCTGTTCGTCGCCCGCATCGTCCTCGTAAACTGCCATGACCCATGCCGTTTTAGGGTCGTTGCGCGACGCTCGTTGCGACGAATCCTCGTCATCGCCATTCTCGTGGCCATTGACTTGCCCGTTGGTTGTCGGCGCTGCTGTTCCGTCATCTTGGATCTTAGACGTTTTCATAACCCGGCCGCGGTAGACGAGGTCGCGAAGATGCGAGGATCGCAGGTGTGACGACTTGATACCCAGGACGAACGAAATGGCGTCCATGCTAAACGAACATTATTCTATCAACATCCGGAGACCACACGTCCGTGATCGACAGCGCAACTCACGAATTTGATTTTCCGGAGCCATTGGGGCCGATGATGGAGGTGAAGTAGGAGTCGCCGAAAAGAAGCGTATGATGGCCCTTGTAGGACTTGAAGTCTAGTACTCTAGGTAAGCTTCGAATAGCTGGTTGGCGAGGCTATGACACGTACTGAAGAGCTCAAGACGGATGAGCTTCCCCATGGTTGCGGCTACTCGTGCGCGCGGCGCTCGTTATCTTGGTTTCGTCGCGTTCAAAATTCGAGTATGCGAATGAACTAGCACGAAGTAGGACAGACCCGGGTCCGTCGCGAAGTCATGGACTAGAAAACGCGCGTGGATTTGGAGGCGGAATCAATGTTGGCCTGTACCGCCGCATCGGTCGCGCTACCTACTGTCCCGCTCGTAAGTTGTCGCGACGAATCCCGAATTTCCAATCGCGACAGCGAACTGTTCTGGTGGGGGTGCGCACGGGCCACAGGTTCAATGTACACTAGGCACTTTACACAGTTGACAGTCTCAGGGTTAGGGTCAGATTCCAGTTTGCCTGTGAGTTCCGGTTTCCAGACAACCATCGAGCAGTCAAAGTTCTCGTTTATTTGCGTCTTCTCCGGCAAGTATCTACAGAAAACTGTGCTTTTGCTTCCGAGTTGTCTCTTTTGCAGGAGCGGTAGCTTGTTCTAACCCCACGAAATCTTTCACCTCCTCCAAGAAGATTTCTAAGCCAACTGACCTATTGCAGAGGTCAGGGTCAAGCATATGCAGCTGGTACCGTATATGTAAATTTACGTCTCAGCAGTGTTTCTTTGCGTACCCATGCATGCCAAAGTCTTAAGGCTCGCTTGATGCCGTCAAGCTCACAAAGTCGAAGGGTAAGAGAACTATTTGACAACATCCTAATATCATTTCCAAGGTAGCCTCATCATTTTATGATATCCACTTGATATTCAGACAACAACAGATTTTGGAGGAGACGTGACGGTTATACGAATGCTAAACACGAGGAGCAAAAAGTGGTCTGCCCCCGGCTTCCATGCATTAACTTTACCTGGTACCCAATGCATCCAGTCAGAGCGGCGGGTTTTGACACGCCAAGTGGTGAGCCAGTCGCAGGGGTTCTCGGAACACGCTAAAAGCTGCAGGACGATCATGGCAACATCTTTTTCTGTTGCGCGGTCACCTGGGCACACTCTGCCTGGCGTCACAAGCTCCGTGCTCTCCGACTCATTTTCCCAAAAAAGACAACAAGACGACTGACAGCAGAGAAGTGTGACAACCTCCCAAGCTCCCCTGACCGTCGGGTTTTTCGCTAGCTCGCCCTTTGATCGCACCCCTACTCTCTAACATGCACGACTGAACTTTCCAAGAAGCTCCAACAAGTTGTTGTTTGAAGCTATCGCCACCGATTCATTGATTCTCCCAAACGCACGCGTTTAATCGAAAAAAAAAAAAATCCAAACACGGCGATTTCCAATAACCGCGAATATAATATTGGACGGGCTACAACTTTGAGCGCGCTTGCACGTTGGACCAAATTGCCTTTGTTGGGCAGTTCCGTGTGTAAGTGCCCACCGCTTGTTTGACGCTCGCGCTCTTTGCAGGTCAATGACGTTGGAGATATCCACCAAGTTGGCTTACGAGTTGTTTATCCAACAACCTTCCTCCTTTGTGTTGAAAACCGATCCACTAATGCCTTACCTTTGCTAGCTACAAAGTATTTTAGCTGCGATTCCTCCCATCTCGTCGTGGCGGCGCACAACCTGATCTGATTTACGCCGCTACGCGACAAGATGGCGGAACCAGAGAACCGCAGCAGCACGATACCCATTCCCAGCAATAGCGACAATAGCAAATGGGAGGGCACATCGACCGACAGTGAAGCAGTCCCGACGCCAGAGATGAGCGGAACGCCCCCCGACAGCACCTCGCTACATGATCATGGTCTCGCCACGCCCACCATGGGACCAACCGTCTCGTCGAGCCCGCGGCTCTCGCGCAACCCGTCCTTTTCAGGGAGTAGTTCGTACCAAGAAGACTGGGATTTCCCGCCTCTGGAGCGTCTGACGGTGCTCGACATTCTCGATAACTTCGCCCTGTCGCAGCAGATCGAGAAGCTCCAGAAGGGCATCTCGGCCCAGACAGAAAAGGTGCGCAAGTCGCGTGAGGCCCTCGGCAACAGGAGCCGCATCGCTCGCGAGCGCATGGTCGACGAGTGGCGCCGGCGCGTACCCTCGGCCGAGGAGCAGCTGGACCGCTACCGCAAGCGCATGCGAACCAGCGTCGAGAAGCTCGGCGCTCGCTGGAACGACACCAAGGCCATCACGTTACGCGAGAAGATCTCCTTCATCTTTGGCGTCATGAACATCTTCATCAGCGGCTACCTGATAGGCGGTCTCCCGGAGTGGTTCCACCTGTGGTACACGATCCAGATTCTCTACTTCATGCCCATCCGCTATTACACGTACCACAAGCGCGGCTACCATTACTTCCTCGCCGACCTCTGTTACTTTGTCAACCTGCTCCTGCTGCTCAGCATCTGGATATTTCCCTCGTCCAGGCGCCTCTTCACCGCCGTCTACTGCCTCGCTTTTGGCAACAACGCCGTTGCCATCATCATGTGGCGCAACTCGCTCGTCTTTCACTCTCTCGACAAGGTCACCTCCCTATTCATCCATATCATGCCGTGCGCCACGCTGCACTGCATCGTCCACCTCCTCGACCCGGCTGCCCAGAAAGCCCGCTTCCCGGCTATTTGGGCCATCAAGACCTCTCCGGCCGGCTCCTCGGCCACCTACGCCAGCCTGTTCTCCATGCTCGCCTGGTCCACCATCCCGTACGCCTTCTGGCAGCTCTCGTATTACTTCTTCATCACGGTCCGCCGCCGCGAGAAGATCGCTGCGGGGCGCCCCACCTCTTTCACCTGGCTGCGCAAGTCGTACAGCAAGAGCTGGATCGGCAAGTTGGTCCTATCCCTTCCGGGCGCCTTGCAGGAGCCCGCCTTCATGCTGATCCAGTATACGTACGCCGTGCTGACCATGCTGCCCTGCCCGCTGTGGCTCTTCAGCCGTTGGGCTTCGGCCGCCTTCCTCATGGTCGTCTTCGCCTGGAGCGTCTACAACGGGAGCACCTACTACATCGACGTCTTCGGCAAACGCTTCCAGAAGGAGCTCGAGGCCATGAAGGCCGAGGTGGCCAAGTGGCAGCACAGCCCGGACATGTGGCCGCATGAGGAAGGCACGGTGAGTAGTAGTACGCCCAGTCTCGGTAGCGGCACTGCTGGTGTTGGTGGTGCTGCCAGTGGGGAGGGGAAAAGTGGGAGCATCGCGGACGTGATATCCGGGAAGGCGCTGGACGACGACAGCCACAGAACGGCCGGTAGCTTGGATAACATTCCGCTGTTGAATGACGAGCGCCCTTCGTCGATAATTGCGACTGGGGCTGATGTGGATGGAGGGGCGAGGGATGTTGCGAGGGAGAGGAGGATAGGCAGTGGGGAGTCTTCTTAATTCCTGCCCTTTCTTCTACTTTTCTTTTTGGTTCCGGTCACAACGTAAATGATATCCAGGATAATGTTTCTCTTTCATGCGACTGTCCTCTTTTCTTGGGCAACGGCGATTCGCGAGCGATATTGCAGTGGGCTCGGCAGTGTCTGTGTTTTAACCTCCAGGACGGTGCCCTAAACCAAACGCTTCCTGAACTCTTACGATAATTCTCTATTGGCGATCAGATGACATGTCAGGTCTATGACTGAAGGGTGTGAAGCGGGACAGAGCTAGTTGTAGCCCATTAATCCCCTGCCTAGAACGACTCGCACCGTGTTGACTGCATCACCTACCATCACGATTTGGACATCGCAACCACCATACTCCAGCCGTGAGATACGATGGTTCCTTGGACTGCGTACGAGACGAAAGCGCCTACTTGGCTTCAACACACACCAGCAAACAGAGAATAATATCCAACAGCAGCTGCAAAAACCAACTCGTAAGCTTGGCATCTAGTTCGCATCGTGATGAATACTCGTGGAAGAACCGCGTGTCTTTGGCTTGACAATGTGATCAAACCAAAGGTTTGTGGACGAGAAAGAAGAAGATTGCCAGCCTGGACAGCAGAAACAGAATCAAACCAACAAAATAGGAACATACGAGGTCTTTTAAAAAAATTAGAGAATTTTGTCGGTCGGTTATAGCGCTTAATTGAGGGAGAGACACATTTAAAGAGGTTGGGGATTGGATTAACATTGGTCTACGCGATCAACCAAGAGCCTGGGCTCGATAATTATCACCCTCACTCTCAAAAATCCGATCTCCAGCCGTAAACCAGTCGTCCCATTCGTAAAAAATTAACAAGTTCACCTCGCTGCTGAGCTGACCGCTCCGCTTCATGATGAAACGCTCAACGCCGAGAACCAGTTCCATTGCATAGACAGACACCGACCCCCTCCAAGACCATGCCGCTAGAACCTCCCAGCCCTGGGGCGCAGAAATATCAATTCCCATATCCATTTCGCTGTCCATCCCGGCCCATGGTACTCGGCTAAAACCTTTCGACTCCCGACTCCCAACTCCAACCCAGTTCCCAGAGTTATCATGCACGCATGCCAATCCCAGATCATTCCGCTTCCCATCCAGATCCCAAAGTCCCATACGCTGCCGAAATTCCATCAAATGCAAAATTCAGGTTAAATATCTCTCCTTCGCCACAACACGGGGTGGCATCCCCTCTTCCTCCACCTGCCACAGCACGAAGTAGCCCTCTTTCTTTTTTCCTTAGTCCCTTCCCCTTCCCATCACCGAATGACTGGCAGGTCGATGCTGTTACCGAGCAACCTGACGGGCTGTTTGGGCTTGAAAACCTCCCAGAACCTCAACGTCTCGTCCCCCGCTCCCGTTACAACCTGCGTGCCGTCGGGGCTCATGGCGAGGTACAGCACGCGATATGTGTGACCGGTCAGGCTGGCGACGCGCGTCATGGACGGGTACTTCCAGATCACGAGGTTGTTCTGGATGTAGCCGTGGGTCGAGACGAGTTCGTTTGAGTTCTTGGACCACATGAGGTTGCAAACCTGGCTGCCCGTGTCGATATCGTTGCGAACAGTTCCACGCACCGTGTCGTGGAAGATAATGCGGCGGTCGGCAGTGCCGCCGCCCGAGGCGAGAAGGCCACGCTGGTGTGGGGACCAGGCGAGCGCCTTGACGGCGGCGATGTGCTCGTTAAAAAGCCACAGGGGTTTCTGGTCCATGGCCTTGTCCCAGACTAGGACCGTGTTATCGTTGGAGCCGCTGGCTAGTTGGCCATCCTGGCAGTTCCACTTTAGACCGCAGACTTCTTGCTTGTGTCCGGTCAGCTGCTTGACCCACTGGTCGGGCGCCCGAACGTCGCGATGCAGAATTGTTCGATCCCGCGAACCGGTGGAGAGAATATGGGCGTTCCACGCGAGCGAGCCGACACGCGCGGTGTGACCCGTCATCGTCCGGAGCCTCTTGAACTTTTGAGCATCCCAAATCTGCACCAAGCCCTTCTTGGTACCGACAGCGATGTGCGTCCCCTTCTGAATCCATGATACACTAGTGACCTTGTCGTCTTCGAGCGTGCACAGCTTCGCTACCTTACCGTTCTGTGCGTTGTACATAAAAACGCCAGTGCCGAGGCCGACGGCTAGAACATCCGAGCTACCCCAGTCCATCAAGTTAAGATAGAAATCTTCGGCCAAGTTCGGTGCATCCAGGACCTTAATCGGAACCTTGGCGACTGTCCTGTGTTGGCGTCGCGGAGCAAGCAGCATTTGCTGACTTGAGTATGAGATGGGTGTAGTGCTGTAAGTATCCAAGCGAGGATCCGGAATCAAGTTATGACCCCTCTGCGGGGTTTTCCTGGGCGTCGACAGACCGATCAAGTGTTGATGCCGAGGAGACACATAGGAGAACAGATTCTTCTGTGGTGTTGCTGGGAGAGAGGCCGTATTCCTGGGAGGTGTGCGCATCCGCTCGTCCCCTGCCCATCTAGGCGAGGCTTGTGGGATGCTTGCATCGTCAAAGAGCTCTGCACGCAGCAGCTCTCTGAAGGTCTCGTCGGCTTCTTCACCTGTGGCAGAGGGTTAGTCGCACGATCGACAAGGGACCGAGAAGACTCTTCTTACTCTTCTGGGAGCGATATCCCCTCGGCGGGCTTCTCGGCCTGCCCTTTTCCGGAGTCGGTCGAGGTGGCGGAGGAATCAAGTGAAACCCAGACTGCAAATCACGACCGGACCGTGCCGGGATAAATCTGCAGAAGGTGTTAACAACGATCCGGATCCAAGTAAACCGCGCAGCTTAGTCATACCGGTCGGCGTCTATCCTCTGCCGTTTCCTACGCGGGCTTCCGTAGACGCGCTCGCTTTGCGAATTGGTTGATCGCACACTGGGAACTTCGCTGTTGCTGTGATCGGCAGGTGATGGGCGTAGCTGGCCAATTGTTGTACCAAGTCGGGATGAAGGCGAGCCGTAAGGCAAGAGTCCGGTGGAAGGTCTTGAGGCTGGGGGGTGATCGAATTTTGTCCTTGATGACCCCGCCCCCGTGGCAGAATTAGTAGTACGCCCGTCTCGGGCAATGTTGAATGACATCTTGAATGAACGAAGCCAATCAAGGCGCGTGTACGGTAAAGAGCGCGCGTTATTGAATCTGGAAAGACTTGCGCGAGAGCGCGTGCTGATTTTCAAGTCGCGACGGAGCAGGCGGGAGAGCGAAAGAGCGGTCTTTGTTCCGTGAGTTGAATTTGATTGTGCGCCGAGATCCAGAGCAAGCAAAATCTAAGCGCGGAGAATCGAGTCGCCAATGATGGGTGTACCTGAATGATCGTGGTGCTGGCTGGAAACCTAGCCGCCGAATGGAAATGAGAGAGTGTTGCTTCACGACCTTGAGAACGTTGCTTGCAAAATGGGAACTGGTCGGCAGAGCGATAAGCGCGACTAAGTAAATGGGGTGCGCGATCTGTCGGGGCTCGCTGACGTCGTCGTTCGGTCACTCGTTGAATGGCGGGGCAACGGGCATAATGTAGGGCAGTGGGCCCTAAGCGCTAAGGTTTTATCGGCGTATTCGAAGATCACGGAGTCATCTCAATCCCGCAGAGTCGCCAAGGGTTTGGCTGGGAGCCGTAGGTGAGAGATCGCGAAATATCGACAGCGACGACGATGATGTGTGGCAGGGCGGAGAAGTGTGGTTGAGAGAAGGAATGAGGTTGGAAGGATGGACATGGAGTACCTGCCGCCCCCTGCCTGGGCGTGCTCGGCCTGGCTAGCCTGGTGGGTCCGCACGGCCGTGACCCTTTTGTGTTGGCGCGTTCTACTGTCTTATCGTATTGACAGCCTGTATCGTATTGTACCCCAGAAATGGCACTGATATGGCTGTTTTTAACGGTAACTTTGCGCTTGATTTCGCCCCAAAACACCCGCGTTCAAGACATTTCATGAAATGTCAACATTGGGGAGCAGCGGTAGTGACGGCGCTCCACCGCTCATTCGCTCTTTGAGACCAGCCATCCTGGAATGCAACTGTCAAAACAATCCACAGCCCGCGACTGCAACGTGCGTCTGTGGTGTCGTGCAAACTTGGCGGCGTCCAATTCCAGCCGCAATCTATTTGACTAGTCAGAACTGAACGGCTTACGATACATCAAGGGAACATAAATATAAGCACAGCTACAAGTCCATATATACTAGATGTTTAGCTGCTGTTTACAATCTTGCATCCTCGATGTAAATGCGCTGAAGAAGGGAACTGGGCATCTCTGGCGAGAAAGGCGCTTGTTGTGGGCATGACTCCCTGTTTGGTGTGTTGATTTCCACTTATTGTGCTGGAAAAAAGACATAAGCCAGCTAGTTGTGAATACATCTCTTTTTAGGGGCGTATCAACAAGCGCAAATGACACAAGGCAGGTATGCAGCCATGATTCGCGATGCTTGTTGCGCCCTCCTGACAGCCAAGGTTTGCGCATGTGTGGCCGATTTGGGCGGGCATGCATTGCAGCATCCGTCTTTTGGTTCGTCAGAATTGGTGTTTGTTGTTGTTTTGATTTTTTTGGTGCCGCTGCAGAGCCATCGCGGCCCGGTGCGCTGAGTGGCTGAGAACCCCGGCTCGGCAGTCTGCGCCGTTCCACGGGACCTGCCATGCCCTGTGTTTGGCCAATCCGGCGCGTCCTGTCGCGGGTTGCTCCGCGTCGGGTTCGCGTTTTCAATTAAACCCAACCCCCTGCAGCCAGAACTGCTTTGTCACCCCCCGCACGCCGGTCCAGCCCTGCGTCAACCGTTGAGAGCAGCGGTGCCCGGCCTTCATACGAACATGAGTAGAAGCCCGATTGCGCTAAAAAAGATCGCGCAGGCGCTGGTTCAAGCAGGCGACAATACGACCAGTATGCATGAGAACCGTGCATATTCTCCTGCTTGGTTCCCAAAAAGAAAAAAAGACGACTTCTTTTCTACCATCGCAAATCACTCAGTACCAAGGGGTAGGTACATATGTGGGAACCCTGAGACGGGTATCTTAGCTCGATACTATTATACATAACGGAGTATTTCGTACAGAAGTACATCTGACCAGGGAGCAAACGGCAGTTGGACCTTGGCAAGCATGTTGCACTACCGTTGATCGTCGCGTCGCAAACTTTAAATCTACCTAGCCTTCCGCGGATCTTGTACGTCATGGCAGCGTTTTGCACCGTCCTTTGAATTTATGCCGCCAGGGCGCCTAATCAATATCGAACAGTATCCATAAGTGGGTAGGTAGTTACCTAAGGTGATTCAGGACTGTTGAGTTACGTACCTACTTTATCCTGTTCCTTGTTGATAAGGGGGGTATCATGATAGCCTTGTTAGCTGAACCGCGGTTTCTCCCTTCCATACATTGCGATGATAGTCCTCAGCCCTGTTTCCCCCAATCACCATACACGGACCATCTATCAGTCATACTGAAATAACGTCCGAACGCTTTCGCCATGATGCACCCGGCGGATAGCCTCAGCGAAGGTGCCACTGATGTCGAGCACCTCAAGCCTGGTGCAGCGCGCCTGGTGCGCCTCCTGCGGAACCGTGTTGGTGACGACAACCCGGTCGAGAGCCGAAGAAGCACCGTCGCCGTCGCCATTGCCGTTACCGTCAATGCGCGCCGCGGCGTCGCCGCTCAGCACGCCATGCGTCAGCAGCGCGATCACGCGCTCGGCGCCCTCACGCTTGAGCAGCCGCGCCGCGCGCACGATCGTGTCGCCCGTGTCGGCCAGATCATCCACCAGGATGCACACGCGGCTAGCCACGTCCCCAACGAGCATCATGGCGGCCTTGGGGGCGAGCGAGATATTTGGGGGCCGGCGTTCTGTCGTTGGTGGGGAGGGCAGCACTGTTAGCACCAAGTTGAAGGAGATATTGGGCAGAAAAAGGGATTCCGGAGGAAGAATTTACCCTTGTGAATGAGGGCAAAAGCCAATCCGAGACTGTCGGCTATAGCGGTAGCACGTTTAGCGCCACCCGCATCGGGGCTCACGATGACTGCGTCGCGGTAGTTGGGAATGTTTTGCTGGATGTAGCGCTTCAAGTGGGGGCGGGCGTAAAGATTGTCAACTACAGCATGTAAGTCAGTCACCCATGCCGCCGCTCGCACCAACTTCTTCCCAAAAGCGTAAGTTGCCGAAGTATTTACCGGGAATATCAAAGAAGCCCTGGTAAGCTTTCTCGTGCAAATCACAGGTCAAGATGCGGTCCGCCCCGGCGCACGTCAACAGATTCGCCACCAGCGACCCGGCATGCGCCATGAAATGCTTTTGTCCCGACGTCGCCTGCAGCGCCATCATCAATGACGGGCTCTCGTAGTCATGGGTGGTGTAGTTGCCGCAGTCCGCGCCCATCTTCGCACCGCCCCCCGGTTTCCGCTCCCCACTACCATCGTGCTGCTGCTGCGCCGTCAAGCCCACGAGCGGTTCACCAGCCTTAGAGAAGGGTAAGTCCGGCTGCCTCGAGTATGGAAACAGCGGTAAGACGGCTGTGACCCGCTTGGCGCCGCCCGTCTTGCACGCCGAGATCATTATGCAGAGCTCAATGAAATAATCGTTGACAGTGTGCTTGCCACCGCTTGTCGTACCCCGAGCAGGATCAGAATGCCCCCCCTCACCGACCCCGAAGCTCTGCACGATATAGACATCCTTGCCCCTCACCGAGTCCCGGATCTCGCACCGCGTCTCGCCGCTTGCAAACTTGGTCAGCACCCTGCTTGAGGGTGCGACCCCCAAGGCCGACGCGATCCGGTCGACGAAGGTTGGATGCGAGGACCCCGACAGAAGGACGATGTTGCGCACCATCGTTTTCGTCCTTCGATTATTTAGGTCTCTTCGAATGTTGATTCTCGTTTCTTGCCGGCCGGTTGACGCTGGGACTGGGTTGCTACCGCGGATCAGGCGTGGATGGGATGTGCAGAGAATGTCTGGCTGGCGGGCTGGTTCGTACGCAAAGACTCAATATTATCGCTCTTGTTATCGGTCTCCAACAGTTTGTATAGACCTTATGAAATACCATCAGTGATGAAACGCGTGATACATTGTAGTATGCTAAGGACAACCCCCACTTTGCCTGGCGCTGCACTTCAGGAAGAGACAAGAAAACCACAACAAACCAAAGATTGAAAGTAAAGGGAGGCTGAGAAAGCCAAATAAATGCAACATAGGGAACGAGAACACCCCGCTTACCTTAGACAGTTGGGTTGGGCGCCGAGACAATGTGTTTCACCCTCCAAAAGGGAGCTGGTAGATGTGTACTTTGATGTGCTGTGGTATGGTACGACGTGGTGTGACACTGCATTCTGGATCCTTTCAATGCCCGGTTGGGTTTGGTTCGGTTGTACAACGAGCAGCGATGAGAAGAGTAAATAAACCGCTGGATGAGAAAGTCACCTTGGACTCTCAAAGGAGAGCTGAGATTAAAAGGAAAGACTAGGGATATCTCTGGGATGACTAGGAAGACCCAGAACGTGAGATGCAAAACCCCCCACTACCCAAGGGGCTCGAATAAAACGAGAATCCAAGGCGCTGGGGCAGTTGCCTGCGTCTCGGTGCCGGAAAGGGAAGGGAAACCCCGGAACGGTCGAATAAGAAGGCGTTGGATGGCGCAGAAATGGCCCAGACGCTCGGCGCGGGTACGTTCCCTTATTGAACGTGCAGCCACTCACAAGTTTGTGAGCTTGCATTATGCGAGCTTTTACCTGCTGCTGAGCTTTGTCAGCTGCAAATGTACTGCGCGTCTTTAGATGGACGAACCAAGACCCTCAAACAACCCTGAATGGGCATCTGAACATAAACTGAGCCCCAAGAGCCCGAAAACAAGCTAGCCGAGAGCAAGCGGACTAAACAATGTAACAGACAAGTAAATCAATAATAAGGTAATATAGAGGTTGGAAACTAATGACTCTATTAAGCCTTTCCATACGTAGGACTACTAAAAGCCCAAACTACTTTTTCTATAACGCGATCAAACGAAGTGAAGTTAGACAGGCCCCCTGTCATGTTCACAAGTCAGGGGTACACGGTACTGATCCTCCAACATCCTCCTAGCTCCACTCAATGCATGCCCAAAAGAGCCTTTGCGCCCGGCTCGCTGCACACGTAGATGACGTCATGGCTGTTGGTGAAGCCGTTGAAAGTCGTGGCAGAGCACTTCGTGTAGGCGCCCATGTCCTCAAAGTACAGCCAGTCGCCAACGTCCAGCAGCTGCCTGAACCGGATGCTCTCGGTGATGCGGTCGATACCGTCGCATGTCGGACCCCAGATGCTGTATTCGATGCAGCCATCGGCGTCCGTCGCCTCTGCGGCGGGCGTGTTGTACAGGGTGTGGCCACCAGAGCGGAGCACCTTGGCAACGGGGTGTTGGTGGTCAAACATGATGCTGCTGAAGTTGCCGTACAGGCCGTCGTTGACGTACAGCATGTAGCTTGAAGCCGACATATCCTCGATGGTACGGCGAGCGATGATGTTGCAAGCCAGGGTGAAAGCCGCTGAGGCGTAGTAGCGGCCAGGCTCCGCAATGAGGTTAATTCCCAGATGGGCAGGGAAATACTCATCAAGAGCAGCGCGGAGGACTCCCGCCATCTGCTCGAAGGAGTTGTCGCTGCAGAAGCCACCGCCGACGTCCAAGGTCTTGAGGGAGAAGCCGTGCGAAGCGGCCTGCTGGAAGACGACGTGGGCATCCTGGACTGCCTTCAGGAAGGCGCCCGGGTCCGAAGCACCCGAACCCACATGAAAGCTGACACCTACAACATTGAGACCTAGTTCGCGCGCCAGAGCTAGGAGGCTGTCGGTCGAGTCGAGTGAAGCACCGAACTTCAGGCTGAGACGGCACAAGGAAGACGAGTCGTCGGTAAGGATTCGGAGGAAAAGCTCCGCGCCGGGGTAGAGACGCGCAATCTTGCGGAGCTCCTCGGCGTTGTCAAAGGTCATCTGGCGCACGCCCTGGCTGGCGACATAGCGTACATACGAGTTGGTCTTGCAGGGCTGTGCGTAGATGATGCGCGAGGGGTCAACTCCGAGGCCTAGAACCTGCTCGATCTCGGCTTTGGAGGCGCAATCAAAACCGGTGCCGAGGGCGGACAACAGCTCGAGAAGCTTCGGGTCTGGGTTGCACTTGACGGCTAGGAATGGTCAGCAAGGGAATCAAGCCTGAGTCACACTAAGCAGGGCGTGTCTTACCGTAGAAGGGCTTGACGCGCGGCAAGTTCAACTTCCAGCGGAGGTGCTGGCGGTAGACCTCGCCGAGGTCGGCCACAAAGAAGGTGTCTTCTTCACCGGGCTCGCAGAATTCATGGTCAATGTTCTCAACGCGCTCGCGAAGAGCCTCTCCAATCAGCTGCTTAGCAGAGTTGATGCGGCGCCCGTCATGATGGTCATGATGGACATGCTGGTTGTAGTCGAAGAAGCCATTGTTGCAGCTCTTCAAAAAGACATGATTATTCGTAAAGTCCGTATAATCAAGTGCTGTGAATCGATCCGTGACAAGCGTTGGCATAACCATATCCCACGATTTAGCGGCGGTACGACGTGTGGGACTGCGTGGGAAGCTTGGCGGGTGAGGACCGGTCGGATGGCTCGCGTGCGCTGCGGTGGGCTAGGAGCGCAAGGTGGGTCTGTCTGTCTGTCTGTCGAGAGACAAGAGAGAAGTTGATTTGCACTGTTGCTCGAGCAGGTGTTAGGGAGGGCGAAAGCGGAAGCAGACGGATCCCTGGTCGGTCTGACGAGACTTCGTCGACTCTTCCTCGGTTAGAGGAAGAACCGCACAACTCGTCCTATGCGGCAGCTGGTTGTGGGAGTCGAACACGGGGCTCTGGTGGAGAAAGAAGTCGAACAAAGAAAATTCGGCTTCCTTAGGCGACCTCAGCAGGTGGGGGGAGGACGTTGATGATGTGGAAGGTTTTTCGAAGGCTGAAATCTTCGTCTGAGACAAGGGACACGGCCAAGAAAGCCGTTGTCGAGTAGGCGCCTTTGAGTAGACCAAAGGCAGTCGAGCGGTGCGACAGATGGAAGCTGTTTTCGAAAGGCGTCAGAATCATGGACTATGTAA
Source organism: Corynascus novoguineensis (assembly GCA_033296725.1). Taxonomy (NCBI): domain Eukaryota; kingdom Fungi; phylum Ascomycota; class Sordariomycetes; order Sordariales; family Chaetomiaceae; genus Corynascus; species Corynascus novoguineensis. Next base: position 82,140 of record MU857615.1, read on the forward strand.
CGGCGGAGCGCATTTGATGTTGGGAAAATTTCGATATGTCGAGCGACGTGCTTGCGGATGTGCAGGTCTGCGGCGAAATCACACGCGACAGGCGCTCCACAACCCGGTCGCTGTCTGGCTTACGCCTCGAGTGGCGTCGCACGCAGTGCGATACGGAATATTCAGCGTTGATGGCGTACTTACCGGTTAAGCGCGGAGCGTGCAGCGGTTACAATAGCTATACAACATTAAGGGCGGGAGCGACGGAGACAAGAAGTCAGGCAATTATCGGGAGAGAAGACGTTGTAAGTGGAAAAATGGAAGTTTCGAAGCTGGGTTGGAGCTCCTTATTAATTGAGGGGCGTGCAGTGGTGTGCAATCGGTGTGGGGATCAGGAGGGTTGCTGCTCAATTTTTTTTCCTGATTTCCATGGGCCAGTGCACACAGAGAAACTCCACAGCTACTTGGGAGCTTCAACGAGCGGAACGGGGATAAGGCGGGGCGGCCAGAGCAAGACATCGTTGATGCCGTTGGCCTTTAGAACATACGCAGTCGGTCAAATCTCGATGGATCATTGCGCTTTGATAGATCACTGCCATATCAGAGCCCCTGAATCAGGCACTCCTTTTGGTGCCCACTGTACCCTTACTACATCGTTGCTCTGTCTTACTCGTGACGTACGAATTATTTATCTCTCAAAATGCCCTACGCTAGGGTTCGGGAGCCCAAGATTGGTGCCGACCTGCCAGGGCCCGCCGGTTGCTTGCTGTGGGGCCAACGGCGTTGCAGATATCCGTGGAGCAGGTTCGTTCAGTTAGGTGATGTACACAAGCGACTCGGGGGCTGTTCGCTGAGGCCGCCCACCAACACTACGTTCATCTCGAGAGCATGAATCGCGGCCGCTGGAGCGTTCCTCTGCGGGTGGTCTGTCAGTTTCAAGCCGCGACTTGCGGTCAGCGGTAGCACGAAAGGGGAATGCGGGCCCAATTCTTCCCCGCCAAAACATCTCGATTCTTCCTCCATGTAAGCGGGTCCCCCGGCCATCGTCCTGGTTAGACTGGACATGCGACGGACGCAGGAGCTCGTAGCGAACCCACCGATAAGTCGCTGGTCAGCAGTCACGGAGCAGTCAGATAGAAGAAAGTCGCGCACCCTCCCCGTTCTTTAAAAAAAAATTAGCCTGTTTCCGTGACATGCTTGAGGTGGGATCGAGCATGATGGAGCAGCCAACGCTGAACGGGTCGCACCATCAGCGCAGGGACCGACGGCTTGCATGAGTCGCGGGCTTGTGCATTCGGGGTGGTTGGAGGGGTTCTGCATGCCACGTCTGGTTGCCGCCGTTACCTGCTGCTTTGCCGTCGTGGGAAGCAAATCACTCATAGTACGAGAGGGGAAGAGAGGGGCGACCCGTGGAGATGTCGATGTACCTCGGAACTTTGTGATGGCCAACCCTGTGCCACCACTGCATCGTAGAGAAAAGCGTCCTATGAGGTTTTTTGACCTGGTTGCGCTTGTTGATGGAAGTTAGCCAGGATTGGTCAATGCCATTTCCATCGCTGCAAGTCGATTCGACGGCCATTTGAATCGAGATCGTACCTACAGCAAGGTAGTCGGCATGTGTATAACGCATCGCACATGCAGGGATATGATCTGATTGGAGAATTTCACCCTGGGCTGAAGACAATATGATCGTGGAAGAACAACTACGGCATGTCCTCTGTTCTTTAGTCCGCAAGTCCAAAGCTGTGGACGGCGGCTCTGAGAGAACGAGCCCAGGACCGGTGCTGGACCTGTGCCTGGGTACTTGATCTCGCGTCGTGCAGTGGTCTCAGAGCTATAAGCTAAAAGCAATGAGACGTATCGTATCCGGACGCTGCATGGAAGGAGAGAGGGAGAGGGGTAAAATGGACATTGAGCGACAATGCCCATTTGAATCACTACAAGGAGGAAAAGTGAGGGCAGTGCTGCAGTTCCATTGGGTGGCGGCCTGCGGATTAGAGAAGGGTATCATCGGCAAATGTTGTACATATGATAGAATACATGGCGACTAGGGTCTAAATGGTCGCGGTTGTTAGTCGGGTGCGTTCAAGCTGATCCGTTGATGTCCATTTCGTTGATCGCCCAGGAGTTGTCGACAAAATCGCGCTTCTCGCCGAGGAAGACGAGACGTTCGGACTTTTGGCGTAACGCGTCGACGATGTACTTCTGCGCAACTTCCCGTACCTGGTCCTTGGTAACATCGAGAAGCTGTTCGCGGCGTGTCTGCTTCATCTCCTCGGTGATGCCGTAAACAAAATTGCTCATGCCTTCCTCGTTGACCGCCCGGGGCGCATCAACCCCTTGGAACACTGAGATTTTGGCGTCTTCGAGGTCTCGGTCAGACCACTTCTTGTCAACAGCCCACTGACCAGCGTTCCGCATGATCTTGATAGTGTTCACGGGGTTTGGATCACGGTAGGAGTAGAAGCCAAAGATGCCGTCAATAGCACGGGAGTATGCGCCACCACCGTAGGCACCGCCTTTCTCGCGGATCTCGTGATGCAGGTGTTTGTGGGTTAGCAGCGAGGATAGGATTTGGAGAGGCGCATTGTCAGGGGACGTGTAGGACACGGTCGGCAATGCCAGGGCCCCATAATACACTTGGTAGGGCAGAGGGTAGAACGATTTGATGTTCCGTGCGAAATCCCGATTTTGGCGTGTGGGAAAGTTGACAGTGTGCGACGGGAGCGAGTTCAAGAAGCTTGAGAGGGCAGCGGTGTTATCGGCAACGCTCGCGCTGTCGCACGTAATAGCGGCTCTCATGGTGCCTGCGAAAGCAAACTGCTGAATCAACTTCAGCTTCCCAATGATATCTTGCAGTCGATTTGACTCTGGCCGGCTCGCGAGGCTTGTCACCAGCTTTACCTGAGACAGACCGCTGACCTGCTCCCTGACGAAGGCGTCCCATGTCAAACCGGCTTCCGCGGCTCTCCGAGCATAAGCGTGGCCGGATGACGCAATGTCGTTGACAACACCATCGGCGGTTGCTTGGAGGAGCTGCCGGATTTGCTGGGCGGCCTCCGGGCTATCGAAGTTGGTCTCGACAACCAACTTGCGCAGGAGGTTGAACATGACTGGCACGTTACGGTCGAGCGCCATCCCTGAAAAGCTGAGCCCTTCCTTTGCTTGAGTGAAATCTGTCGGCCGCGAAGCGGAGTGGTAACTGACGGATACCCCCCCGGTCTTTAATTTGATGAGGTCCTCAAGCTGCTCCATGGTCATGTCTTTGGTGCCAAGGCGCATGATCGAGTCGGTGAAGAGCGGAATAAGGGAGCGGAGTTCATCGGGGAGGTTCTCCAACGTGTTGATCGCCCGGAAGTAGGTCAACCCATTTGTTGGTGCCTGGCGCAGTTGGAGCTCAACCTGGCCTACGGCTTCGCTCTGCAAAACCAGCGGCTCCTTACGGCGTGGGATATCTTGAACATGGACGCTGGGTAGGCAGCTCAGATCCTCGGTGTTGGACTTGCTCTGCTCGGCTAACAATTCCAGCTCGCGCTGTTCGAGCATCTCTTGAGCCTGCTCCTCGCCGCCTGCGGCCTCAACAGCCTTGGAAATTTTGGTGTTGAGGCGAGTCTCCTCCTCCTTGGCAAGCTGCTGTACGAACTCGGCAGATGGGGTCATGGTGAATGTCAGAGTGTTATCGTTCATCAGGTACTTCTCCATCAAGCCTTCGAGGTAGCCTCCCTTGGCGTATTCCGTCTCGAAGGCAGCGAGCGTGTCGTTCCAAGCGAGCGTGTCAAACGGATCAACGCCCGTGAACCATTTCGGCTTGAGCCGGTGCAGCAGGGACATGCCAAAGTTGGCCGTCTTGTGTTTGAGGCTCAACTCGAGCTGATGCAAGTAACCGTCGATCTTGGATCGATTGAAGCCCTTGTCCCGGACGCTGCGAAGGATATCTTGCACGGTGGGCTTCAGCTTGGACACATCTGCCTCTGCAACGCCGGTCAAGCCAATGGAGAAGATTCCGACCTTGCCTGAACTGTCGTAGCCAGAGTTGGGGCTCCAATCAGTGCCAAGTCCCGCTTCAATGAGGCCCTTGTACAGGGGCGAACCGTAACCATCCGTCAGCAGGGCCGAGATCAACGCGAGCGAGAACGATTCGACGACATTGGAAGTGTCCCCAAGAATCCACGACACAGATGTTTTGAACTGCTTGTTTAGATCAACCAGAGGATCGATAGGACCCTGCAGTCGTACCTCCTGCGGCCCACTGCTGAGATCGATGGGCCTGTGAACAGTCATGTCGCCCCGGATTCTCTCGAAAGCGCCAAGCTGGGCGTCAACCTCCTTCAGGTGGTCTGCCAGCGGCATGTCACCGTATGTAAAGACCTTGGCGTTGCTTGGGTGGTAGTGCTCGGCATGGAACTTCTTCAGTTGCTCGTACGTGAGGTCAGTGATCTTTTGGGGATCACCACCTGAGTTGTTGATGTCCGGGAAGATGTGGTCTTGGAATCTGATATAGTACAGATAACCAGCGTCCGACATTTGACCCTTCATCTCGTTGTACACCACGCCCTTGAAAACGAGTTTCCGATCCTCCGGTTTGACTTCTGCCCCGGCCGCGATCGCCTGGGGGTTTTCGGGGCCGATGCGCCACCCTTCTTGGGTGAAGTCGGACTCTTTCAGCAACGGTTTGAGGGTCGCATCGAGGTATACGGACATGAGGTTCTTGAAATCCTGGGCATTTGTGGTGGCAAAGGGATAGAAGGTGTGGTCCGACGCGGTAAATGCGTTCATGAAGTTGGAGAGCGTTCGCGGCAGCATCTTGAAGAAAGGATCTCGAATAGGGTACCTAAAAAAACGTTCAGCGCGCCTGTGAAGAAAGAGGTTGGATCAAGGATGGGACAACCCACTTCTCACTACCGCACAGCGTGGTGTGCTCCAGGATATGCGGCACCCCGGTGTCGTCTGGGGGGTTTGTCTTGAAGCCAATCGAGAAGACATTGTTGCTGTCTTCGCGCGCGATGTGGAGGTGTTCGGCGCCCGTCTTGTCGTGGCGGAGGTGCAGGGCGGTCAACTCGAGCTCCGGAACATGCTTCGTCCGCAGGAGAGTGAAGCCATGAAGCTTCTCGCCGGCTTTGGGGTACTGCGAGAGGTCGGTCACAGCTTTCGCGGCCCGTTTGGCGGTGCTCCGGAGCATCTTGGTGGCAGCTGGGAGACGGGCCGAAGGACAGCTCGTCACCAAGTCGAAATGTAGTTGATGATGCCGCTAGAATTAATTGGCATGGGATCGCAGCTTGTCTTTCTACGAAGTTTTAGTATGGAGCAGGTGTCCGGCCGAAAACCTGACAGTGGAGTTGATGGGACCTGATAGAATCGAGCGAAGCCGAAGGTGCCCAGAAATTATTTACCCCGGCACGGCTTGGTCGGGAACTGCCCGGGGTTTTGCGTGTTACGGAAGCACCAGAGAATAGGCGTGGCAGTGCCACATCTGCAAGTATTCTAGTAACTGCCAAGCACCGCCTGCCGCTTCCAGGGCCTGACTCGTAGCGACCTGGGCGCCGTAGTGATGAATCAGCGGGTCGACGTCCCGGCGCTCTTGTCCCGCCATGAATTGGTGCTGCTCCACACCCGAGTTTTAGCAGCGGTCCCAAGGATTCCCAGACCGGACGAGGCTAATGCAACTGCGACGACATTCTGGAGACAGGAGCAATCTCTGCAGTTGCTCGGCCTGCTCAACCACCAGAATCTCGTGCCACCCTGGACACCATCACATCAACCCTCGAGACCCCTGCACGGTCACAGACGAGCCCGCGGCACTGCAGTGCATATCCGGACGTCTCCCCTTTCCTACGGAGCATCGATAGTGTGCAATCAGTCCCGTGTGTGTGCATCAGGACGCATGTTGGACCCTGTTGCCGTCTGGTTGAATAAGTGACCCGCAAGTGCCCCGATCTTCGCCCTCGCGACCGTAGACGACCGTAAGAGATTTCCGAAACGACGAGGACGACAAGGGCGGCAACTCCCGGCTTGCTTGCACCTTCTGCGCGCAGGCCACGTCGCCTCGAACGAAGGCTAAAAGCGGTATGGGGTTGCAGATTCCCCCGCGACCCCAGATGTGTATATACTCACCAGTTTCTTCAGCTTAGTCCGCAACATCGTGATATTCCTGGTCAATCACACGATGGCCTCGGCTACTCCTGCAGCACGACCCGCGACACCCGTGGCAAATGGAACCCCAAATCAACCCATACCCGATGCAGCCCATGTGAACGGGCATCACGCCGCCGGCCATGACAACCGTCCCGTCCCGGCGCCGCCCGCTGCCGTTCCCGGAAAGAAGGGGAAACAGAAGAAAGCGCCCGAGCCAACCGAAGCGTCCAAGCTGATTGCGCAAAGAATCTCGCAGCTGGAACTTGATGCGGCCGGGGAGAAAGACCAGGAGGCCGAAATAGGTGGGTACATACTCCTATAGAGCCCGAGTATAACGCCGTGTGTTGTTGCTACTCTGTCGCGGTTGTCTGCAGTTGCTTGAAAATGCCGCGGGAGATGGCTAAAAACATGGATCATGCCGACTGACTGGTGGCAGAGCGGGAGGTTAAGAAGGCAAACCGGGAGCTGCACACCCAAACTTCAAAGATGAGCGATATCCAGAAAATCGAGCATCTCACGAAACGATGTTCCGACCTCCTCTCCGAGATGAAGCGGCATGAGCGCGAGAGTATCAAGAACAAGAAGCGCGGGGACCAGCTGCAAAAGGACAAGGACAACAGCAGGAACGAGCTCAACAAGACGGTGTCTCTCAAAGAAAAACTGGAGAAGCTTTGTCGGGAGCTTCAAAAAGAGAACAACAAGCTCAAGGTGCGCTTCCCGCTTGAACGGCTGGTTGTGGGAAGCCCAGTGTGCTGATGGGATCGCTTGGGCAGAACGAGAACAAGACCCTTTCCGACACACAGGTAAGGAGCCAGAATACCTGGGACGAGCGATATTCGGGCCTCCTCAGGCGAATGGACGACTACCAAGAAGAAAAAGACAATCCGCGCAAGCAGGTGATCGATATGGAAATGGAGGAGTTGTACGTTTCACCCTTGATGCTGCTAACTGGGTTTGTGGCTGACGATCTGCAGGTTTGCGCAGCGCTTCAAGTCCTTTATCGATCAGTACGAGCTCCGAGAGCTGCACTTCCACTCGCAGATGCGCACCAAGGAGCTAGAGGTTCAATTTAACCTTGCTCGCTACGAGCGCGAGAAGAAGAATTACGAGGCGGAGCTTGCGCGGTCGAGGCAACTCAACGCGCAAGTGCAGACCTTCTCCAAAACAGAGACAGAGCTGAGGCAACAGCTCAACGTCTATGTAGACAAATTCAAACAGGTCTGTCACGTCCCCGCCTCATCAGTGAAGGGGTGCAGGCTGACGCGCGGGCACAGGTGGAGGATACACTTAACAACAGCAACGACCTTTTCATGACATTCAGGAAAGAGATGGAGGACATGTCCAAGAAGACGAAGCGGCTGGAGCGCGAAAACGAAAATCTTAAGCGAAAGCACGACCAGGTGAACGGCAACATCCTCAAGATGGCCGAGGAACGTAATAAGAACCTGGCCGAGATTGACGAGTTGAAGAAGAAGCTTGAGAAGCTTAATGGCATCATCAAGCAGATGCAACAACAGGGCAGAGGCATCCCGCAGGGGCTAACGGGCACGGTGGAGAATGGATACGCGGAAGGGTCCTTGGAAGGCGACGAGAGCGAGTACGAGGACGACGAGTATGATGAAGGCGAAGATGAAGAGGTCAGCGACGAGGAGGACGAATACGACGATGAGACGGAGGACGAACTCCACCACCAACACCAGCAGCAGCCGCAACCGTATGGCCCCGCACCGCCTGCCCCGGTTGCCGCAACTACCAACGGTCACCGTTAGAGTCGGAGAAGGACACCAGACCATGTGGTGATTCGGCGATTCGTGCGCCGTCGAAAACTGCATGTGCTAACGGCATACGCAGCTCCCTGGTGGGCAGATCCCGGGGCCATCGCCCGACCTCCGCCTTGGGTTCGCCATCAGTCTGCGTCGTGTGGCGTCCGTTACCGTCGCGGGTTCTGACCATCACAGGCTGTATAATCAGCGAGTATCGCTCCTACATAGCGTGATTCAGTATATTCTGCAATTCTTGGCTCGCGTGATTCCGCAGCCGTTCTCTGTTTCAAAATGCTCTGTGGTTAGCATGTGCGTCGACATGATCTCATTGCCAGGAATGGGGAAACTTAACTGGCTGAACTCAACTAACGGGGTCTGAGCACTTCCAGTTTGGCAACGAGAGCCCCTCTTTCATGCAGGTACGTCCGTGGTATATAGCGGGGTCTCCAGACCTAGGCCCGGCTATGCATCAATCCGTCATGCAATGATTATCCGTACCTAGCGCAACGCAGCCGAGCCGGGCCTGAGTGCTTTCAATCCTCGTTGCCGACTGCATCCAGAAATGGAGGGCAGCAAGACTGCAGAAATGAGACATATCGCGACCGGCTAACTTTGACACGGCTGCATCACCAATTGTGCGACAGACCCTGCCCCTTTTTACGTTGCTGTTCTATCTGCGCAACATCACGGTGCGCAAACCCAATGCTTCGGTGCATCATCCCTGGATCCAGGGTTCGCCAAGTGTCTAACGCATCTGCTGGGAATCTAGTCGCAATCGCCAGCTTCTTTGTCGCATCTCGAGACTGCTTTAAACGAACGATCGCCGCTATCCTCCGCCCAATGGATGCTCAATGCCTCTGATCCTACGCTCAGCCCTGCTTCAGCTACTCCCACACGCTCGCCAATAACTAAGGATCAAACACTTACGCCGAATGCCCCTCCCATTTCGGTCAAGAACGCTGCGACCAGCGCCGGCGCCAGCCCTGCTTCTCGGCCATCACCAAACTCGAACCCTGATTGGCACCCCGCCATAACCACACAAGAACTTTACCGGTATTCTCGTAAACTAGATCAGAAGGGGAAGAAAAGAAGGAGAGAAGAAGGGAAAAGCAGGACCAAGGGGAATAGGAACACAAAACACAGAATGGCCTTCATTCAGGACCCCCGCCTCCGCCAGACGTGGAATCAGCTCTCGCACACGACCGAGGCCGTCACGTCGGATGCGGCGGCGGGCATCTGGGCCTTTGGCCACCGCTACGTCAACCCGTGTCTGGCGTCGCTCGCGGGCGCCGTCGACTCGTGCGCCGCCGTCTGCCTGGGTGACCGCGAGGAGCGGGCCCGCCGCGCGCGTGAGCGTGACCGTGGCGCCCGCTGCTCCCGCCGGCCTCTGGGCGCCGCCTCCCGGCCTGAATACAGCTTCGACTTCTACGACGACTGGGAGGAGGACCTCTTCTTCGCGGAGCAGCTGGCTCAGGAAGATAATGACGACGGGCTGCTGGACGGGGGCGCGGGAGGCGGAAGTGGCAGTGGTCGGCGGGGCGGGGGGATATTGGGTGGCGATTGGGACCGGTTGCTTGCTGGGACAGGTTCGGGGACACATAGGAGCCGGCTCGGGGGTGGTGTAGGAAGAGGGACGGCGGACGTGGTGGAACAGCCGAGGCGCAAGCGGGGGATGAGTTACGGGACGAGGGGCGGCGTACGCAGGAAGGTCTCGGGCGAAGAGGACCCGAACGTCATTCCGAGGACAGCTCCGCTAGGGTTCTTGGGAAGGCTGCCTTTCAAGATTGTGGGGAGCCTGCGGTATAAGCCGTCGGCGGCAAACCTGAGGGAGCATCCTGGTGGAGGTGTGACGGGGCATGGGCACCACCAAGACGCGGGGAGAGGGGATGAACACGAACCGCTGTTGGGAAGAAGCAATGAGGAAACCCCGACAATGCGGCAGCAGGCGAAGAGGCCGAGGAGTGACACGACCAACTCCGGGGACACGTCGAGCTCATACCGGTCGAGAGGGGATCTGTTCCCCAGCGATGGAGAAGGAGATGAGGATGCAGTACCGCTGGACGACGAGTTCACGGTAGCCTTGGAACGGGTCGATGACCGAGGCAGCACCAAGACTCGCAGCAGCAAAGGGAAACGGCCGGCTGATAGGGACAAGGACAGGGACAGGGACAGGGACAAGGACAGAGGCCTGTCAAGAACAGTATCGCGAACCACGATATCGTCAATTATCACGCAAGATGAGACCAAGTGGGACAGCAATCCGGTATCCCCTGTCCGCGAAATGGACGGCACACCACGGGTTCCCTCACTCGAGGACCTTCGACGGGAAGAAGAGCAAGCCGAGAGAGCAGAGTACGAAGAGATCGAACGAAGACGGAGAGCTGCCTCGCAACTAGCGATGCAGCGCGGCCTGAGCACGAACGACACTTACGTTCCGGAAACGTCCGATGGGACGGATGAGCATGCGCAGGATGCTGAGCATCAGCGCACTTCAAATCAACAACCTAGTCCCGCAATGCGCGGGTCTTCGGTTGACGAGAACGAGCTTGAAGAGGTAGAAGAAGTCAAGCTACCATCAGCTACAGCAACTTCAGAACCCCTGCCTCCGCAAACGAACAAGGCGAATGGGGAGCTACGGGCTGAAAGCACCTTTGTGCCAGCCAGGCTACCTCACTTTGGTTGATCAATGATCTTTTTTTTTCGATTCATTTCCATGCGAGAGACCTGGGTGGAAAGCGAACAGTCACTCGATCATGATCGCGAAAATGGCTTTACGAAGTATACCCCAGGAGAAATATTTGGGGATTGGAATTAACGGTTTAGCCCTCTTCAGGGCTCTCGACTTCGTTTGATATCCCGGCGTTGGTGGTCTAGACGCAGATCATGGGTTATGATAGATGATGGATGGTTCGTTAGTTGAGATACAACGCTGTTTCCATCTTTGTTGCATTTTTAAAGCAGATGTTAGGGCTGTTGAAGCGGACGTCCAGATGCCTCGGCTCCTCCCCGCTCCCCGCATCTTGGCTCCCCAGGTACCGTTCCCCAACTCCACCCAGTGGAGCACAGGGGTTGCCTTTCCAGGTTGTTATCGCAATGAGGCTGGGATCCAGGAGCATGGGACGGGGATGTCTTGTGTCTGGTTTGATACTCGTGGATTCGTATATTCTTGTTCTTTGTTCCTCACTATTGTTTTCCTGTAACCCTCTTTTTTTCTCGAGGTTTGACTGAAAAATAATAACATCAGTCGGCTATCCCATTGCTCCTCTCACCTCATTCGTTTCTGCTCCCTCCCACCTCAACTTATACACCATCATCTCATCCGTCCGTCTCGTCTTTCACATATCTATACGTACCGTTCACCCTCTTCAGACGACCACTACCGCCCCCATTATGTCCGCCACCGGTCCCATCACCACCCCCCTTACCACCCTCCTCGGGATCCGCCACCCGATCCTTTTGGCCGGCATGGCGCGCACGTCCAACGGGCGCCTGGCCGCGGCCGTGTCCAACGCGGGCGGGCTGGGCGTCATCGGTGGCTTCATGTACACACCGGCACAGCTGCGTGAGATTGTGGCCGACCTCAAGGCACACCTGAGCTCTCCCGATCTACCCTTCGGCATCGACCTGGCGCTGCCCCAGGTCGGCGGGTCGGCGCGCAAGACTAACCACGATTACACGGGCGGCAAGCTGGACGAGCTGATCGACATTACGATCGAGTCAGGTGCCCGCCTCTTCGTGAGCGCCGTCGGCGTTCCTCCCCGGAGAATCATCGACCGGTTGCACGCCGCAGGAATCCTCGTCATGAACATGGTTGGTCACCCCAAGCACGCCATCAAAGCGCTCGAACTCGGTGTCGACATGGTCTGCGCCCAGGGCGGCGAAGGAGGCGGACACACGGGTGACGTGGCCAACAGCGTGCTGATCCCGGCTGTGGTGGACGTCGCGCGGCAATACCGGCCCAAGATGCTGGGTGGGGAGCAGACGGCGCTGGTTGTGGCGGCGGGTGGCATCTCAAATGGGCGGGGGTTGGCGAGCTCGCTGATGCAGGGCGCGGCGGGAGTCTGGGTGGGCACACGCTTCGTTGCCAGCGCCGAGGCCGGGTGCAGCCAACAGCACAAGGAGGCTGTCGTGAGCTGTGGCTTCGAGGGCACTGAGCGGACTCTCGTCATCAGCGGGCGGCCCCTGCGAATGAAGACCAACGACTACATCCGCAAATGGCACGCGCAACCTGACAAGATCCAGGAGCTGTGCAGCAAGGGTGTGGTGCCCCTCGAGCACGACCTCGAGGAGGGCAACGAGGTCGACCTTCCGCATCTCATGGGTCAGGTTGCCGGCGCCATTCAAAAGATTCAACCGGCGGGGGAAATTGTCGACGAGATGGTGGCCGAGGCAGTTGACATGCTCAAACTGGCCAACGTATATTTGGCAGGGGGCAAGACGAGCAAGCTGTAGGTCGGCTACCGACGCCGACAGGGGTAATGTAATAGCAGTAGTATGTTGGATAAGAGCAAGAGACCGTTGTCCTGTGTCAGGGGATCTCGATCTCGTATTTGACAGCACAAACACATCGTGCCTCCGGGTGTTGCAAAGTATCACGAGGGAATTCAATGTCGGTATGTGCTGCTGTTATGCTCCAATGATGGTGAACGTTCGGTGAAAGCTTATAGACCACCCCTGCTCCATGCCAGGAATGACCTACTTTCCCGACGCTGGAAGCGAGGAAGAAGGGATAAAGGGAGACGGCACAGAGAACAATGACCCCGTGAGGTAGTGTCAGGACAATTGGACAGCATCGTGTTCCCTGTCTTGATGGATGCGGCGTGGCAAGACCCTGGGGCAGGAGTGTCCCTGATATGCGCCTTCGACGATATCTTTAGACCTTAGATTTCAAATAGATGCCCGGAAGTCCAATAACAAACTGAGAGCCTGGGACTGCAAAGCAAACACTCAAGTGCATGCGTTTGGCGAGGTCCAAAGTCAAGGCAGGACGACAAAGTGGAGCAAAGACTTTTGCGTGACATGTGTATCCATCCCAATTTTTGATGCACCGCCAGCGGAAGCCTCAACAACACAAAGTGTCAGCCAAAACCTCTCATCTGTAGGTCAGTTGTTCCTCGAAATGCTACCCTCTTCATCAAAGGGAGCTCGAACAACAGAGCCAACGAACAGCTATGCCACGGAATGGGCCAAAGGCACTAACCATCGGCTATGAACGACAACGTGAAGGGTCAAAACCGCCGAGCAAACTTGACAATGACAACTCGATTTAAATAGCTAAGTTCCGCTCTCAACTTTTAACCCAGTGCTAGGGGAAGCGGAAAACAGGAGTGCGCAAGGTGCACAAACAAGCCAATCCGAGACTGAGGTGCGTTTGGTCTTCGAAACCAGAACAAGTTGGACTAGGGGTTGTGGCACGGGTCGTAGAACCTTGGGCTACACCTTAGGCAACGGGCGAGAAACACACACCTTCTGTGCCTCGCAGCCGGATGAACGCGGTTTTGAAGGCCTGAGTAAGGTGCTTGACTGCGATTCCTGCACAGCGGATCGGATCTGCTTGGCTGTCATAGTCTTCGAGACATAGCCGCGGGGGGGTGAGCGGGTAATCAATCCTTCGGCGGCATCCAACTGGTTGGGCGTTGTCAACCGCCAGGCACGGCACGCGAGATACTGTCTCACCCGCCCGAACCGGAGTATGAGGCCCGAACTGCGCTTAGCTGGGCTTCCTGACCAGGCCTTGTCAACTGGAGTATCTCAATGGCGGCGGATAGTCGTGGTCCACGGGCACTTTTCACCACACAACGCTAGGGTCGACCTCGTGCTTCTCGCCATCGTCCCTCACATGCTGCCGCTTGACGTCCCTCTTCATGGGCTTGCGCATGTCGTAGGCATCCTCGCTCGACAAGGTTGGGTCAGTCGAGTGTTCGCCGTAGTAGTCCTTGACGACGCGGAAGACGCTGTAGCCCATGCTCTTGTAGAAGGCGATGGCCTTGTGGTTGCTGACGCGCACAAAGAGGTCGACGAACCAGGCGCCGTTCGCGTCGGCGGCCACTTCGAGCTGCTCCGTCAGCAGCTTCCCGATGCCGAGACGGCGGGCTTCTGGGGCCACTGTGACGGCCGTGATGTGGGCGTGCCAAGGCAGGTAGTGCTCCGAGAAGCGGTACACGTCGGGCGACGACTCAAGCTTGCCCATGACTGCGAGGCGTTAGCGGCGGTACCAGGAAATCGAGCTGCAAACCATCGATTGCCCCTTACTGTAGCCGATTATGTTGCCGTGCTGGTCCTCGGCGACCTGAAACAGAGATGGCCACTTCGCATAGTACTGGAGATAGAAGCCGAGATCATAGGTCTCGGTGAAGGGATCGAGGTTGCATTTTGACAGCTTGTTCAGGTCGTCGGGCCTGAACCTGCGAAAATTGGCCATGGCACGAGCAAAGCGCTGGTTGTGCTGTGTGGGAGTTGTCGGCCAATCTCGAGCTGAGCGGAAAGTTGCGAGCTGAGATGGAAGCCCAGAGGTTATTTCCATACCTTTGCTAGCATGGGGCTATGGAGGGGCACTCAGTTGCCCGACCAAGACCAAGGTGGGGTACACAGCAGCCCCTTGTTTCCGTGCTGTCAATGCTTTGGTACCAACACACCGCAATCAAAGGGCTGAAGAGAAAACATGAAAGAAAATCAATGCCTTCCGGAATAGGGATTACTCGTCGGGCCTGCAAAATCAGCGTTCCAAGTACCCGCCAAGGCAGGTAGTCGGGTACGTTGATTCGAAACGCAGCCACTGATTCGAAACAGGAACAGGGACTTCATACTACGAAGAGGTTTCGTATGGTATATCCACGGAACAACAGAAGACAGTCACTGAATAGGCCGGCATCTCAGTGTCGGCCAGCGCCGGGTTCAAGTCCGTCGGTTTCGATCAGTGTAAACTACCAGTTCATCGAGGAGAACAGAATCTCCTATACCGATTGTACCGAGAGGAAGGTGAGCAGGGACTAAGCAGCTCCGCCATGGAACGCTATAGTCCAGTATACGCAGCACCTATGGCTCAGGGTCAAGCGTGCCGACGGGTCTCGAGTCCTAGTCCGGGCAGAAGTTGAAGCGAACGATAACGACAAGTACTTCAAGGGCTGCACCCTGCCGCCTAACAAGTAGCAGCAAGGGTAGGCAGAGAAGAAAAGCTTTGCCTGGCAATATAATGGGCTGAGCCCGGAAGAAGGCCTCGGTGACCCTCGGCCACAGGAGGGGAGGATGAAGCTATTCCCACCATGTGGGCCCGTCGCGACGTCGCGATGGTAACGTGTACTTAGCATCGGACAACCGCTTTAGTTGGGAAGTACGACGGACATTTCTTCCTTTCTCTCCTTTCCTCCTTTCTCTCCTTTCCTTCTCCATGTTCGGTATACTCGTAGAGTGGCCTAGTTAGTTGCAATACACCATCTTGAGACCGTTATAGGGGATGGTGGAACGGAGGAGTTCGGAACTCGTTCGAAAAAATGATATGTTATTTCAGGATTTCTATAAGGATAGGTAGCACCTATTCTAATACAGATCTCGGGACTCCAGGGCCTAAATTCTCATTGCTCCCTAATTCCCACGATACAAAATGCAAAAATACAAAATGCCAGCCAGAATCACACGACATATGCACTCGCCGACTCCGCTATTGCAAGGACATTAACCCCCTTCTTATCCTTCAAGAAGCAATTCCCCCCCTGCTTCCCTACCGCAATAATGCTCGTTAAGTTAGAGTTATACGTAACCGCCTTACACGGCGTCTCATCCGCCTCTATATTATTATTAAACGAAACACACGCCTCCATACAGTCCTCGAATGTATATAACGTCAGGCGCCGCAGGTCCGATACCTCGCTCCCGTCCTCTGCCTCGCCGTTATTAGGCCAGTCGGTAAAGCAGAACTGCGTAAAGGCCGTACCGTCGGAGGCGGTAAAGGTTCGGGGTGTCGAGAAGGTACAGCTATTAGCCGCAAGGCCTACGGTGCCAGAGGTAACGGGCGCGCTGCTAGTTGAGGAGGGCGACTCAGACGTTAGGTCCGTCGCTGCTGGGTCTGGATCGGTGGGGTCGGGGTCCGCTGTCGTTGGTGTCGACGGCGCAGGGCTATCTGACGAGGACCTCGATTGGCTCAGTCCAACTCCCACGCCTATACCGACGCCGGTGCCCAGCACCACCAGGACAGCGATCACGGCGATCGTCCAGAATACCGGAACGGACAGCCCGAGGATTTGTTTCGCAGGGCTCTTGTCTTCGGGCTTCTCTTTGGCAGGGGGATTTGGAACGTCTTGTTTGTAATACTGCTTTTCCACAAAGTGGGGGTTATAGGGTTGTGGCGCATTGTGTGGCCAATACTCGAACGTCGCTACCTGCGGACCGAAGCTGTTCTGGATGTTCTGGCTCTGTGCACCCTGGCCGGCCGCCATTTTCGCGCTGCGCCTCCGAGATGGATCGGAAAAGGGGGGCCAGCGGTGTCGAGGAGAATCTCCAAAGGGATGATGAAGGCAGGAAACGGGTCACAGGGTACGGTACGGGCGGCAAGCCGTCTTTATTCCCCTCGCAGCCGTTCTGCAGCCAATGGAAGCGCGGATGTTACCGTCGTTCCCATCGCCCCTGTCGGCACAGCTGTTGGGACCCTCAAACAACGTGGTCCTTCTAGTGTATTGGTGGGCATCGCCTTATCACCCGCGAGAACTTGCATGCGGCTGGAAGGGAAAGTGCAAT
Organism: Corynascus novoguineensis; assembly: GCA_033296725.1. Taxonomy (NCBI): domain Eukaryota; kingdom Fungi; phylum Ascomycota; class Sordariomycetes; order Sordariales; family Chaetomiaceae; genus Corynascus; species Corynascus novoguineensis. The sequence continues at coordinate 98,744 of MU857615.1, forward strand.
GACGGGATCCTAAAAAGTGAAAGCCCTCGCGCGCGCTTACGTCGATCCCTTATTGTCCGTGATGGCATTTGTTCACAGCCTCATTCCTGAATTTCGGACCACAGACCCTTGTAGACAGTGCTCCATTTACAGGTGGTACTTGGTCGACCCTCGGCGCTTAGACGGATGTCTATCTCCCCAGAACGCGAAATCTGAAGTCCATCCCTTAGGCTAAGACGCGACTGCTGACTCATCTCGACTGAGCAACATCAGGGCCCTTCACAATGGCACCAAATCTCGCGGTCTCCACTCAATTGCCCACTCTTCTCGACGTTCCTCGCGGAAGCAGATTGCGCTAGGGACGGACCGCGCTAGCCCAACTCAATGCTTAATACGTATTTGAGCACTGTGGATGAGACTACCCGGAATTGCTCCAGGAGCCCCGACCTAATCATCATCTTTGCTGCTTATACTGCCATTGACGAGTTGCAGAGGATTCGCTTAATGTCAATGCATGGACGCCTGTCTGCCCACATTCGGAATCACTCGTCTGTCCAGTTCCTATACTCAAGGAGGACGTGGCGCACCGTTTGCGAGCTGTATCCACATTGGCACTAGTCGGTGTCGGCTTTGTTGATAGAGTGCAGGTACGCGCGAAGGCTGATCTTGCCCATGCGCATCTATGTGACAACTAAGCTTATCGCTCTATGTGTGCCAATGTGCGTGGTGAGCGAGTCCTTTCCCGGCTAGACCCCAAGTTTGAAGAGCTCCCTGCCGTTTTTGGCCTTTTCCTAGGATAACTTTCCACTCGACTCTCATCTTCCATCGGATGATGGTTTTCGTAGTTGCCATCAGTGCCTAGAGCGAGTCTGGTTCCGGTGGCGGTTCCATGACGGTCCAGGTTTCCGGGTCGTAGCCAGCCGCTGTCTTGGCTGCTTGGTCGGCTGCCTTGTTGCCCGGCATTCTGACGTGGGCTAGGATCCGCCAGAATTGCACCTCCTACCTGTGATTCCGGAGCTCTCGAGCGCTCGTACAGCCTCGACAAGGATATATTGGCCGGAGAGGTGTTTAGGGTTCCGTATCGTCTAGATAGCGGCCTGGTTGTCCGTAAAGATGGTGCACCTGCCGGGTATATATGGATGGCTACGTGTAGGCCGAGCACTATTTGCAGGGCTAATACTAGCCCCCTTAGCTCGGCTGCGTATACGGTAGATGTGCTTGATGTGCCTATATACTGAGTACGCTTTATATCTACGCCGTCTACCTGGAGCGCCGGTGCTACTACAGTTGCACCGATGTGGCCGTTGATGTCGTGTCACGAACTGGCCATATACGCGGCCAGGAGCCACAGCCAACACGCGGGGACGTGCAGGCAACCAATCGCTTAGCAATTATTCAGAATTAAGCAAGGGTGATCAAAGTGATTGAGGCACGATCACTTCGAGCGCTACACAACACACCTAGACTAGTAGTATGAAGCCACTCCTTAGGGGGAGCTCTGGCAGCTCTCCAGCTAGCAATACAATCATAGTGTTGGACACACCCTTAGCCTACATTGTGAGAGACACTTGTTGTTGTAAACCCTCTAGCTTCACCGAACCTATAGACTTGCTGTACCTTCGTTAAACCCTTTCAGAGGATAGTCTGACCGGTTTCGTCACACTTCGAGACGTCGTGTTTAGAGAGCTACTTGCCTATCAGACAGAAACTAGTTAGCAAAGCTAATCATATAGGCTAAGATAGACTAACCAAGTAGTACTTGCGTATTGACCTAACTAAATAGAGCAAGCTCTTCGACTATTGTTAACTTCGTCCTATTACCCCTAATTTCGGATTAGGAGTATCCGCCATGGACGCGGCGGTATAACTTCGTATGGCTGACCTGCTAGTCGCGCCTAGCTTGGCGCAAGGAACTGCCGTCCTCTTGATTGCCTTAAGCGCATGCCGAATACGGTCTTCCTCTAGCACACATAGCCACAGCTTCCGCGGCACAGGAAAGAAAGCCAGGGCACGAGGAAGTTATCTTGTAGCGTGGTTGGGCAGAAACCGGCCCTGGAACACCAAATGGTTAATGGTATAGACTGGGTAAGAAGACGCGTTACTAATTAGAGAAACGCTGCACAATTCGTTGCAACACTATAGACGCGATAAACAGGTTGACGAACCCAGTCAGACTATCCTCCGAAAGGGTTCAGCGAAGGTACGGTTGACAAGAGTCTGAAGGTTCGGTGAAGCCGAAAGGTTCACAACAACAAGTGTTTCTCACAATGTGTGCTTGAGGGTATGTCCAACACTGTGATTGTATTGCTAGCTGAAGAGCTTCCAGGATCCTTCCTAACGACTGACGATATACTAGCTGCCGGGAGTGCTCTCATGTGCTCTATGGAGCTCCTTAGAGCCTAATATGATTGGTTAGTCGGTCCCTCCTGCCCCTCTTCTTGCATCTGCCCCACCAAGCCCCTGTTTTTCCTGGTTGATTGCGACATCTCGCCATGTAGTATAGTAAGCGTCGCTGGCTTGGCTTGCTGAAATCCAGAGGATTATATTTAACTATGGGGGAGTGACTCTTGGCTCCACCAGATTGTATGGGGAACGAAGTACCTGACTGTTTCGAATCAGTGGCTGTGTTTCGAATCAACATACCTGACTATCTGCCTGGGCGGGTAGTCGGAATGCCGATTTTGCATGCCCGACGCGTATAGAAAGGTCACAATCAGTATAATTCTTCGCTATAGACTTGGTTTTCTGATTTGAGTTCTCAGCAGTAGAGAACACGGGATGTCACATACAAATCATGTACATTTACTTAAACACATAACAAAGCTGGTTAGTTAACTTTAACGCTATTTAATCACCACAAACAGCATTCAACCCCTCCATCGACTTTGCTGTACTGAAGTGGAGATCGGCTTATTCAGACCTGTTGCCTGCCCCTATGCGCGCAGGAAGGGTATTTGGTTGGATCTGTAACGGTAGGACCATAGCGGTTTATTAGTTGATGTTTTTATCAATTTTCTCTCTTCACCTAGGTGCAACAGGCAAGGTCACCAGGTTCTCGAAGTCGAGCAACGTTCATGCGAAGCACGGCAGTTCTTCGTTAAGAGTGGGTACCCTGGTCCAGTCGCAGTCCTGCAATCCCATGAACCCCAAAAACCCCACCCGTCAGGCCGCTGTGCGGCCCAGGACGAGAAACGCAGAAGCGGGAGCGGGAAACGCGTGCATGCGGCGAGAAAGCCTGCTTTCCCCTCCCAGGTTCAACGGAAAATAGCTGCGGCTCGACGATTACTGAAAGCGTCGACTGAGACAAACAACGACCCGTCATCCTCTCACATAGTTTTGGTGCATTCTTTGCCAAAGCGACAATCTAAGCTACGACGTTTCTTGCGTTGCTACTGAGTCTAAGTCGTTGAAACAAGGCAGGGTTGACCTCCGACATCGACTGTAATTTGCTCCCTGAACTTGAACCATCCGGACCCCCCACCCATCCACGATTCCGCGAGTTATAGACAGTCGAGTCCGATATACCTCCTTTTTTTAACGATCATTTCCTCGTGGCTGGCCGACTACTGGCCATCCGTGCGCATAATCTCAGCAACGGGGCAACAAGAATCCGAACTTGGACTGTCATCACAGAATCTGTCGACCATAACAACGCACCATCGCTGGTTGAGGCCATCGGTCAACGGAGCGACGGACACACTCCCAGCACCTTGACGGCCGCGACCGCGACCGCTCCAACCGGCCAATCTCGACAACGAACAAGTAGATAGTGTTGCCCAGAGATTCCGCCAAAATGTCTTCCCCGAGAACACCGCACCACTCCCCTCACCCTTCCCTCGACTACTCCGCTGCCTCTTACGCCTCGTACTCACCACAAGAACGTCGCCAATCCAAGGCGTCTTCGTTCAATGACTCGTCCATGGACCTAGGCATACCCGCTAGCAGCGGTGGGGCAGAAGGCGGAGGAGGAGGACTGGGCAACCTAGCTGACGAACTGGCCGGTGCTCTTTCAGACGGTGAGGATGGCTACGATGGGTATGAAGAGGGAGAATTCGATGACGAAGCGGCCGATGGGCAAGGTAGTGAAGGCAGGGCGCCGGGGATAAGCCTCGAGGATACGACAGCGGAGGGATCGAAGGATGAGGATGACGCAAGGAATAGCGACGCAGACGTCGGAAGCCCAACGGGTTCTGGGAAGGGGCATAGGTACAAGCAAAGTCTGGAACCGCCAACGCCAAACGGACGGGGTCATCGCAGGAAGGGCAGTGAATATGACGGAAGCGAGTACGGGAGTGAGTCTGACCTCGAGTCATCCGGGCTGCCCGCGAGGCTCGTCGAGAGGATGGACGAGGTTGAGTCGCTCGCCCGCCGCGGGACAGAACACACCGGCTCCGCAGCAGACGGCGCCTTCAAGCGTGTGACGGAAGGACTGCGCGATCTCGGCTCCCAGGCCAATGTTGAAGGCGGCGCCACCAGGTACACATTCGGTCCCAGTCCTCCCCCCTCTTATCTCCCAGGTTTCTCTCTCAACACTACTAACCACCCTCCCCTTCTCCCAGGTTAATAACCGCTCATACGGCGCTCACAACCCACCTCGCGCACCAGACCCGCCAGCTCCATAACCTCACGTTCCCTCTTCTCTCCCCGCTCGCCGCCCCGCCCACCGACGAGACGGTGGCGGCCCTCCTGCCGATGTTGCTAACATTGACGGACCTGATGCCCCGGCCTTCGGCGCCCGCGCTGCAGTCGCTCGCCTCGCTGCACACGCTCACGGCCGACTTGGCCCAGACGCTCAACTACCTTTCGGACACGCTACATATGTCGCGGCAGACAACGCAAGCGGCGGCGCGGCGACTGCGCGCCGCTCGTGAGCTTGTCGCTGAGCTCCGCCGCGAGGAGGAGCTGCGCGAAGAAGGGGAGCGTTGGCTGGCTCGCGGTGGGTGGGCTGACCGGCTCGCCCGCCGCGAGTGCGCCCGCGCCTGCGGTGACGTCGTTGGCGGCTTCGAACAGGTCTGCGAGAGCTGGCGCCAGCGCCTGATGCAGCTGGATGAGTCGAGTCAAGCCTGATTTCTGGTCCTTTGATATCATGCCAGCACGTTTGAGTCGGCTGTGCTCTCGGACTGTTGGACGGCTGGGATTAACGGAGATGAGAGGGAAGGGAGGCCCCCTTTCCCCCCTATTTTTCTTTGTATGCTTTTGAAAGGCCGGGTGGATGTATGCATACATTGGTCGGTGCGGCGTGATGGACCGTGGCGTAATAACATAGGTACCCATTCACATACACCACACACGGATGGCGTTTTACGGAAGGGGATGTGGGAAGGGAGGTTAAAGCGATGACATAAGTACGTGGTTTGGTGCGAAACAGGAAAACGGACAGCGGGCTTCTTGGTCGTTGGCATAGAGCGGCAGGGTTTCGTTCAGGCGCTTGGCGAGCCTAGCGACGCCGGTATTCGCCGGGATACATTAGATAGGTAATGAGGCTACACATAAGTCTAGTATGCAGTCGCCAGAGGTTCGATTTTCTGTCTATAATGTTGCGGCAAACATTGGATCAGATGACCAGTCACTCATCTATTCACCATCTCTAGTCCGAATCGTCATCGAATTCCGATTCATCCTCAGAACCCTCGTCTTCGTCATCCTCGTCATCCTCGTCATCCTCGTCATCTTCGTCATCTTCTTCCTCTTCGTCGTCCTCGTCCCCCTTCAGACCGTAGTCGTCGTAGAAATGCGACAGCGTCTGTACCTGCGTCTTATACCCAGCAGTGTCGAGCGCCTTGACGATGTTCTACGCAATCTGTTAGAACCAGTCTGCATACAGTGACGAAGAGTAAAGAGCGAGAGGGCAGAGAGTGAATGACTTACCTCCTCCATGATCGGCGCGCACGTCACCACGACGTTGCTCTTGCCGGGCTCGAACACGGGCAGTAGGACGTCGCGCATGACGGCGCGGATCTCGTCGTCAGTGACGTGGCGCACGCGTGCGAGCATGTCGCGGTACCAGTCGCGGTCTAGCCCGCGGACGACGCCGACGACGTAGTTCTGCTGGGCGGCAGCCTCCATGGTGGCCTGCTCGTCAGCAACGCCCAGAACAACGCCACTGACGGCGCCCTCGACCAGATGTCGGTCGAGCGGGACCTCGCCCGAGGCGAGCCGCGCCACCGTCGCGCGGCTCGCGGCCATGGCCTTGCTCGCGTCCGGGGAGCGGTACACACGGAATTGGACGTAACCGCCGTCAATCTCGCGTGAGAAGGAGACGCCGTAGGCGAGCCCGTTGCCGCGGACTGCGTTCCAGAGCGGGCCCTCGACTGCCTCGAGATAGCCCAGCGCCACCAGGTACGCGGGCAGGCGCGGGTCCGAATAGCTCTGCAGGCCCCGGGCCGTGCTGACGCTGTAGGAGCTTTTCAGGGTGGCCATGGGGATGACAACGGCGCCATAGGAGCCCGGAGCCCGCCCCTCCGCGCTGAGCATCGAGTGAAGCTTGATGAGCGGGAGAATCTCCTTGGTGCCGTCGAAACCGGGGTTGTCTTGGGCGAGTGCGTCCCAGGCTGCGACGGGGTTGTCGAGCTTGGAGACGTCGGCTGTCACTAAGACGCGCATGTTGGCAAAGGTGAAAAGGCTCTTGCGAAGCTCATCAAACCACGACAGCACCGTGTCGGGCTCCGTCTCGAGAAGCTTCTTCAGGCGGCGGAGATACACGGCCTTGACCAGCGTCCGCTTTGCGGCGAGGTAGGAATCGGGCTTGAGATGAACGGCCATGTCGACCTCTTGGGCCATGGTTCGCCCGTCGCGCTTCGACTCCGGGACGTCTGCGAGCGCCTTGACGACTGCTGCCTTGACCCTGACCGGGTCGAGGATGAGGTCAAACATCAATGTCCGCAGCCAGCTGATGATGGTCGCGTATTTCTCCCGATCCACCTGAAACTGGATGGCCACCCCCTCGTAGTCGCCCAGGCGAGAAGACGAGGTGATATGGTAGCTAATCGTGTCCTTTTCGAGCTGTTTTACCACTTCCTCAAACTCCAGCCGCTTCCCGTCCCTCATGACCGGGGAGTTAAAAAAGATGTCGGCAAACAGGGGCATGAGCGGCTTGTACTTAATGGGCGTCTGCGACATGCCGAGGTGGACAGTGAGATGCACGAAACCCGTTGGAACGTCCTCAAACTGCACAAATAGTGGCAACCCGGCCTGAGGCGCTGCGTCGATGGCTTTCTGCGCAACGTTATCTGCCACACCCAAGCTCCGGGCTTTGCCCGACCTCGCGGTTGCAGACTCGATGAAGTGGATGGAGGAGGTGCCAGGAACGGGCCAATGATCGAGCACCTCGGGTGGGATTGGCTTGTCGTTGTTCTGCTTTGCGGCCTCGAGCCTCTCGCTCAGCTTCTGAAGGCCCTCTTTACCGAGCTCCTCCCTCCTCTTCGCCAGCCGTGCCTCGTCGTTCGCCTTCAAGGTGTTGGCGAGCTCCATGGATGGCTTCCCAAGGATGGAGATGTGGTGGGCATCTGAGATCCATTTCTTCAAAAAGTTCCTCCACTGCTCCTCCGTCCAGGCATCGAGGATGTCATACTCGTTCAGTGTCGCTAGGTCCTTCAAAGTGGCACCGCTGCGCTCTCCAAAGAGGTAATCGGTGATGATGTTGTTCGCATAGAACCCCTCGGAACTTTCGGCCTGGAGCTTCACTAGACGTCTCTCCCGCTGCAGGCACTCCTTAATATAACCCATATCAAGCGGCTTGGAGGCAACCTCTTTGAGAAGAGAGATGAGGCGCTGCTCGACGAAAGCAAGCTTTTCAGTGGCAACGCTAGTTGGCTGGAACCAGATGACCGAGTTTGGCCTGCTATCCCACGCGTACGAGATAGAGCTCGCGAGGTGCTCCTTCTCGACCATGACATTTTCGAGGATTGACACAGACGACCCGCAGAGGTACGTCAGGATAATGTTCATAGCCGTCCCTTGAATTTGATCAATGCAACTTGGCCCGAAGAAAGCGACCAGTACCTCGCCGGTCGACTCGTCCTCTTCGGGAAACTCGACCGTCTCGATAATGGTCTTCTCCAGGGGCGGGGGCTGAGCGGAATCCACAAAGGGACGCTTGAACTGGGGGTCCGGAGGCGGGATGTCGTCCTTGATGCTCTCCTCGAAGTCGTCCAATATCCTCAAGAGGTCGTCGTGATCGGCCTCGCCGATGATGATGATGGCTAGGTTCTGAGGCTGATACATGGCCTTGTGGAATTCTCGGATCCGCTGCGGGGTCAGGACTCGGAGCGCCTCCATCATGCCTCCGGTCTCGTACCGGAAGCCGATGTTTTCCGGATAGAGCAGGCGGCGAGCGCGCAGGTCCATGAGCTCGTTGCTGCGGTACTGCAGCGCCTGCATCTCGGAGTAGACGACGCCCGCATCGTTACCCTCGCCGTCGATGTGATGGACTTCGGTCACGCAGGCATCGTCGGTAATGTTGGGGACGATGACGTGCTCGAGGTAGACGGGCAGGATCTGGGCGAAGCCTTCCCAGCCGGCCGTCTCCAGCGTGTAGGCGGTGTGGTCGACGGCCGTCCAAGCGTTAGTGTTAGAATAGGCGCGACCGGCCAGCTTGTCGAGCAAACCCTTATACCGGTAACTCTTAGAGCCCATGAAGACAAGATGCTCCAAGGTGTGGGGCGCTCCCGAGTCGTCAAAGATCTCGGTGGCTAGGGTGAAGTAGCCGTTGATCTTGGGCCCCTTGCGGTCGGCCACAATGACCTGCATGCCGCTTCGCTCCGACTCATACTGAGTGATTGTGGTCGGGGCATAGTCGGTACGGAAACTCTGGACCTTGCGGAACCGGGGTTTTTGTTGTTGGGCCGTCATGTTCCCGGTCGTGACTTTCTGCATCAAACCTTGGAGATAGCTGGGGCCATGTTAGCAATTGAGCGCGTAAGCCAGATATTTCAATTTCGCCCGTCAGCTCAGGGCTGACGCCACGCGGTCAGGATCTACGCGACAAGAGCAAACATTATGCGTTAAAAGGCCTACCCAAAGTCCAGCGTTGCTGGCTCCGGGGTGTGTTGTGCTGCGATAACGGTACCAATCGCACTGGCGAGGGCCAACAGCAGCAGCATCTGCGATGTCAAGCTCCAGAAGAACATCCTTCCGCGAAGCGAGGGAGACGCAACAAGTGTGCGCTCACGGGAAGGCAGTCAATTAAAATGCGAAACAGCAAGAGAAGAGGATGGAGTTGCGAGGCCCATCATGTCGAGAAACGTTTGACGACGATGGGTCAAGAGAAGAGCAAGTAGTCCTTGTGCAGCCCAACTTGGGCGATGCCCATTGGCGTGTTGGCTTATTGAGAGTGGCTTGCCGAGGAACTTCACTGGGCAAGCTAAATGATTCTTGGTGCTGACATACATACTGTGGCCGGGTTTGCGGGTTGCAGATCGCCTTGATGCCTGGCGACGGGCAGAGCTGGAGGCCAATGGCGGGGCGACTGCCTGCTCGCAGCTGGTCGGTCGAAGGGCGGAGACTGAGCAAACGTTGGCAGACTGAGACCGTAAATAAGTCCAAGGTAAGGTAGTTTGAACACCGCGAACCGGGTGCCGCTGCGGGGTGGTTGGATGTAATTGTAAGGTATGGTTCTAAGTTCTTTATTTTTTGCCGTGGTTCTCGGAGTCGGAAGGAAGCAAAAAGATCTTCGGTGGGATTTTTTGGGTAAGCAAGGAAGCAGAAGGATGACAGATTCCGTCAATGAGTTGATTGTAGAGAACACTGAAATACCTTCAAGTTGCCGAAGCACGTCAGGTTCAGATCGGTATGCGAGAACAGAGGCTTTCCTTTTCTGTGTCCCGCACGATCGTGAACCTTTGCTGGAAATGGCGGGGCAGCTCAATCCTGGTAAAGTGGGAGCTTCCTGGCTACAGTTTACCCCCTCCGTAAACTGTACAGAAGGTCTGAAAGCCCCACATACCTAGCCAACTTCCCTTCAGCACCCTAATTCGCACGAGAGCTTATCCATGCTTTATCATAGATATCAAGAAACGGGTGCGAGCGTTATGCGACCATAACGCGAAACATTGTACAGCTCTGATTCGAGCAACACAAAGACAGAATTATACTGAGTTACCGACATGAAAATTGGCATGAGTGTAAAATACATCTATAGGCGTGGGCACTTTCTAAATAATCCATATCAGTCACAGTTTCTTGGGTCTGGCATATGCAAGGAACTTACGGATTGCATATTATATCGAGGTACCTCGCAATCATTGATTGCCTGCCGACTCACTCAGGTGTAGTTGCTCAAATTCGAACGCCGCTCAGCCTTCAGGCTCAAGCCTATTTTGACTAACGAGTCCCTGTAGTTGAACTTGGTTATGAGATCCGCTTATGAGTCATCCAACAGGGTGCAGTAAGCCTACCTGACCATATACGCTGCATGACGGTTCCAACGTACGTCCGCATGAGATCCGTATATGATCAATATTCGGAGGATTTCAACGTTACAGGATGACTTGATGATACCGGTTCGGATGACTCCACCGGGTCGGTAGTATGGGTCCGATGCGGAGACGGCATCACGTCTTCCTTCCGGGGTCTTGTTCTATTCACCAAGCGTACTTTGGAAATTATGAGTCGGCTAGTTACTTTTTTTATCATGTTCAATCTTCACCGTTAGGCCTTCTTATGCTCTGATTCGCCAGCGCGCTATAAGTTTCAGCAAGAATCTCCGCTAGAGCACTGCATGAGCAATCAAGAACGGTTTGCACAGAACTGGCACCCTTTTTGTGAGAAAAAAATGCTGTGACTTACTCTAAATCGAATTGCCAAGTTATAGGTATAAGAACGCCAAAGTCAACCAACTAATTAGTATCCGTCCCCTTCGCACCAAACCTTGCAGTCCTTTTCAACTCCTTAGGACCAAACAATAAGAGTCCAGAAAAGCATGCAGTGTAGTGTACAGATAAATAGAAACGAAATGCTTAGACCGTTCGAATATAGCGCGCTAACGCGCCACTCCTTGATAAGTTGGCGGATAATCGCCTAGCATCTCATGTCGTATGAACGTTCCGTGCACCTCGTAAGGCCGGGAAGTATTTGGCAACTCAGCCGGCGGCACCCAGCCCATTACCGCTTTTGTATCAGGGTCCGAATAGTACTTTGGCAGCGGCTCCGTTGCAGGGGCCTGCGCAGGCTTTTTCTTTCGCCGGTACCGGAAGAACACGGCCGCGCCGACTATAGCCATCCCGACCACGGCCGAAGCGACGGCGATCGCCGCAATTATCCCGGGCGAGAGACCACCATTCTGTTGTTCCCCGCTCGTCGCCGAACCGTCAACACTTTCGTCACCGCCATTAACGCCGTTGGCATCACCGCCGCCGTCATCATTCGAGGGCGTGTACGTGTCATCCTGATTCGAGTCCTTGACGTCCTCGGTCTTCAAGACCGTCCAAAACCCCTCCCACGAGCGCACCCAGTCGTTGTTACTGGCCTCGATGGTGGAGTCACCCGGCTCCACGTTGACCGGGTCGGCGCGGGCGGGGACATTGGGCCCCGGAGCTTGCGCCACGAAGGTCTTGCGCATCTCCCAGTTGCCGCCCAGGAAGGCGTCCTGCAGAAAGGCTCTACCCAGCACGAATGTGCCGGTGCCGCCGGTGAAGCAGGGAAAATAGGGCGTGGGTGAGTCGGTAAAGGGCGGCGAGAGCGTTAGGTTGAGATGGCGGAAGGGGACGTTTATAGTCACTTCTTGAGTGTTGCTCGCGCCTATGAGGGTAAAGGCTAGAACCGAGGCCGAGGCGACGATGTTTCTGTACCGCGGCGAGGAGACGTTCCAGAGGTAGAGCCCGAGTGAATCGTTGTACGAGACTGGTAGGTGCGAGGCGATGCTGTCGCAGGTAGATTTTGGCAGAGTGAAATAAGGGCTGCAGGGGTCGAGCAGGACAGGCAGGCCAGCTGAATCGATAGACGAGTTGCCTTTCCCGAGCAGACCCGTCATGGATTTGGCAGGTTCAGAATTGGGAGATTGGGAACCAAATGGGGAGGGGCCCTTGACGACTTGGATGCTAATGTCGCGCAAACCCACGGGGTTCGAAATGTCTCCCCCCAGCGAGAGGACGTCACCCAGCACGCGGTTGCGATCGTAGCCCCCAAATAGGAGAGATCCTTGCATTTTTGCGGTAGGTCCTGCGGAGCCGATGTGAAGACCGTAAGAACTAGACGCGGTTTCCCCCTTGCTCTTCAGGTTCCAGGGGATCATTGTCGCATTGATCGGAGGATCGCGGCTCGTTGAAGCGGTTTCAAAGATCTGCATAGGATCTGGAGCACCAATGCTAAAACAACCGGTGAATATGGGGTACCTCGTTCCGCCTGGATACTCGAGCATGTGGTCTTCAGTCTCGATGACCGCTAACGAATGTTCGTCGATGGTGTCAAGCTCGGATAGCAGGTCGACAGTGTCGAGATACAACTTGCTTTCGCCATGGACTTTGATCCCCGCGAGCAGCTGCTGAGTTGGCGGCCTCCACTTCAACCGCCCCCCAACACCACCATTGGCAGCGTCTTCAGCTACTCGGTTCGTATTATAGGTTCCCGAAGCGCAATGGGGAACCGAGGCGTTGATGGAGCAGTAGTCAGAGCTGCTGACGAACGTGTGCCACATACGACCTGGAAAGAGAGCGATTTTCGGCTGAGAACCAAGGGAGACCTCGACGGCGTTCCATGGCCCATCTGGACCGAGCGACTCCTGGGACCACGCTACCTGTTGCGGTACCACCTCCCCAAGGGCTCGAGGTAAAGAATGGAGAATGAAGAGCGTGAGAATGCCCGTATATATCATCGCATCTGATTCCGAACGGTGTCACCGCGTTAAAGCGAGCGAGATGCGACGCGGAGCACAAATAGGAAAGTGAACGGGAAAAAAGGAAAAGAGCGGCAACTGGGCTACTTACTTGGGTGAAGCGAAGGAACTACCCTCCTCATCCCTCGTCGCCGTTTCGATCCCTGACTGAGTTGGTCGCTGACATATCCGCCGTTGCTACGCTACTGTCCAAGCAGCACAAGGACGGCGTTCTGTTGACATGGGCTTCGGCGGCACGGCACATCGCGAACCTACGTGAAAAAGCCGACGAGTTGGCCCGAGTGATTTCGGACGAAGCCTTCATTGACTCCCTAGGTAAACGAGACTTGTTGGTTGGAAGCACCATGCTGCGTATGGTAAAGTGCATAAAGCTACTTGTGCTGTAAATGTTGGTGTTAGGACGTCGCGGGCGTTAATTTGCCGGCTGGGCCCAGCCTGGCGGTTCTTCATGCGGCTGCCTACCCAATATCGAACCGCTTCTACACTACGGTAGCGCTGTAGTACAAGTATGCCACACTTCCGCGGCCTCGGTATAATCGCTGCAGATACCGGGGACGCAGGTCTCGGCGGCGTCCTCAAGACCCAGCACTGTGCGGGATGCGTATTCGAGTGGTGTTTCACACACGCTTGCCGCTTGACATCGTTTTAGCCTGTTTCAATTGGCGCCGGCCGGCCCCTTGTATTCCGTACACGTCGAACCCCAACGCCGATCACGTAGCCGCGCCACAACCGCGCAGTTAGCGCCGACTTCTGGTTCGGTGATGCGGGCAAGGGTCCGAGTGAACGGATGAGACCTCCCTTGGGCCCGCTCGCCCAAGCCAACTGGCAATTCAAGAGATGCGTCTTCGCCCCAAAGTGTTCTGTCGCAGACACTGAAGCAGTCAATTTCTCATCCCTCAAGTCAAGCTCACAATGGTGGGCCTCCCACGGTATTTTCAAGTCAGCGGAGACGCCGCCGCTGCTGACTAGGCTGTGGCCGACAAACCAACGCCCAGGGGGGCTGCCTTCGCTGGCCGACCTTTGTTCGTCGCGAAAACTGCGGCTATGGCTACCAGTTGCGGCGACCTGCTTGGTGCTTCTTTCCATCAGCAACCGCTACGACGCGCTCTCAACTATCCGATCCGGCTGGCCGGAAACTGGTAAAGGCGTTAATGACGATGGGCTCACGCCCTCCAATGGAGCATCTGTCGACTGGTCACGATTCGCCTACACTCAGTATGTGACCAACAGCCATTACCTGTGCAACTCGGTCATGCTCTTTGAGCGGTTGCAGCACGTCGGGAGTCGGGCCGACCGCGTGTTGATGTATCCGAGGCACATGTTCGACCCGAATGCATCCGAGGGGGATCTAGGCGCCGACGGCTTTTTGGTGAAGAAGGCGCGCGATGAATATGGTGCCCATTTAGTACCCATCCATGTACAGCGGCGAGATACTGCTGACTGTAAGTGTTCATGTCCCCTAATGTGTGTCTTTCGAGGAGCTTGCTGACTGGGACTTCGTCCTGCGACAGCGACCTGGGAAGCATCCTTCACTAAATTGCTCGCTTTCAACCAAACGCAGTACGACCGTGTGCTCTCTCTCGACTCGGATTCCACTGTGATGCAGAATATGGACGAGCTCTTCTTGCTACCACCCTGCCCAGTGGTGGCACCGCGTGCATAGTGGCTGATCGAGGACGAGAAGAAGATTCTTTCATCGCAGTTGCTGCTAGTGGAGCCTAGCAAGGACGAGTTCGCACGAGTGATGGCCCAGGTCGACCAGGCGGGGAGTAACGATTACGACATGGAGATTATCAACCAGCTGTATCTCGACAGCGCGTTGGTGCTGCCGCGCAGGCCGTACGACTTGCTTTCGAGGGAGTTCCGCAGACAGCCTGACGACCACTCCGGCTACCTCGGGACAGATCGCGAGGAGTGGGACCCTGTTGGTGTCTTTAACGAGGCCAAGTTTATACACATCTCGGACTGGCCGCTGCCCAAACCGTGGATACCGCCCAGGGAACATCAGTGGCAAGAAAACCAGCCAGAATGTCACCAGCGGCATGGCCAAGAATCCTGCGCCGAGCGGGAGATCAGGTACGGGTTTTACTCCGATTTCATGGAGAGACGAAAGGTGTGTAGCGCGTTTCAACACCACTGCCGTCCATCTTCCCGCTAATGTGGAGTCTGTAGCGGATTTGCGGTACCACTCAGTGGTGATGAGAGTGAGCGAACGAGTCGATCGCCTGCTCCTGCCGTTGAATGGCGGATGATGTTTCTGCCCTGAAATCTAGATACCCAAAAGTCTGGCTACGACAGCCGGGCAGATCACGAAAAGCTGCAGCAGATTTAGGATCGTGGCGTTTGAAACGGTTTCGGCGTGTTGGCGTGAATACTTGTAACATGAATGGCGAATGGCGTAGAACGCTAGAAGTAGAGAGCTATGTCAAGCGGATTGGTTGTGTATAAGGCGGGATATCTCTCCGTGTAATGGAAAACCTCACCCGATTGTCGTCCCAAAGGCATCCTCGTTGGAGCAAGGTTTGAATGGAGGCAGGCATGGAAAGGCAGGAAAACATGCGCAAAGATGCAAGTTCGAGGTTCCCATTTGGTTATTTGCTGCACAGGCAGGTTGCCAAAATAAGGGGAAAAAGGCAATATACAGGGAAGGTTGGCACCATGTTTCTCTCTTTCTCTCTCTCTCTATTCTCTTTTCTTTTCTTTTCTTTTTTTTTTTTACTTTTCTTCCCCAAGGTTCCAGTGAACTCCACATTCCAGTTACTGTAGTGAACGGGATGCTGCTACGGCCGCCGCCCCACAGCATGTTGGGTCTAAGTAACGGAATTCGTACTGCGTACTGTGCACGGCGCAGGTGTACCAGCAAGGATTGTTATGCTACCCGCCCGTTTCCTTGCGCTGGGCGCTTAAAGTACCTTGAGGTTGGCTAACACCCATGGCAACTTCGCAGTCAGTTGAAGTACCGCTCTAATAAGTATTAGATTCGCACCTGTTCCGCTTCGGCAGGATGGCTCGACTACTCTCTCTGATGGTTTTCCTCGCATGCCTCAAGTCCAAGCAGCTACCTCACGTCTAGGCTGGGTAATCGTAATACCGTTACCTTTGGTACCGGAGTCCAAGTCGACATGAGGGGAGCCAAGGCCAGTTCACTGCTGCTACTTCTCATCTCCGCTGTCTGCTTTGCAGCAGATAAGAAATGCTACTTCCCAAGTGGACTTGAGGCGAAGGACGATTACCCATGCGACCCAGACGCCGAAGACAGCGCATGCTGCGGACGAGGCCCTGGTGTTGCCTGTTCGACCAACAAGCTCTGCGTGACAACTGACGGCAGCAGCATTAGGGGTTCATGTACAGATAAGAATTGGGATTCACCTGAGTGCCCGAAGTTTTGTATGGGTAAGTAATCCCATCACGCACTATTTGTAGTTTTACGAGTTCGAGGAGGAGCCAAGTATTGTTGTTATTAACTCGAGTACCAGGCGCTATATATGGAGGACACGATCTTATATCCTGCTCCAATGTAACCAAAACCGATACGTCTTATTGCTGCGACCGCGCCCGGGGCTTCTGTTGCGATGATGGCGTGGGCCGCTTCGAAGTGTTGCCTCCCCGCCCGCAGCTCTGGGCCCTTTGGGACGTGGAGGCCACGGCATACGTTGTCGTGGAGCGAGAGAGGAGCTCTTCCTCTTCCTCCACACCTGATACAACAACGGCAAAACAAACAGCAATAGAAACAGAAACAGAAACAAAAACAAAAACAACACGCGCAGTCTCGACAGCCTCTGTCTCAGGCACAGATAGAACACGCACACTCTCGATAACCTTGGTTTCAAGCCAAGGTGGACTTGTTACCACTACATCAAGTACAACCTCGACAGTTACATCCAAGCCACCAACCGAGACGGAGCCGGCTTCGTCGTCGTCTCTCCCCTTAGCCGCGCTGATAG
Organism: Corynascus novoguineensis; assembly: GCA_033296725.1. Taxonomy (NCBI): domain Eukaryota; kingdom Fungi; phylum Ascomycota; class Sordariomycetes; order Sordariales; family Chaetomiaceae; genus Corynascus; species Corynascus novoguineensis. Next base: position 115,496 of record MU857615.1, read on the forward strand.
GGATCATCGTTGGTGTCTGCGTCCTTGTGATTGCCATCGCGGTGATCGCGTTTCTCTGGTTCAAGCTGCGCAAGAAAGAAGCTCTGCTGGCCGAGGTGGCGGAAAAGGACGAGCAGCAACAGCAGCAACAACAGAAACTCGCTGGCGATTGGTCAGAAGATGATCCTTACAAGATTGTCGCACCCGCCCCCGCTTATCCGTACCAGGTGTATCCTGTCGAGGTGCATGGGAATTCGGTGGTGACTGAAGCTCATGGGCGGCCGATAATGTTTGAACTGCCTGCGACCCCGGCCCCGCCGAAAAGGGAGGGTTGGGTGTAGCAGGGCGGCTGCTGGGAAGCGGTTCTGGTGTTAGGCAAGGTAATGGGCAAAAGGCAAAGATGAGGATTACGAATTAGGGATTTCTTGTGTACATACTTAGAAAACGAGCTGCTTCAGAACTTCTTAGGCCTGAGGCGTAAATAACTAATGTGGCGGGACCAAGAATTGTCCCATATATTGGTCGATACTCCTTTCTCGGTATGGTGCTGGCCACGGTGACGAAGGCTTCCAAACTTGTTACTATGCCAACAACAGCATGGTTCATTCCCTACCAAGAACGCATGTCAAGGACTCGGGATCGCTACCTAGACAGGTATAAACTCTATGTGGAGGTAGAAATTTAAGGTCATCAATCAATTACTTTCATATTCATTACACAGCCATTCGTATTTTGTTATCCTTTTCCTCGCCCTGGCGTACATGAACCTCTTCCACAGCCTGGACCTCAAGCTCTGGCCATGAGGTTTCGGGTGTCCCTTTTTTATCCGAATTACTCATTAACGGTCCTCGCGCCGTCGACGTAGTTCTCAGCTGCACGAATTCTGGCTCTGATGGCTTCGAGCTTGAGTCTCGCTGGATAAGAACGCGCAGCATCGGAATGGAGGCAGCCATGATGGCGGTCGCTGGTTCGGCGGTGCCAAAGATTTGCAGATCCACCGTGGTCGCTTCAAGAGGGAGACTACGGTCAGTTTCCAACCCAAACAGAACGACAAGGAGGGAGCAGAGAGCGAAGGTGTACTCACTGTTGACGTTGCCAATTACATACATGGCCTTGATCTTCAGGAACGCCATGACACCGTCGCTGAGCCAGAATTAGTCATCAGGACGGTAGGACAGAGAAATGGCAGCTGCCATCAATCCGACTCACATAATACCTGCGCTCATGGCCACTAGCGCACCCAACCTCTCTCGTCTGTTGATGGTGATGGACCAGATGATCTTCCACGGAAGGAGGGCAAGGACAATATCCATGACACCCGAGAAAACTAGACAGTGTCATCAGTCGCCCGCCCCATGTAGGCTGCTTGGATCGACAGCACGTACCGGCAACAGCAGTGTTGTAGTTCCGGACAATGTCGGGCGAAAAGCACGATCCCTCCAAGTATGAGCGCCAGGTCTTCTCTACCGGCCAGCACTGGATCCAATGGATAACGCCGTTGGAGCCGATTACTAAGTTGACGCTTATGATTATGAACCAGATGATGCGCCGCATACTGCCGTCCGAGATGCGCAATAGTGTAATGGCGAAGGAAGTCTTGGTCCAGCAGGTGGCGAGGATGTTGCCGAACCCGGCGGCCATCGAGAACATGCCCATGTTGGCGATGGCTTCATCGCTCAAGTCTTCATAGTGCCTGCCGAGTCCATGGTGAACGGCAACCGTCAGGAGTGAGACGGCGTATATGAGGGCAATCTAGGATACTCGGTCAGAGCGGGATTCTACAGCAAAGCGGACATTGGGAGGCAGTCCAGGTGATATGGCGGGGAAGACGCCATGAGGACCGGGCCTACCCAACCAGCTATCAAGAAGTTGTCGTCCCACCACAACCGGCGGCGTCGCGACAGCTTGCAGTACACCCGCAGGCCTAAGAAGAGAGTCGACAGCGCTGCTAAGGGCCATATGACGCGAAGTAGGTACGGCCCGAGGTTATCATGTGCCGACAGTGTTTCGGGTGTTGTCTCGGTGGCTCGCCCAAGGTGCCGGGTCGGGCTTATATGTGGTGGATGCGGCATGCTTGGTTGCAGATATGGATCGCATGGACGGGGTGCGGGAACAAAGAAGCAAGACTGGTAAATCCCCTGATGAACCCACGGCAAGACACCCGAGCACGGAGACGGCTGTGGACGGTTTTTGCTGGAGTCTTTGCTTCTCCTCAGTAATCTTGGGTGGTGAGCTGGAGAAAGCCGGCAGCAGCGGACCTGGACATGTCGGACCGATCGGATGGGAACGAGACGACGGATTGTTGTTGCTAAATCATGGGCAACAACAGACTGATGAAGTGTCGAGCGAACATGTCATGGTTCAAGTGTCGAGGACTCGGGGCACCATCTGAGGCACAGAGGGCACCGTGTTCCGGGTGAGGAGAGACGCCACTCCGCGAGACCGCCCGCTCAAGGGCAGATGATGGTTCGGGGATGCTCTGAAGCCATTGGCCGGCGGTGGACGAGAGGGTGGTATCACCCCCGCCTTCCAGGTTTTTCTTCACGGGCCCAGGTGCTAACATTAGTGCCACTGCCGTCTGAACCCTGCCAGCGCTAGGTAGGAAGTTAATCGAAGATGTCCCAGCCGCCCGACGATCGGCCACACCAATCTCATGCGCACGGTCGCTCTGTCAACGGTCTGCCTTGGTCCGCGCCGTATTCAGCTCCAAGCCACCCTATAACACCTGCAGATAATATGAAAATCCTGCCCGCACCCAAAAAAAAATCTCGCGGACTTTCTGTTCTCCCCGACCCCCCTCACGGTAGAAAGGCCCAAAAAGTCGGACACCGACATTTGGATATATAGCTGTGGCAAGTCTCACCCGGATTCTCGACTTTTACAAGTCGTTCGCTGGGCTGGAGTTGGTGGATCTGTCCAACTTAGTCTCGCAGCTCCTGTCGCTCTGGCGCATGATCCCACAACCGCCTCTTTAATTTAAGTCGGGTTGTCAGAAAATCGCATGTGATACGATTCGCGACCCCTATGAACACGCGAAATCATAATGAAAGTTCCCTGTCGGCTGCGCTCGGTCTAACGACCTGTCAAAGCTGACTCTGAGCGAGAGCGAGGGCAAGGGCTCCCGCGCGGTCGGGGCGACGTGTTAACGAAACTGTTGGAACTTGTGGACCGGCCCGGAAGGCCCAGTGTGGGTTGCCTGTCTTGGTAAGGTCAACTGCTCAGAGTGGTCAAGTTCCGCAGCGGCCCGCTTCGAACTTCGGCCCCTTGGTCCGAGCTCCCGCTAGTGTCAGCGTTGATCTGCGGAGGATGCTCTTTACCAAGCAACCTTAAGCGAGCTTGAAGCGAGCCAACCTGGCCTCAAAATGGTGCCACTGCGGCGAACAAAGTTGGGGACGAGTCCATACATCAAAGCGGCTGAGACAGTGGATGATGGTCAAACCTTATCAGAACAAATGTATGCAGTAGTTGATCATGACGAGCTTTACTTATTTTCGCGATTTCGCAGCGGAGGACTTTCACAACGGAGAATGCTGCTTACAGCTAAGATCGGCCGGGCGGCCGAAGACAAAGCCTTCAAGTATCCGCGCTGCTGAACCTCAGATCACCTGACTTGCATGTAATTCACCAATCAGGTACATCCAAATTGTTCTTCAGAGCGCATCTCACATCAAATGATTCGAAATAGAGTGCCAAGGCAACGCGAGGTCGATTCTGATCTAGATCGCGAGCCCGTTTCGAGGGCAAGCTAGAGGCGCTAATCGGGAGAGTAACCGCCCCCCCCCCCCCCCGGTACTGGCATTCTTCCCCAGAATCTGTCGTCAAACCCCTCGACGTCCACCCTGCTGTGCCATTCCAACAAGCGACCAAACGCTTAGTGGCCGGCACGGCGAGACTCGGCGATGACACGGGTCATGTCCTCGACCTTAGCCTTGGCGCGGCCGAAGGTGCCCAGCTATCGAGGGTCAGCAGTTATCCTGCAAAATCACCCGGAAAAACCTTTACCTTCTTCTTGGCGAGCTTGCGGGCGCGCTTGTCCTTGCTGTTGCGGAGCAGTTCGATGATGCGGCGCTCATAGGGAGCAAGACTGTCAGGGATCGTAATTAGTTTCCCAACATAAACACTCCGACTGAATTGATAACAAGAACGTACCCAGCAACCTCCTTGACGAGCTCACGAACGAAGGCGGTCCGCTTGCTGAGGTGGCCCTTGGTGCGGCTCACGCGCGGCTTGCTGACACGGGCGGTGGTCTTCTGTATTCGGGGAAAGAGCGAACATAAGTCAGCCGAGAGTCCATCATCCGCGGATCTGCTTCGATGTATCCCCGAGGGGATGAAGCAAGTGCGGAGATCCTCCACGAGGTGAGACAAGAAGGCTTTATCTTACGTGGCCCTTGTTGATACCCTGCGAGTCGCGAGTTAGTATTCTGGTTTTTTTTTTTTTTCTGAGTTCGCTACCAGCGACGACGGCAGGATAGCAGTCGCGCAGGTTCGCGATCGTGAAAATATTAGGAACACTTACGGTTGCCAGCCCGGTGCGGGGAGTCTCCTTCTTGGAAGCGGCCATTGTGACTGGTGATGCCGTGATGATTGTCGTCGTGACGTTGAGCGGAAAGGGAAAAGTCGAGATTGAGTTTTGTGCGTGAAGGGCAAAAGTTCGAAAAATGTGGATCATTGGCACCAGCTGCTAACAACTGAAAGCTCGCTGGTGCATCTCAAGTCCCGGTTTAGTGGGGCTTATCCAGCAACTCGGCAGCAGGGCGGCAGGGGTTCAGAGCCGTGGGGCCAAGGTCTGGAGCTTTGACGTCGGCTTCCAATTAGAGACAGCTTGGAGTCTTCGACAACTGCTCGAGACCAAGTTCTAACTCGAGGGCGCTCTGCCACACGGTGAAGAATCGGAGGAGGACCCTTCTGATACTGCATACCTGTGCCACGACCGGAACTGTATTCTGCCTTGACCCGCCGAGAGACCCAGAGCCAAGAATTCCAGCGTCGAGCCAGCAACTGGAAGAAGTGGCCTTAACTCGGGGAAGCTATCCTTCAACCAAGGACACACCAAGAGCGCCACCGGTCGTACGAGCCATGGCCGGCCCCGAAATACAGGCGGCGCAATTGGCGCAAGCACTCATCGATTTCTCAGTCCAAGGCGCGTTTCCTGAGGACACGGTCTCGTCATTACCCATAGATGCCGAATCCCTACCAGCTGCCATCAAGGCGCTCGCAGACACAAAGGCAAAGCTCCAGGTCCGACCCCCTACATGCCGGCTGCAGGGCGTATACTGAGTGCTTGACTTGTGCAGGCCGAGATACATGCGATCAACGAGGAGACGGCCGACGATGTAAAGGCCTGGCAAGCAAATGCACAATCCGTCCAAGACGACATTCTCCGGTCGAAAGCGCTCGCAGCCGAGATAATAAAGGCCTCTGAGGCCCCTGTCGTGTCAGGAAATACGGTAGACGAGATCGAAGCGAAAGCCGATTTCCTCATCCGTGAGCTGAACTACAATGCGCAAGTCGTGGAGACGCTCAAAGGCATCAAGTCCGTGAACGGGATACTAGACGAGGTGGAACAGGCCCGCGACGAACGGCGCATCTTGGATGCTCTTCATCTGCTTGAAAGTGAGCTATGTGACTACGAGCTCAGTTGAGCGCGGCTAATCTTTCCTAGAATCCTGGAAGCAGCTGGATACCGTTGGAGTGAACAGGACTTGCCGCGCCGTCAAGCTTCTCGACATTAGGGCCTTCGAGCTGAAGTCGGATGTGCATGAAGTATTTGATAATGTGTGGAATACACTTATCAACGTCGACGTTGAGAAGCAGACGATTTCGATCAGTAGCAGTCGAGAAGGTAGGCATCGCCGACCCGGACTAGTCTGTAAAATCTCCTGACATGCGTAGATGAGCCAATGAGTCTTGAGGATGCAGTAATAGGCTTGAAGGCATTCAAAGAGGTTGATCAGCGAATGGCTCGGCTCTGGGACGGCATCAACAAAGCGGTCCTTCTTCCGAGGATGGACATCACCAAGGATGCGATACCCAGTATTCATACGCAAGATGTGAGTGTCATATTTGCTTCTTAGGCGACCTACTGACGTCCCAAAATAGAATACCCTGGAACTTAAAGGCACAACAGATAAAACCACCTACGCTCTGTTCACAGACCTCGAAAGAGTTTTCTCATTTCTAGTTCAAAAACTCCCTCCCAACCTCATCGAAACCATTTCTTCCAATCTACTACCGGAAACGATAGGAAAGATCACGAATGTCTGCCTTGACTCGGCAGTTCCATCCTCCCTTCAAGCCATGGACCAGTTCCAGGAGGTCATCGAAGCCGCCAAGGACTTTTGCGCCAGGTTAGAAGCACTTGGCTTTTCAAATCTTGGTGGCTTACGGGAATGGACGGAGAACGCGCCGAGGGTGTGGCTCTCAAAGTGCAGGGAAGCCGCGCTCCATTCCGTGCGAACCAAGCTTTCCCAAGGACTTGGCGCACCGAAACGAGTCGAAAAGGTTGAGAAGCAAATGGTCTCGAAACTAGAGGGCCAACAGTTGGTGGCAAATGGCGCCGCTGCAGTGGCTTCTGATGATGACCATGGCTGGGATGCCTGGGACGACGGGGAAGAAGCGGCCCAAGAAGATACAGCAACCAGCGGCGCAGATGTTCCTCCGGACGGCGACGATGATGGCACTGACGCGTGGGGATGGGGCGAGGAGGACCCCGCCGTGGAGGATCCAAAAGAGGTTAAGGAGGGTACTCAAGATAACAAGGTGGACGACGAAGATGATCCCGCAGAAGCATGGGGGTGGGGTGACGAAGCCGATGCCAGCGAGCCTACAGCACCACAAAACCCGGCCGTGCCAGCGCCTGAACCGCAGACAAGGGAGCTGGTTCTCAAAGAATCGTACAGCATCTCATCTCTACCCAAGCCTGTTTTGGACTTGATCTTCGCGATTGTGGAGGACGGAGCAGCGTTGACGCAAGAGAATTACGCTGGCAGTCCTGTCGCCGCTCAAGCTGCGGGACTGTTCAGTCTCCCCACGCTTGCCCTAGCCATGTTCCGAGCTGTCGCACCTCATTACTACGCCCCGGAAGTTGCCGGCAATATGTAAGTCAAACCTGGACAAAATTCGACGGCAGACTGACGGTAATAGGTATCTCTACAACGACTCAACGTACCTCGCCGAGCAACTTGCCGAATTTGCCACCGCATGGAAGACGCGCGACGACATTAGCACGCGCGCCCAAAACATGCTCCGCCTGGACAACGACATCAAGTCCCTTCGGTCCTTTGCCAACCGTGCTTATACCAACGAACTGGGAATTCAGAAGACGGTTCTACGGGACCTACTTGGCGGTATGTCCCCATTGCTGTTTCCCTTTCACATTAACCCAAAATACCCCGATGCTGAACATTGTCCCATACAGGCGAGCAGAACCTGCTCCACCAGCCAGACGCGGCGGCGTCTATCTCCTCAGCAACAGCGCGGGTGCGCGCCCTGGCAACGGCATGGGAGGAGGTGTTGGCGCGGTCCGTGTGGCAGCAGGCCGTCGGCGGGCTGGTGGACGCGGTGGCAGCCAAGATGATCGCCGACGTGACGGACCTGCCGTCCATTGGCCAAGACGAGGCGTACAACATTGCCAACCTGATCTCCTCGGTGGAGGAGCTGGATGAGCTATTCCTGCCGAGTCGGTGGCAGTCGCAGGGGCAGCAGGGGGAGGGGAAGGGTGGAGAAGGGGCGGAAGGCGAGGTGCCGGTCACGGCGCAGTTTGCGGGCAACTGGCTGCGCCTCAAGTATTTAAGTGAGGTGCTGCAGAGCAATCTGAGGGACGTGCGGTTCTTGTGGGTCGAGGGGGAGCTGAGTTTATATTTTACGGCCGAGGAGGTCGTGGATCTAGTGAAGGCCAGCTTCGAGGACAACGCCAGGACGCGAGAGGTGATTCGGGAGATTCGGGGGAACCCGACGCCGTTGGGAGAGTGACGAGTATCGGTGGAAGGAAGGGAGGCAGAGGTTGGATTGGATAGCGGTGGCGTTGGGGAGTTCCCGGGGCGTTGGGTTTACGGCAACACATTACGCAGAGGGACACACCGTTGGGATTCGCCGTCAATCCTGTCGTTTATTGCATATGTCGCACTCGAATTCTACCAAACGTGACGGTTACTTGGCGCTGAATGCATTTGTTTATTTTGCTGTTTACTTGCCCCTGAATCGTCTCCAAATGTAAGTTCCCCACACCCAAAACAGTTCTTCCTGCCACATTCTCAACATTACAGGGCACCTAGCAGCGCAACACTTCGCGCTAATTAATCTAGGAACACTTTATTCTTTCCTCCTTTCCGTGGTTGCCGCGACAAGCACGATGAAATTAATCTAACTCGTTTGCAGATGATGTGTCTCCTGTCGGAAGTGGCATGCAGACAATACAGTTGGGATTCCTACCAGGCCAAGAGAGCATACGGTATGCCAACTCATCCCCAAATCTCTCGCATCAGCGCCCGCAGTGGGGCCTCACTGGGCCCTCCCCCTTCCTCCCCCCTTCCAGCCCGGTTTGACGCGCTCGACCCTTGTCTATTAGCCTGGCAAATCAGCTCGTCCACCTGACGTTTGTCCCTCGTCCTCGCCCCGGAAAGGGCCTCGGATAGGTATGCGCTAAAGTGTCAGATACGGGAAGTGCAAGCAGCAAATGCCCCGTGCATTCTCTCACCGGTTTCGCTTGCCCGCGGAGTGGGGTGGCCGCCAAGTGGTACACTACGGATGTCTCATCTTCCTCGTCGGGAGCAGGCGGGGTGTGTGGTTGTGTGTATGTGTGGGTCGTATGTATTGGGGGGAAAGGAGTAGATATTGTACAGCTGTAGGTAGGTACCCATTGGTGAGATATTCTACACATCACGTACACTATGTTTCTTACATGACCTGGTCTCTAATTTGGTATCATAAGTCCGAGACAGAGAAGTAAGATAACACCGAGACTCGGTTTTTTTTGCTGGGAATTTCAGGGGCCAGGGCTGAAGCAGATGAGATCGAAGTTATGCTTGTCTCACTCTTCGAGCCCGGATTGGGTCTACACATTGCTATCAACGGGTTATTCGCGGCTTGACAAGGCGTATCATGGCGTGTTAGACTACGGCGTGTTAGACTACAGCGTGATCGCCCTAGGGTAGGTAGCCGAAGGTCGGTCACGAGAAGCGAAAGTGAGGGCGGCGGCCGGTTTGAACCAACCATGCTTTGCATTGTAACATGCTTCCGCTCTACCGCCGGTCCTCCTATACAGTATCCGCGCTGTAGTCCGGCTCGTCGAGGTCAAACAATGCCAGGAATCGCCAGCGCAGGTCCGAAATCCCGTACGCAGAAGAAGGACCCTACTATACAATTGACCCTAGTCCGTCCATTCCTATAGCGCCGCAACCTGGACTACTTATGAAGGGGTCATACCGCCTCATCTCTTCCGTCATTGAGACAGCAAAAACACAACGTCGACGCAGGATCCGTCGATCACATGCAGCCACACTCAACAGGATAGGCCAAACCTCTCAAGGCCAAGGCTTGTATTCCCCGAAACGACTGCACAATACGGACTCGCCGATCAAGAAAGTAGCGCAAGATGTAACTAAGACAAGCAACAACTCGTGAGTTCAAACAGGAGCACGGTCGACAAAGGTAAAGAGGAACGATCATGTTGCAGCACTTCAAAATGTGAGGCAGCTGAGTGCAAGACGACAGCTACTAAAGGTACGTGGACAAGGATGACAGGACAGGTCGAAAAAAAAAAAAAATCCCATATGCTTCCCACCACGACTTGGCCATGCAGTAAGTGTCTACTCAGTATGGGCTCTATACTTGGAGTCGTGAGGGTCGCAATTGTCATGTTAGCCCGCCGTGTCGCTTTCCGCAACCCCCTGTCCCTGTTCGCTTCCCCATTATGCTTCCCCAAAATACCAGGCACGTCAGCTACAGCTACATCGCGGTACGTTGCATGTGCAGGTATTCACCGGTTACCGATTCCCTGACCGGTTGATGGGAATTGGGCCGAGGAAAACCCCAGAGTTTGAGACTTAGTATTGCGGGTTTCCTAGCTTTGGTCGGGATCAGGGGCAGTCGTTGGGAGAGCATGGGAGAAGATGACTCCGAGTTTCCGTCTCTGTACAGAAGGGTAACTTGCTGTCAATCCCTCATGCAGTGTAGCGATTATGGCCAACTAGCTAGCTACAGTACGACTAATCACCCCATGACCAATCTCAAAAGTAGAAGCTGATACAATGTCACTGATACCAAGTCTTTTTGTACTGGCACCGCGAACTTGGTTTCGTACCAATTACTGCTTAACTAGACAGAGATTGCTAATAAAAGCCAATAGGCATCAATATCCCTAACAATTCAACATTCCCAGGGTGAGTTAAGGCACTACTAATGTAGGTCATCATTCGAATAAAACAACAAGCGGCTCAGAAGTCAGTTCCCGGTAGAATCACGTCCGGGTAGTTGGTCACCATCAAAATCGAGGGATGAAGTCCCAGGGCGACACAAGCTCAGATGCAGCAGCAAACGCAGCCAACGGAGCCTATTCGAGGGAGGTGAGACAAAGGAAAGACAGGAACAAGACGAGGCAACCGAATTCCCGCGGCGGTACCACATGAGGCTGAGGAGCGCATGGCATATGTACTTTACGTACTTCTACGTGTCCACGTACCTCGACAACGACTTGTGACTCAAGGGATTAGACTCTCACGTCACTGCGGAAAAACAATCACACCAATTAGGTACCTATTGTACCTCTTAAGGGCAACCGAGCCATGTCAGGTTTTGTCTGTTTTCGCCTCTCGCTTATCTGAAACTTTTCTGTCCCAAGACACACAGTCACGCCAACCAGACCAGTTACTCTTATTTACGTCTCTCTGTAAGATACTCGTAATAAATGTGCTCATTTTACCTGTCCAGGGGCTGATCCGCATGCGGCCACACAAGAAAAGCTATGGAAGGGCCAAGACGGATAGTTACCTACCTACCTACAGACGCGCACACACATACACATGCAGGCGGGAAATAGGCGTAACGTGCCCGCAGGAGCTGGCCATGTCGTGGAACCTGACGCCTTTGTGCGTCATATTGTAGCAGACCGCCATATCACGAAGTTGGCTGGGCGCAGCCGTCTTTTCTAATTTGCTTTAATGAGCTCTTCGGGGGCGTAGCTGTGGTGTACGGAGCTATACCTGCTCGGCATCCTCATCGGATATTGAAGAAGCCATGTAGGGGTCATGACATACCGAGTACAGCGTGTATCTCGGCGTAGACGACAGCCAAAAGACATCACGTCGCCCTTCACCCTATCACGGAAGCCTCGGCATAACCGGATTCTCAGAAAGTTTCTGGACCTCAAGCAAATCCGGAAGCACATACCCCTGATGGCCGCTCATCGCTGTCCCCGTGAGCATCTGTTTCGTAAAGGACTCTGCATAGCTAGAAGTGCTGTAACCTCCTCACATACCCTATCCATCAATCTATATACCCCGCTCATATAAGACTCACGCAATCTTGTAAGACGTACTTGTAGCTATTCCAGCGCACCCTATAGGTAGCTTGAGGCTGCGTCAGATGACTCGTCCAGTGACTGATGGCAACGCGAACCAACAACCCACGACGAAGGCGGATATGTATGTGATCGGCAGCATGACCTTTGGAAAATGTCCGGTGATATTACTTCGTACTTATCTATGTATGTACACTCATTATCATCCCACTCAGGCCCCGTCCCTCTATGCTCGACATGAATGTATCGACGTAGTGTAGTATGTACTTTACATACTCATACCATGCTTCCAAAAAAAGAAAAGGACCCGGCATCCAAACCAAACTAATCGACATGGATCGCATCGTGCTTGAGTGTGTAGTGTACGTCCCGCTCCCGGTCAAAAGTCGGTACCGAATGAGATGGGCCGGGGTGGCTTCGGCCAGGGTGTAATGTATAGGCCCCAACACCTGCAATGAAGGGGTGTGTGTGTGTGTGCGTGTGTGTGTGGTGTGTGTACATGTGTGGTACACTCCAAGGGAGTAGTGTATCTATTGCAATGCACAGTCTTTCCTATTCGTTTTGAGATTACAAACACTCCGAGTACACTGCACAAAGGAGAGGAAGGGACCGGGTCGGAACCAGCCGAACGTGGCCCGGCAAGGGGGCGGGCGGACAAGGGGCCGATAGACAGGGGGGAAAGACAGACGGAACAGGGAGGGCACAAGGGCAGGCCTGCTGTGCGAGAAATGAGGTTCTGCGGCTCTGTTTGACACTCTCGTTTTCAACGAGGCAACTCCGCTGGGCGACCGCGAACCACACGATCAAGGGAAGGGGGGTGGGGGGGGGTTGGTTGATGAGGTAGCCTTAGCGGCTCAAGGGCAAGCCGGCGCCAGCGCCACCCACAGACACTTCTCTTATCCGGCCTAGAGTATTGTACTTGCTGTATGATCCCTAATATACAATTCTTCTCCCACCGACCGAGAACAACCTAGCCTAGCTGTGTCATCCTTAGCTTCGACGTTTTCGTCAGATATTAGCGCAGGAAGGGACCATGAAGCTGACATGCCCGTGGTCGACCGATGAATGAGAAAATGCACCCCCCTGTCCCAGCCACACTTCCGTCTTGGGTCGGCTTTCAACCCGTTTTGTGCCCAACAACACTACCCGGGCAAGGGTGACGTACCCGCTAACAAATGACCACTCCCGTGGCATACCCACAACAACCCCAAACGGGAAGCGCGCGATAAGGCAGCACCAAAGGGAGTTGGTTCCAGGCTCACACCAGGGTGGCATTGACCTTGATGGCTCTGTCGGTATCAGTGGTGGACGTGATTCTTTGCTCACTGGCTGATAACAATGCGAATTAACTGACTGACTGACTCAACTGACTAAACAGCAGCCCAAGAGAGTGTAATCACCTGTCGTGCCCCTGCAGGCTGACGCTCTTGCAGGTCTCCCAAGCCAACAATTGGTTCCCAAGGCTAATAGTCGGCTTGGTTGAGGCTTGGTTAGTTTAGGCTTCAACCAAAACGGGCGGCGGGGCCATAAGATAGATGAGCCGCGCCATTTTGTTGCTGTGCTGTGCTGTTGCTGCGCCGGATAGAGGAATTAAAATTTCAGAATCGGAGAATACTTGAAATCTTGCATGTAGAACTCCTCGCCCCCTCCTCGGACTGGGACGATCCGAGGAAAAAAAAAATGATGACGAGAGGATTTCGGCAGTCCCATATCTTGTGTGAATGGTGCTCCTCTTCCTCCTCCTCCATTACGCCGCCTCCTCTTTCTTGTTTTTCTTATCCCTATGCTCTCGTAGGTTGACTCCCGCCTATCAGCGCCGATCCTGCGCTGTAATCCGTACACAATGGTTTTGACATAACCCCTGGAAGGCAAGGGGTCGATTTGCTGATTTTTCCCTGTGGCTGCGAGTCCGAGGTTCGCCCTCAGCTGCATGAAGCCCAGCCAGCCACCCATGCAAGTCGACATGCTGCAGCTAGAAATCTGCGCGTTGCGTGCTTCGCGTTACACAGACGCAAGGTCTGGACCAGATTCATGCTATTGGGCGCTGAACTTTGAACCGTTCGGTGAAGGGGAGCTGAATTCAGTGAAAGTTGCGGTGTGCCCACTCGTGTGGAAGGTTTCCTACGAAGCTCAAGGTTCGGTGTAGGTACCGTTGGGGCTGTTCCCCTGCTCCTTGTCGATGAGTCTGTTTTGCTAGACGCCTCGGGGGACGAGGTATACTAGCGTCACAAATCAGTGTCTACATTGACACAAAGTACGTGTATGTACATTGCATTCCTCACTGGCAGCCCACTTGCATTCTTCCCGTATATGCACAAAAGCCGACCGACCCCTAGTGAAAAACAGCTCGCAGGGGTCGACAACCGGTGCTGGTGCTCGAAAACGTCGACCTCGACTACACCGTAAAACAATCTCGACGTCCGAGTAACGACGTCCCCAACGAAATGGCGACAGAGAGAGTGTCCACGAGAAACACCTACCCTGTACAGAACACAATCCCAAGGACGCCATGTTGCCCGTTTCAACCACTGCAGGACCGCGCACACTTTCCCTATGTTGGCGTATGTACACGCCCCAGACGCACGTAGATTTATGTATATTGTACATATACATACGTGGATTACATGCGCATGCCCACGCGAAGCAAATGTGGCTTGCTCGGCTAGGTAACCTAAGTTTGATGCAAGCCCCAACAGCCAAGCAAAGCCAACAACCCAAGAAACGCGCTCCATTTCCGCACGTACATGTGTGTACCAGCTCGGGCCGAGAGAAAGAACGGGCGCAGGCGGCATCGACGCCCAAGTACTCAGACAACCGAGAGCGTCATATTTTTGGGTGTCTGGGCGGTGGCATCGAGAAGAAGCCGTAACCCATCGTTCTTCCTGCGCCAAGCCGGAAAAGGTAATGGCGACGACGAACAGCGTAATGTACCAGGCTGCGAAGGGCTCAATGCGCCAGTGGCTGCTGCTAACGGCTGACCGCGTCGACCTGTATAGATCTAGAATCTGTAGGTACCAGGGAGGCGATGCTACCTACGTACGTGTCTACGTACGTCTGCTGGTTGGCTGGCAGTATCATAGACCGGCCTGGCGATGGTTTGCCTTGGGAGGTTGCTCTGATGTGCAGGCTGGCTGCCGTGGACTGAAAAAGGGCTGCGCTGAAGCATGGGTGAAGGCTACGTCCTGGCAGACAGGCAAGCACTGGGGGTATATTGGTTTCTCGCTTTGCAGTAGGGTCAACTTTGGAATGGACCTCTCCTCGCATTGAGTCGATGCTTCCAGGCGCTCCATGCCAGGGATGGATGTGTAATCAGTAGAGCGGTGGAATCTTGAATGCACTTGTCACTCAATCAAACAGGAGAGCAGCCTCCTTAGCTGGCCGGCAAAAATCAATTGGCTTTTGACTCATCAGTATTGTTCTAGTATATACCGTGCGGTGACGCACCAGTGCCAAATTTAGCATATGCGATTTTCCTGTTTGTCTCTGTCGCAAGAGGAAATATCGAAGAGGCCGGGGAGATAGTGTACACAGGAAGAGCACAACGTGGAAAGCCAAGGTGTGGGGTAGGTGAGCTTCGTGTAACACAAGGTCGCGACCGAGTCTGAGGTCAAGGTGAATGGAAAGTCCATGAGCTGATTCTCGTGCAGTAGCACCTTGTTGGTCGGCACATGACCTCTGTGCAGGCTCGTACTGTAGCTGTCGCTAAAGGGCTGCATATCATCTCGTCTGACTCGGATCAACTTGATGTGCTGTCTTATTATTATCCTTCATTATCCGGGAGGGGTTCTTCGAAGGGATTTGGGCGACTTGGTGATTGACTCGGATTTGCGAAACATGAAAGGTTCACGGGACTGCAGGCGCAGCCAGGCACCGAGCAGAGAAGTCGGTGCGATCAATGACTTCGATGGTGCCGGACCGCTCGCTTGCTGTGTACAGCCAACAAAGAGATGGATGCCTGAGGGGCCTGCGCCAACAGGAAGGAACGGCCATGGGCAGGCCACTTCCCCGTGCGACGACGTCATTCTTCAACACCCCCCTTACCTTCCACCTTACTGCGAGCATCCGTACGATACGCATTTTTATTAGTTATCGTATTTTTTTTTTTTTTTACCTACACTGTCTGGTGTTCCGGTAATTGCGAAACGGCACGTTCGCTTGTTTGGCCTGATTTCGGCGCTTTGCAGGGATGCCTTTTGCGGAGGCGGGGCCATGCCAGCCTCGGGCAGGCCGGGGAAGGATTCTAGAAAACAGCCCCTTTCGCCGGTACGTCGTGTAGGAGCTACGAAAACCACGACACTTCGTTGGTCACAATTTTTTTTCGGCTCCGAGGTGAGTTCCTGTTTCGTCTCCGCTATTTGACGCTATTGGTTCGTTCGTCCAGAACACGATGGCCTGCATGAACAACTGCCATCCCTGATTGATAGGCTCCAAGGCGCCGGATGCGTTTCTGAAACGTGGGTGCCTTGATGTTCCTGAACCCGTGGTCATTTTGTGCATGTTCAGGTCTGGGATGGCCCCTGTGGTTGGCCCATAAACGTGATGACCGCTTTCGCTCCTGGATGTGCTGGGCGACATAATGTACATTCCGAGTTTTAGCATTGAGCTTGGAGATTTGGATTATCCTCTGCATCTCTCTCGGAGAGGATTCGCGGCCCGTCATCACATTTTCTGGTAGCTGGTGAAACGGGGCTTTCTCCGCCCCCGGCTGGCGATCCTCGTTCATCCTTGCTCGCTGCAGCGGGATGATGTGCAGTAAGTCAAAGGGTTCGCGGGGGGTTGGGGTTTGGAGCCATGCTTGTCGCCTTGCGGGGGTTTCATTCGCCATGCATGCTTTTCCATACGAAAATGAGCAACATGAGTACATTTTATCAATTTTCCCTGTCGACGTAGTTCGCTATTTTATTATCTTTTTTTCCATTGATTTTTTTTCGCTATTTTATTCTATTTTATTTTTTTTTCTTTTTCAGCGAAGCCCTTGTGTGTCCGCTGATCGGCACTCAAGTAACAACATTATCACTCGGATATTGATCCGGGCTGCCGCGTGTTGCAAAATGCCAATTCTGTTTTTCTGAAAACCCCCCAAGAAGAGGAGATGAAATAACAAGAAAAAGGCGTACCATCACCGTGATGCATGTCAAGTTGTCCCGCTTGATGGAGCCATCGGCCACGTAGGCAAACTCGGCACGTCTTTGGAGGCAGCTCGTGACCTTCGTCCCTTTGCCGGATTGAGCTCTCTGCAGCCGACGTTCGACTGGCTGCGGGGGGACAGACCCAATTGAAAGGTGTCGATGTGACCCCTCGCGATGCCTGCTTGACGTGCCGAAGAACCCTCCCTCCGCGCCCCCCCCCGGCCACCCCTTCTCTCCGGCTTGGTGCAGTTTTGCCGCCAGGGTAGCTGCTCAAAGGCCAACCCGCTTGCATCCAACAACGTCATGATTAGATGATGTTTCGTGAGATGCTTCGAGTTTGCGCTGCACGGAGGGCACAGGTTAGCGGTAGGAGGTTAGCAACTTGATTTTCGTCTGGAAGGTTGACTTTGAGCATTTCAATGCCGATCAATCCAGATTCATTTCACAACGAGTATCAACATATGCGCCGCGGCGTGGGCGGCGTACCGCGACCAAAAAGTCGTCGCAACTGCCGCGAGGCATGATCAGCAGGAAAAGCATTAGGTCCCATTTGCACTAGAACCAGAGCGTTTGGCCCCTCCCATCTGATATTTTGAACTGTTTCTGCATATTCCGTGCGTGGCGGGCACGGGGGGAACTTGGAGTAGGTTCCGCGGGGTCGCAAAGACAATCACCACGTCGTACACAACTTCCTTTCTCATCACACCATCGTGATGGTTAAGGGGGTCAAACGGATGCGCCTGCAACCTGCAGATGTTGCAATGGCGCGCGCACGCAACGGCCCCTCCCGTCAAGCTTGCCGTGTGGCAAGCTGTGGTACACAGCGCCCGTTTCGTCTTTACCTTGCGGCCCGGCACCATCCCGTTTGCCCCGGCGCCGCTGTATTGGCAGCAGTCTATCGCCCACTTCAAAGCGCGTGCGGCAGAAGGCTCCGCCATCGTCGCATGCGGAAAGGGTTTGATCCCAGGGAGGCTCGGGCTAGCTGGAAGCGGAATGTGGTTTTAGGCCGGCTCGCAAAAAGAGAACAGGGAGAACTTTTGCGGAACCATGATTTTGAGGGGTTCCCGCGTGGAGCTGGACGGCCATGCGTAGGTATTTACATGGGGATGTACGAAGTGGTACTTTGCGACATCGAATATTGCCGGTAGAAGAGAAGACCCGTGTATTGGAGCCATATGGGTGCAAGGACAGGGAGCAGGAGATGTTGCAGAGCTTTTCGGCGGTGCCAGGCGAGTTCGTCGCCGGAAGATTTGGACCTTCCGTCCAGGAAGTCGCGGATGAACACAAGTGCCAAGAGAATGCACACCACTCCGTCCACCACGATCTTCTTTGCTGCGCAGATGACGGATACACTAGGAGGAAAGAACTCGATGGCCATGAAGCCCCTTGCGTCTTCGGACGTCATTTGTTCGAGCCCAGGGACCCTGGAGCCACCGACATGAAACAGCCCCAAGGCCGGGCAACGGCGCCTAACAATGCACCCTTCGCCGATCCGTGGTGGGGCCTCGGATCCGACGGCCACTCAGGGTTCGGGCTGGGCAGATGTTGGGCGGAGTTGAACATACCAAACCTGGATGATGAAAGCGGATCAGGGTCGCTGAACTTGGAAAATCTGTCATAAGCCGCTCTCAGTCTGATCAAAGATCTGCGAGGCAGCCGTTTCAGACGCGAGCATCACCATGGTGGCGGTAGCTGCTGTGTACCTCCAACATACATGAGTACCCGGCTGGGAACCAAACGGGAGCGAGCACGTGGATGTGCCTCCGAGCTCCCTGATGGACTCCGCGCCGTTTGTCCTGGCACCAGCGCGTCGCAAGCGGATGAGGCGGCATCGGTCGCGTTTGCGGTGCCCGAGGGAGCCGTCTGTCACAGGGACGATGCAGTCATAGGCTTGCGACGTTCGATCGTGTCGTTCGAGTTGCGGGTCGGCGCCAAGCCCATGCCGTATCCGCGCCGCTGGATAAGACGACATTCGGTTTGCTGGGGACAGCTCTGCCGAGACGGTGTCGTCCGCGCCAGGTTGCCGTCATTGGCGGATTCCACACGAGACCCAAGCCCTGGGTTCCAGTAGAAGCAGGGGCCTGTTATCGCTCAACTCAAGATAACTGGCGCCAGCTTTGTTGCAAATGCTCAAATTTCTGTCCTCGTGATGCAGCTGTGAGCAACCCTTGCCCGCGCCGAGCATCAATCCGTCCGAGACTCGAGCGGGCCAATCAAGAAACTGAAGCTGTAAAGAGGGTTTCCGCATTCCTCTTTCCAACGTCGAGCGAAAACTGCCTGCTTCCAATGTTTGCGATGCGAAAAAAACATTATCTGTGGACGAGAGCAGCGTCAAAGGTCGACTGCTATTGGGGAATGGGAAAACGCGATCTTCGCCTTGATCGCATCTGACACAAGGCTAGAGACAGATCACCGTTGACGCCCAATGCCCGGATTGGGTGTTGGCAGAACTTTAGTCGCGAGTTGATGCCATGCATCGTGCCGATTGTGCGCGATTGCGCCGCACGCTCGCAAGGGCAGTTGGCCTCCTTGGCAAGCAACGGCAGAAATGCTGAAACCGAGGCTCTGCGCAACCTTGTGTGCGCCTGATGGCGGGTTTGACCAGATCGACGAGTCCGGGTTCGCCTTTGGTGTCAGGATGGGAAATGTCGGTGAAAGGATGATGTGCTGCATGGATTGCGTACTGTGGTTTAGTTAATACCAGGGCAAAGCCAATCCTTTTGTCTTCTCGATGATCATGCCCAATACCCAGATGTACCTGAAAAATGTACAGCCCTACTTGTAACCTCTCAGAAAAAGATTGGGCCGTCTGGCGCAATTATAGGGTGGCAACAATGACGTGGGAAGAGAACGTTGGTCTTTCGTTTCTAAGTAACTCACGACTTTTCAATGCTCTGAGTTGTAAGATCGAAGGATGCAACGTTAACATTACAAGTACGTACGGTACCTGTACGTAAGGTACGTGGAAGTAAAGCCAGCGGTTATGAGGTCGGCCAAGGAAATTCTCTATAAGCCTCGAGCCGAAGGAGTATGCGCCAAAGCGTGCTGGGGAAGTGCAGCTAGCCGGGATTGTCGAAGTCAATCGTTCGGCTGGTCGGCACGGACGGCTAGTGCCCTCTTGTTGATAGTGGACGGGCGGGAATGGAATGGAAGGCCATGTGGGCAAAGCGTGAATCAAGCAGCCCCGAAGGGCGGGGTAACACAGAGAAGGGTGTGTGGGCAGCGCCATCAACACCCACCCAGCAGCTTGGATCCATGCTTGTTTCGCTCCTGTCGCCCGCCACCCGACATGAAAGTACCATGGATCTTCAAGACCCTCACCCAAGAGCTTGCTGCAAAGACGGAAAGCTCAGAATACTGTAGCTGACCATTGTACAGGTAAATTGAAATGTATCGCGATTGGCATTGGCTCCTCTTTGACTCCGCTCTGACCTGCGGACGAAGACCTCATCCTGGCGTCAGAATCGTTTGCTTGCCGTTTGTGGAGCGGGGTGACGGTTCTTTGATGTTGCCGTGCTTCCAAGTTGCCGGCCAACAAAGGCGACATTCGCAAAGTGCAGGCTTGGATCCGTTCTTCTTGGTACTACCCATAAAAAATCCAGTAATTTCTTCGCAAGGGAGAAGAAGAGGCAGCTCAACTACCCCGCTGGACATTCCGATATGCATGACCGGATCAGGCAGGCTCGATTGAGGAACCCCCCGTGACTGGGACTCCAGTTGAGAAAAGGCTCTCCGACCCACAGAAACTTCTCCCTGCGATGATCTCATCCCGTCCCAATTCTCCCCCCAATTCAACGGTTGGCGAGAGAAGGGCAGCGAATGAACGAGAAAGCCTCTGTGGAGACACTTTGTGGGGGGCCATATGGGAGCTGGCTGCAAGAATAGAATGGTAAATACCACGGCATCGATAGTTTCGTGTATCCAAACGTACTGCATCCTTGAATGGCTTGGCTTGCCGGATTCGGCGGTCTGAACCTGCGAAAACTCCACAGAAGCGAGCTGAGAGCCGGGAAGTGGAAGTTGGGAATCGGGGTGGCGCCGACGGGAGGAACCACTGACAATGCGATAGTCGAGTGTTGCTCCTCCCGTTTCTACCTAAGGCAGGCAGGTATGCACCACAGCTCCGCCAATTAGTGCCCCTTGATAAAAATTTTGCGCCTTCCTTGTGTGTTGCTTGTCGGAGGCCCCCGTGTGTTGCGCAGTCAGGTAGGCGCTCTTTCCCGAATGAGCAAAGATTGTGTAGGTACCACTTGCCTGCCAACAGGAGAACGAACTTCCAAGGTACAGTACCTTAGCACCCGAATCGGAAGAGCTGCCCGCCCGCGCCCAAAGTTGTCCTGGTGTCTAGGTTCAGCTTCTAGTATTTTTTTTCATACAGTGGTCTGATGCTCGCTTTTCTGCCAAGGAAACGCGACTCACTGACTGGAAGTACGACATCAGCAAGTTTCTGTGCCACAGACTGGTGACGGCAGGGCAGGCGGTAAGGTATGTATGTACTTACACGTATGTACGGAGCACTAATACACTACTTTTACTTGTATGCCTGACATGAGCTACGCACTATAATACGCAGAATTAAAGTACGGATGACACAATTTTCACCTCGTCCCTGACCGTTGTTTCTCCTGTCGATGATCGCCCTCGCACCAAGCGCCCCAACCGCCCTTGTCCCGGCTATCCATGGATGACTCCCGCACCGCCCGCACTACCGTCGTCCACAATGGCACACTAATTATTTCCGGGCCTGCATTCTACTGGGACCAAAGACATACCGCGTGGCGGAACAAAAGGAGCATCCCCCCTCCACCACAGCCCTGGAATTAAGTTTGCAAGCAGACGCACCCCTTTGCACCCTCGACTGAGCTCCCCTTTTCGGACCAAACCCAACGGCTGTGCGTCTTGGACAGAGCCTTCTTTGCATATTACACCAGCACTACAACAACTCAGCCCACGCTCGACACACACATATATACACACACATATACATACACGCACACACACACACACACACACAGAGCCCACACACGCACACGCAACGCATACAGACATACGCTCGCACGGATAGGTTAAAACATACCTGCGCGACGACGCTTGCAATCGAAACTCCGGACACTTAACGGTTTACACCTATTGTTCCGCATACCGCCCTTGCTATTGAGGTGCGGCCGCCGTATCCGTCGCCCACTACGGCCCCGTCACATCGCAGCCGAGTCATCGTCACCTACGCGCAGCACTCTTCCTGCAACTGTCGACACTGTCGAATTCAAAAATCGACGTAACCTTACTGAATTGGCGCCAGCTGCAAACCACGGGGCAACCAGTTCTCTTTCTTTTCTCCCCAAAATTCTTCTTTTTTTTTCTTTTTTCATCTTTTCTGCGATCTTCTCGCCAGTCCCACAGAGGTTGAGCGCCCATCGGCGGCAGCTTGCAAAAGTGCATTTTCCGCATTCCGCATTTACATACAACTCATTGTTCGGCTGTCTTGCTAAGCGAAGCAGCTACCCGAACCATACTGCAACCCGGAGCGCCTCACCCGTCCCTTTCAGAAAGCCCAACTGCCAAGGCTAGCAGCAAGGAGAAATCGGGGTGGTTGCCTTGCTGCGGCTCGATCTGACGGCCGCGCTGGGTGTACTATCTTGTACATACAATCAGTACACGGCGACCGACTCCTCCCCGTCGACGTGGGAAGGGCTGCATTTCGGAAGCGCCTCGTTTTTGTGGACCTTGGAGCGACCTGCCGCCCCCAGAACCGGCATCCTGGGAATGCCAGTGCCCTAAAGAGCCACTTGCATACGGCCTGCCACCTCATCTTGTGCCGTGGGCGACCCCCCGGGCTGTCACCACACGGGCCACTCCTGGCCCTTTACTGAGGTTCCCCAGAGACTCGACGCAGCAGCACGTACATGTCGGTACCTGCCGTCTCTCTTCGTACCTGTACCCGCAGATACTACTGCACCACGACAGGCCGACTGGCTCGGTTGCGCCCTGCTGCTTGCTGATCTCGCGTCGACCCGGCCCTGCTGGTCATCCATCGTCTTGCGTCTACTCCAGCCCTGGCCGGCCACTCCTCTCTCTTACTTCAACACGTCGTCCCGCCCGCCTGGGGACCCGCCTTCGTCGGAACCATAGGCTCGTCTATAAGTTCCCCGCATTTTTTGTTCATCAGAAGGGAAGCCCGGAAGCACTAGACAGCGGCTCGGAAAATGCGGCGAAAGGAGGCGCTTCGTCCTGTATAATTTCTCATCGTTCTCTTCCCTTGAGCAGCCAAGGCGCTTCGTCGACAAGCCCCTGGCCTAGCAGAGCGGCTGACCGAATCCATCGACGCCGCCCTCGACGTCCCGGGGCTTTCTTTCTCTCTTCGCACATCCACCGACGCCATGACCGTCTCTGTCGATCTGAACATCCCACTATCTACTACCCTTTCAGCCATGATGCCCGAGTCTCTTCAGACACGGCGGGCGCGTCCCAGCCAGGTCAAGACCGACCTGGTACCCCAAACCCAACTGATTGCCATGCCACCTTCAGCCATGAGCATATCCTCCACGTCGCCCTCCTCGCAACATGGCTCACCCGCCCAGTCGGTTGAAACGATCGGGACGGGCATAACCACTAGCAGCTCTCTCCAAGCTTCCCCCGAGGCACTCGACGTGATTTGTTCCGACAAAGAGCTTGATGACCTTGATCAGCTGGTCACACCGTTCCAACTCCCCGAATCCATCAGTGTTAAGCAGCACTCCGAGCCAACCATTGCTCACAGGTCTAGAAGGACCAGTACTGCCTCCCTCAGCCAACCCAGCTTCAAGAGTTCGGGCACGACGGCTATGGGCGAAGCCGTCAAAATGAGCATTGTCCGGCGTGCCTCGAATACTGTTCGCAAGGCCGCTGGCTTGATGAACAGGCGGCCCTCGTCAACTCACCCAAGGAGCCGGGACGGCAGTGTCGGGCCCGGCGTGATTCGCAGGAGAGGAAGCATGAGCAACCCAAACACGCCCTACGAGACCATCAGCACCTTTGACAGCGAGTCAGAGCACGAGGTTGCCGTTGCGCTCGAGGACCGCCCCGGTGATGATGGGACGCTTCAAGAAACAGGTTCTATCCGTTCATCGACCTCGTCCGACGGCTTCGGGCTGATCCCGCTGTCCCTCCGTCAGGGCATGACCCTGACCAAGGTCTCCAAGAAAAAGAGCACGAAAAGAATCACGCTCTATCTCGACCCCGATACCGCCAAGATCTGGTGGGACAGAAACAAGTACATTTACATCGACGACATCAAGGAGATTCGTACGGCCGAAGACATCCGCCAGTATCGGCTCGACGCAGCGCTCCCGGAGAGCGTCGAACCCCGATTCTTTTCGCTCATATATACCCTCCCCGGAAAAGCCAACACGAAGCTCCTTCACCTCATCGCCGACAGCGACGAGTCGTTCCAGCAGTGGGTCGAGGCGCTCGAGACCATCTCCAAACACCGTCAAGTCTTTGCCACAAGCCTGATGTCGTTCAACGACAAGGCTGTCCGCGCGTACTGGGGGATGGAGATGGAGAGGCAGCTGGGAAAGGTGCGTTCTGCCGAGGACGAGCACATCGACTTCGCCGGCGTTGAACGCGTGTGCCGCAGCTTGCACATTCACGTCTCCACTGAGGAGCTTCGAAAAAAGTTTGACATGGCCAAAGGCAGGCGGGATAGTTCAGATGATCTACCGTCAAGTAATAAGCACGGTTCCCGACTCAATTTCGACGAATTCCTTGAGTTCGTGCGCCTCATGAAGACGCGCGGGGACATTCGAGCTGTCTATCAGGCCTACACGAACGACATCGCTGGCGGCATGACGAAAGATGAGTTCCTCCAGTTCTTGCGCGAGGCGCAGCGCGAGGACGTCGACGATGACTTGGCCACCTGGGAGTCTGTATTCGCGCGGTTCGCCCGCAAAGGCAGGCTTAGGGACACTGAGAAACAGGGCACCTCTGTCGAGGAGGGCTTGACCATGTCCGAAACAGCATTTGCCGGCTTCCTTACGTCCACCTCGAACGAGGCCATTCCCAAGGAGCCCCAGGACTACGTGCTGGACCGGCCTATGAACGAGTATTACATCTCGAGTTCGCACAACACGTACCTGATCGGTCGCCAGGTTGCCAGCATTTCCAGCCACGAGGGGTACATCTCGGCTTTAATGCGGGGCTGCCGCTGTGTCGAGGTCGACTGCTGGGACGGTGAGAACAACCAGCCGGTTGTGACCCACGGCCACACCCTGACAACGAGCATCTCGTTTCTCGAAGTCATCAAGACCATCAACAAATACGCTTTCGTCAAGTCGCGCTTTCCCCTGTGGATCTCGCTCGAGGTGCGCTGCAGTCCCGTCACACAAATCAACATGGCCAAGATCATGATCGAGGTCTTTGGCGACAAGCTTGTGCGCGCGCCCCTAGACCCGACTTCAGATCGCTTGCCATCGCCGTCGGAGCTGATGGATCGGATCCTCATCAAGGTGAAGAAGCCGGACGAGTCTGTCAGGGCCGCTGTCGACCGACCCACCGGGCGGCGCCGTGGCAACAGCATGCCATCGCCATATCAGCGAGCGCTAGCGCTGGAGCATGTCCCCGTCCCGATCCCGTCAAGTCCCCTTCTCAGCCCGTCCCCGACATCGAGGTCCAATAGGCAGATCAACACGATCACCGAGGGCTTGGTCCACGAGCCGGTCAGCAGTAGCCCTAGTGAGTGCGACAGCGAAGGTGAAGCGGGCGCCGCCAAGAAGGCCAACAGCAAGATCCACCCGATCCTGGGGGAGCTGGGCGTGTATTGCATGGGTATCCATTTTGATGGGTTCGACAGCCCCGACGCTAAAAGGTTTAACCACATCTTCTCCTTCAAAGAGAAGACATTCGCCGAGAAAAACCAGCCGGGCGAGGGCAAGAGGGCGTTGTACCGCCACAACATGCGCTATTTGATGCGTGTCTACCCCAATGGCGGGCGCATCTCGTCCAGCAACTTCGATCCCCTTATCTACTGGAAGCGCGGAGTTCAGATGGCCGCCCTCAACTGGCAGACTTTCGACACGGGCATGCAGCTGAATCAAGCCATGTTTGACGGGGGTACGGCTCAGTCGGGATACGTCCTGAAACCGCTTGAGGGGCGGCAGATCCAGGTGATGCCGAACCTATCTCCGGACGAGTGCATGGGCAAGCGCCCGCGGAAGAAGGTCGCCTTTACGATCGAGGTCATCTCTGCACAGCAGCTGATGCGGCCTTTCAACCTGGGCGAGAAGCGCACGTTGGATCCCTACGTCGAGGTTGAGGTGTTGATGGCGGACGACAAGCGGAACAAGGCGGATGCAGCTGCCTATGCTGCGGCGCAACAGACGCAGCTCAAGCAGCGCACCAAGATCGTGCGCGACAATGGCTTCAACCCCGAGTTCAACCAGACGTGCGCCTTCGACGTCACCACCAAGTACCCCGATTTAATTTTTGTGCGATTTAGCGTCAAGCTTGCCGACAGGGGTGGATACAATGACAAGGCGCCCTTCGCTACCTACACGGTCAAGCTCAGCAATCTCAAGCAAGGTTACCGCACGATTCCGCTGTACAATCACAAGGGAGAGCGATTCTTGTTTTCAACGCTCTTTTGCAAAATCAAGAAGGGCCCGGTCGCCGACATTATGGTTTCGTATCAGGAAGATGCCCCTAGGAACGGCGGTAACAAACTCAAAAATATTGGCAGGAATGTCTTTGCCAACACGAGTCCTAAATCGAGCATGGACAGCAGCCGGACAACGTGATGTATCTGCTATCCGACGATCTGGAGCGATACCCGGGCTGCAAAGATGGGGGCCTCTACGAGCATGTACCACTACTATCTTTCTGTGGCCTTTTCAGCGATTCTCATCGGTTCACGGGCCGGCGTTTCGGCGTCACCCCAGCCCTATACTCCACGGCTAGAAGGCCGACAAGGGGGCGGGCGGAATCCGAGCCGAGACAAGACGTGTTGGCATCATTCGAGTTTTCTTTTGTCTTTCATCTCTGGAGGCGTTTTGGGCGTGGGAATGGGTGGGCATTCTAACAAATTGGGTGGGAACTCGGACAACATTTGCATGCGCCGTCGACATGTCCTGGCGACCCGAGCGAACGGACCACTCTGATACTGTTAGCACCATGATACCCGCATTGCGAGGCTATATTTTATGAACTGGCGCGGAAGGGAATTTTATAGACGGGGAAGAAGCGAGAAAAGGATGCTGACTTTGTTGGGCATGTTCATATATTTGCTGTTTTTCCCTTTTCAGTTCTGTTTCTCCCCTCTCTTTTCCTATGTGTTCTCTGAGAGGAAGTTGGTAGCCATATTTCCTTTTCTTCTTTCAAACGGTGGCTGAAGGTATGACAACCTTGCAGGCCTTTATCAATACATGGGCAAAAAAATATGGGGCGGATAGGACAGCATAAACAAGCATTGGGTTGGGGACTGCAGAGAGCGCACCCTCCTCGGAATGGCGGGACATCTGGGCATGTGCATCTGGAGGGGTTCTGGTCTGGGTTCGATGGGCGCCATCCATACAAGCATTGGGCAGGGCAGGCACTGCCAGATAGGTTTCTGTTTCTTTCTTCGCTGCTAGTCGGCACTTCAACTACTCTCCGATGAGCACAGTTTTTCGTCTTGTCAAGACCTGGGAGAGCCTGGCGTTTTCTGCATCATTCGTCAATTTTCGGTGGGCACATAGGAGTTGCTTCAGGACCGGTTCCCTTCTCGCGGCCACAGCATGTTCATCAAGGGGTGAAGGAACGCATCATTTGGGATTCCATTGAGGTTGCATTTGCAGCTGGGGGACGCCCGCGGTGCGGACAACTGCGTTGATTAGGTTTGTTTGAGGAGTTCCAACTGCGCATACACCCTTATTCAAGTGGCTACTTGGTGGGAGGGCTCATAGAGTTGATTGTACACTGCGCTACCAGCGGCTTGCGCTGCGAACTTGAAATGTGTCACTACTGTCGGCCCGTTGGATTTGTGCTTGACTTGGCTGTGATAATGTCGGAACACAGCTCGTGAATCACACCTTGCGTAGGAGCCATAGGGCACGCCAACTCCCCTAACTGCCCACCCTCTTTTTCATCATTTGATTAAGGAAAAGGATCCTCGAACCAAGGAGTAACTGGAGGTGTGTCACGTCGTGCACCTATTCGCGAGTAAGCACTGAGTTCATCAGCCTGGGCGGAGGATCAGCCAGTCGAACTCATAGAGTCATGATGGGAAAACGCGTAATAATCGTCGTTGTCATCTTGTGTCTCGATTGCGAGGGTGCAGTGCAGGCGAGTGCTCACCACCGATTACTCAACACCACACCATTACCATGCCGAGTATGCGGGTGTGCGCGCAACGACAGCCTCCCCTTAACGGGTATATTGGGTGGCACGGGACGGGATGGCACGATAAGATCAGCTGATGGTCCTGTCACACCACACCTCCTGTGACCGTGCAACCGTTGGGCTCTGGGTATGTTACCCGGCGCGAGATAAGCCCCGAGATATACCAAGGTGGGCGTGCGTCGGGTGGCTGGTGATGCTCACCCCTCTAGTCATGATGCTACCCAGGGAATAGAGGGTAAAGTAAGCTTCTAGATTATGCATTTGATTGTCTCTTCTCCCCCCACACCACATGATTTTCCCTTTTATTCTCAGAAGAGAAAAAAAAAATATGAAGATGGTAGCCATTTCCGCTGCTTGACAGCCATCACAAATTCTGTAGGCACTCGGAACGGTGCTACTGCTCATCCACAATCTTGGTAGACGAGTCGTATAGTTTGCGGCGCTATGCCATACAAAATCAGCAAACTGGAACAAGAAAGGGCGGGGAAATCGGGTCTAAGAGATAGATGTATCGCTGAGCTGCTGAAACCAAAGATACCCTTCCATCCATCATCTCTACGTATCTATCAATAACCAAACATTATTCCTACAATCCGCACTTCCCTCTCCCAGATCGGCATGGCTTGCGGAAGCAACCGCTTCATCCAGCTCCTCGGCGCTTCAAGATCGGTAGGAACACGACGGAGCCTCTAGAACTCAATACAGGGCGGCGAATCAGTACGAGAACGATTCTCCGTGCCCTCCACTCCATGAAATGAGAGGCGACAACTCTATGGGCCTAGTGGGTATTTCGAGAATCTCAATCCACCCCATCATCGTCATCGGCGCCATTACTACTACTACTACCATCGCCACCCGAGGGCCCCCCAGCCACTCGCAGAGCAGGCGACGGGGGCCTTCTCAGCAGGGTGCTCGCGCCTACACCAGCACCGGCACCGCTTGCGGTCCGACTCCCCCAGCGACCGTTGGTCACAACGTTAAGGGCTCTCCTTTCTGCTTCGGCTCTTTGTTGTTGTTGTTGTTGTTGTTGTTGTTGTTGCTGCTGCTGCTGCTGTTGCTGTTGCGTTCTAGTGGGGCCTGGTTGATGTCGGTTCTCGTCTAGTAGCCTATCGCCGCCGCCAGAGAAGAAGTCACTGTTTGTGTAGCGATCATCGTCGTCACGGTCGATGTCGTCCAACTCGTCCTCGATGGTCCGGCCGGTGGCAGGGCTCAGCCTCTTGAGAGAGACGGTATCGCCTTGGCCGGGGAGGAGAACCGGCGTGTTGCTGTTGCTGTTGTCGGTATACAGGTTCGGGTCGCGGCCAAGGATGCGGTCCGCTTTACTGGGCGTCTTGGGTCCGCCGGGGGAGGGGAGCGGGGAGAGACTCTTGTTAAAGGGGGTGCTTCTTCCGCTGTTTGAACGTGGTTGCTGCTGTTGGGCTTGAGACAGGCGAGGTTGGGGCCGCGGCTGAGGCTGGATATAATGCCGCCCTGCGCCACCCGGAACGCCAAGCAAGCCATGATTCTCCCCTTGGTTTCCGTCATCATAATCATCGTCGTCATCATCCCCCGCACCCCAACCAGCTGCCCTCTCCCTCGCGGCCTGCTCAGCGCGCTGCCGTGCCAGCCTCTCCCTCGCTTCCAGCCAGCGCGGGTTCGGCTCCCAGCTCCATCCGTCGCCCGTGGTGTTACACACCGGCACGGGCCACAGCCACGGGGTGGGCCCAAACAGGTGCAGCAAGTTTCGCTTGGGCCCAAGGTCGAAGACGTTGGGCAGTTTGGCCGAATCCTGCTCGTCCAAGTACTCCTCGTAGCGCTTGCGCGCGCGGTGCTGCTCCATCTCGTTTGGAGTGAAGCGCCGAGAGCCGGCCTGCAGCTCGGGGCCTACAGGTCTCCGGCCAAACTCGAAGTCGCCATTCTTGTCGTAGCGAGGCGAGCGGGCGGGTTCGGGCCGGAGTTCCTCCCCTTCTTCCGGGCGGGTGATGCCCGGGAGGGCGTTCTGGTGCATGTCGAGGAGCTGTTGGCCGTAGGACGGCAGGGGCACGCCTTGGCCGGGGGTGTGCTGGTTTATGTAGGTCTGGTGCATGCTTCGGCGTAGCGGGGAGAGGTAGCGCGTCTTTTCGAGGCACTCGATGGTAGTCTGCCCCTTGGAGGCTAGGTAGATATGCCAGCTGCAGAAGGCGCCAATCACAATACCAATAATGCCGGCGACGATGGCCAGGATAATGTAGTTCACGGGCATCAGGGTATCGACGGGGGCTGCAGTGGTCTCGAAGATCTCCTCCCACACCCAGGCGCCCGCAGCGGCAAAACAGTAGAAGCAGAAAAGGGTGGTGTAGATGAGGAAGAGCAGGAAGGCCTTGTGGTTGCGCAGGCCGACACAGGTAGCCAACCAGGGACAGTGGTGGTCCATCTTGAGTACGCAGCGGCGGCAGGTCGAGCAGTGGTGGGCACGGTCGGGCTTGCGGGCCTGGCACTTCTTACAGAAGCGCAACTCGCCGTTGGACTTGACGGTGAAGGAGGTGGCCACCGGGGCGGCGTGGGTCGGGAGCGTGCTGTAGCCATGATCGTTGGTGGTGCTACCTGGGGGAGTGAACACGGCCGTGGTGTAGCACCAGTTGAGCAGGAGGTAGAGAATGGCGCCGCCAGTAGCAGCCGTGGGGCCTGGAGAGGGAAAAAGGGAGGGATGTTAGCGTGGATGGGTATACCCAGGAGACAAGAGAGGAACCCCGCGGAGAGCGTACCGAGCCATGACACTTTCGACGGGGTGGAGCAAAGGGTAACCAGCACATAGACGGCCCAGGTGGTCAGGCCATATACGAAGGCAAGCGGGAGGTACTTTGCGCAAGTGCAACACGAGCGCTCGAGTCGGCGTGCCCAGCGGCGGACCGAGCCCATGGTCGTCGGAGCGGAAGGGTCGGAGGTTTCGAACGGGGACGGCGGTGACGACGGCGTCGCATCCATCAGTCGGGGGCCTCGTTACGGTCGGGGTCGAAGGAGGGGGAAAGCCGGTGCGCCGTGGAGAACGCTATCAGCCCATAATACTGTGATGGGCCAGGAGCTGGAGTTGGTCGGGTGCTTTTGCAAGCAAACGAGGCGAAGTTCAGTAGAAATCCCGGCGACCTGGGCCGCTAGGCAGGGGTCTCAACCACAAATGCACGCTAGCCAATCGTGCAGTTCGCGGGGAGAGCCTTGCTGCGTCCCCGGAACGCTCGGACCAAGAGCCCCTGTTGCCGGAGCCCCTGACAAGAACACACAATGTAAATCCTGTTTGGGGATGGGAGGGCAAAAGAGTGCGGAAAAATTGAATACTGTCGCGCCGTCTCCTTTTCCATTTTGAGCGGTACAGTTACAGGGTGCAAAACAAAAAGATACGCTGTGTGTCCAAGGACGAAATCTCCCGTTGAATCATTTGCTCGGCCCCAATTCCCACTCGCTCTTCCCACTCCACTAGTCTTGGTTCTGGGTCTGATCATGAGCTCCTGAGAAACCCCGATCGTCCTGCTGCTTGCGCTGCTTGGCAGCCCATACGCCCTGTGAGGTGCTAAAGAATTGGCGGGCCGTATCGGGCACCATGTATACATTGATGCCGTCCACGTGCTTGCCCGCTGTGTCCATCAGGCCGGCCGTCAGCTGGTCGAGAAAATACCGGTAGCCGTTGGTCCCACGGAGGTCGCACCGCACGCTCTGCGACTCGGCATGCGCCGTCATGGCTGCCATGCTGTTGAACCAATTGCAGCACCGTGGGCACTGCACTCTGGCGAGGCCGGCGTGCGAGGCCGAGAGGAGGTGGCCACGGAAGGCCACCACCTTTGAAAACGATCTACTGTGTGGCTGGTCAGTACTCTGCTCTTCCAGAGCTGTCACTGTCCCCCGGGGAGCGACACTTACGGGCAGCGGTCGTATGGGCACTTGTACTTATCGAGGTACGCGATATAATAATCCTTGGGATCCCATCCTGGGTTTCGGGGATCATGCACCGACCCATCGGCCTTCTTGGTCTCAACCGGCTGATGGACCGCCGTTCGCCCTACTGCGGGCGGGCGCACCGGCGCAGCGCCATTGTTGAAGAGTTTCTTTCCCTGGGACCAGGCGCTTAGGGGCAGTTTCTCCACCTTACCACCAAGACCGTTGGTGGAAACGTCGGATTCTTTGGGGGCAAGTTGAGGAAGATTAGTTTCCTTCTGCTCGGAGAAAGTGGCAAGCCTCGGTCGCACCCCAATCTTTATGTCTCGGTGAAGGGACGAAAGGCTAGGGCTGCCTGCACTGAGCTTTTTGGCCCTGGAGATGTCCTGCGTGAAATTGTATTGCCCATTCTTGGTGGCGGCGTTCTTGGCCAACTTGAGGTTTACGACCGAGAGATGCTCGGGCATATCGGGGTCCTCGTACTCGCGCCGCACCGGTCCTCTTGTAAAGGCCAGTGTCTCCTTGCAACGGGAAGCATAGTCATCGTTCTTGACTCTCTTAAGGCGATTGCTCTCTATGTGTGCGAGGAGACCGCTTGCGGCGATGAGGCGCTCGTCGCACCCAGGAGAGGCCAAATCCTGCTTGACCGGGTGGAACTACGAATGTCAGCCCGAGAGGTGGTTATAAAAGAGACCGAAAATGTAGGCTACGTGTTGCGCTGACATACCTCATTACTGTGGCGGTCCTCGTCCTCGGACGTGTAAAAAAGTTGCATGCACTGCTTGCAGTGGTAGTGCTGCTCGTCCTGCTTCCGCCTTTCCTCCCAATGCGCGATGAGGGCAGCTCTGCTGGCCACTTCGACGTTGCACTCTCTGCAGGTAATGCCCATGACTCGTAGGAAAGAATGCGGTTGGACTGGAAAATTGATGTCAAATTGTCAGGTTGTGTCGGGATAGCAGGCAAGTTGACAACGCGGAGGCAGGTTAATCTCAGGAAATGCGTCGACGAGGCATAGATTACAATGAAATCAAAACCACGGTACACGTGCGGCGAGGAAGCCCGGTATTTGTTGATACCGA
This sequence comes from Corynascus novoguineensis, assembly GCA_033296725.1. Lineage (NCBI taxonomy): Eukaryota > Fungi > Ascomycota > Sordariomycetes > Sordariales > Chaetomiaceae > Corynascus > Corynascus novoguineensis. Next base: position 148,434 of record MU857615.1, read on the forward strand.
AGGAATTGAAGCGAAAGAAGGAGCCAGTCTTAGCACGCAGTCTGGCAGCCGAGGAAGGAACCTCCTATGACAGCCGCCTCGCAGGGCAGGAAGCAAGGACATACATTCAGTCTACAATGGCATTTTCAAACACACTGAATAGAAGATGTGGCGAAAAAGATGCTATTTGGTCTCAACGGTGTTGTGAGGGGTCGGTCAGAAGTTCTGATATAAACATACTCACGATATCTGCTACAGGTCCGGAGTAACTACAGGTAAGACTAACTATTGGAGCGGCGCTGGCGGGGACCTTGATGGCTCCAATGTGGGTCCCGATGCCGACGCCAAGCTCTGCGCTTGGCAGGCTCCGCATCTCCGTGGCCTGCCGTTATCGACCATTGATAAGAGGGAGTTGTGCTGGAGAGCAGGGAGGGCACGGATGCGATCCAACAACTCAAGCCCCAAACGAGCTATGTGAATGCATGCATATCGTACATCTCAACTAACCATTCAGTAAGAGAGACAGATAGATGGTTTTTTTTTATTATTATTTTCGTTTTGCAGTGAACTTTTAAAGCGTTATAGTTCGTTTTGTACGGCCCAGCAGCTCACTGCCGTGCTCGGCCTGTTCGATTGTTGCAACTTGGCCGTTTCGTCCCTGCTTCCGTCATCAGCCGCAACCGCCAACAACTGCTGTCAACTTGACAGATCAGCAAACATAACTTAACCAACCAACCACAGAATTACTCAACAATCGTCGAAAGATCTTATTTGTGTATATCACCACCTCAGCGGTACCCTTCTCTCTTGTAGCGTTCAGCGAAGCGCAATGTCAACAACAACCCCGAAATTCAACTCCAAATCCCCCACCATTCGCCGCATTCGTATGCTTCCACCCCTCCCCCCGTCCCCCTCTCTCCAAATCTCTCTGAACCGCTCCACGGTTACCCCTTATTCAACCTCCGGCTAACCTGATCACGGCCACTCCGCGCACAGTTCGCGAAGCCCACGAGCTCACCGCGTCGCCGTCCGCCGACTACCACGCCGTCCCGCTCGAGACGGACCTATTCGAATGGCACTTTACGCTGCGCGGCCCGCCCAAGTCGGCCTTCGAGTCCGGCATTTACCATGGCCGCATCGTGCTCCCACCTAGCTACCCGCTACGCCCTCCTTCCTTCCGCTTCCTAACACCCTCGGGTCGGTTCGAGACCAACCGTGAGATCTGCCTCAGCATCTCGGGTCACCACGAGGAGACATGGCAGCCCGCCTGGGGCATTCGCACTGCTCTCGTCGCTTTACGCACCTTCATGGAGACGGACGTCAAGGGCCAACTGGGCGGTCTCGAGGCCGCCGAGCCCGTCCGCCGCCGTCTCGCCGACGAGAGCAAGGGTTGGAGATGTGGCGCCTGTTGTGGCGGCAAGACAAACGCGGAGATACTGGCAGATTGCGAGGAGAGGGTCAAGGAGCTGCGCGGGGGGGAGGAAGGGGGCAAAGTGAAGGAAGAGGAGGAGGTCAAGGTGCCGGAAGAGCTGAAAATGGGTTGGCGAGATGAGATGGAGGGGAGTAAGAAAGGTCAAGAAGGTCATCAAAGTGAAGAAGGAGACGGCGGAGGTGATGGGGAGAGTGACGCACTGGCTGAGGGGTTTGTACAGACTACGTCGCCTGGGGAGGCGTCGAGGAGCGAGCGACCGCTACGGCCTGTGCAAGGGAGCACGGTATCACCGCCAACAAGAACAGTGCCGTTACCGGGTCCGCTACCGGCGGCCGCTGGGCCTGCGCTGCAGCAGGTTCAGCGAAGGGTGGCGGATGAGACGACAGTGTGGCTGGACCGGCTGATCTTTGCTGTTGCTGTTCTGCTGGTTGCCGTGGTCGCTAAGGTCATGCTGGCATGAATCTTGTGATATGTCAGGGCCCCCCTCCCTTAAGGGATTCGTTTTCGGCATGGTGTTGCATAGACAAGGGCAGTTCCTGTCGATTTGAACTCGCCTGTCCATATGGCACTGCCTCTAGTAGCTTTGCGCTGAATCCTTTGCCCGATGATGTAGTTATGTAAAAGACAGGATATTACCCATACTTTCCTGTAAACTCCGGTTATGCTATGTTACATCTGAAAACGGGTATCGCCGCCCATCTATTATCCCCTGAAGGAATCTTCCATCCCAATAGCTATGCCGGAAATCTCAAGAGTTGGCCGTGAGGTACACGAACCTCGTACAGAAACCACTCCCTCACGCCCCGGTTGTCTCCTCAACAGCCTTCGCCGGCCGGCCCGAAGGCAGGGCCTTCCTCTGCCTTGCGCCGCTCAAATCCCCTCTCCACTCTTCACCCCCCACTACGTCCATCTCCCTTGTTCTATCACCAGCAGCACGAGGGGCGGCCCCGTCAGGAGCAGCAACCGCCATCTTCGATAACCCTTCCCTTTGCATTTCCACTGCGACCCACCACCATTCCATGACTGCCGGCGCCATGGCTTCCAGTTGCGCCTTGAGCAGCCCTAGGCTCGTCAGCCAGTCCATGATCAGCTCTGCCTCAAACACCATGATAACGGGCTTGAGCGTCTTGGTGAGCTCCTCGGCCCGCATCGACCCCCGCGATGCCAGAGTGATCAGCACCGCACTGAGGTACTTGAGCCAGCGTTCCACGTCGACCTTGCCGAAGACGTCACACCAGACTGGCACGGCACCGCCCGGACCGCGGGTCGGCGGTGGAGTTCTTTTGATAAGGGCGCGGAGGTTAGCGAGGGTAGCGTCTTCTTTATCGTTTCTGGCCAAGTCTTCTCCGTTCTTCTCTTGGGAGGCCGTTGTGGCTACTTCGTCGTAAAGGTAGGATTCGGTCGGGACGATGTCGAGGCGGAAGTGCATGTACTTCTTTGTGTACTTGCGGGTTTCGTAGTTGCCCGGTTCGTGGCCCATGGGCACGTGTGGCTGACCTGTGGTTTCAACGCGCACCCGACCATTGGCCTGCAGGTTTAATAGAGCCATAATCATGCCGTCGTTGGTGATGTAAGTGACGCGCTTTTTCGTTTCGCCCGCACGGAAGGCCTGATCGAGCTCTTTTTTGAACTGCACCGCCCTGGCAAACTTCTCTTGCTGGGCCGATTTCTCGAGTGCGTCAATGACCCGCGTGTTGAATCGCCATCGGCGACCATTCGACCATTTTGACGATGATTTGGAAATGACACCCTGCCGCTGGAGCTGGTCGACGCCCTTAATCATCAACTCGGTGATCTCCGTTTTTCCGCGGGATGGGAACAGGCTGTTGCGCCTACGGATGACGGCGTCGGCCGTGTATGCTTCGACTGGCGTCACACAGAGTGACCGTGTCCAGGACATGGCTACGATCATCTCAGTACTGAGCTTCGGGTCCGAGTTGTTGTCCACAGGGAGAGCGAGAGATTCAGATGTCGCATCCTGGAACTTGTTGAAGATGGACCGCTGGGGGTGGTAGAAGGCCTCTCTCCAGGGACGGTTGCCGTGTCTGAATTTGGTCACGGTGACCTTCTCGTCCAACGCCTTGCGTGTGGAAGGCAGCACCCGCCGTTCGGCCATGTCCAGCTTGGTGGTCCACTTGATCAAGGATTTCCAATCATATGCCAGCACGTTATCAAAGTCAATCGGTGGAATCTCGTTGTTTTCGTATGCCTTGAGGAACGCCCGGCGGAACTTCTCCGTCAGGCCGACGATGGTCGACAGGCGGTCTTTCTTGAGCGCGCACCAGTAGTGCCGTAACTGGCTGATCCTGCTCGTTGTCAGCAAACTTTCCATAAATTTGGAGACAGTCAACTCACGTTTGATCAGGCACGAGCCTCATCATCAATCCCCAGTCCACGACCCTGTCCACGCCACCCAGCAAGGTGGTCACAACAACGAACGCTGCCAACCGTACATTCTCGCTCGACCAGTCGAGCTCATCCTCGTCACCCCGTAAGAAGTCTCCCTCCGATCTTGGATACGCCGTATGTTCACGCATCGTCTTGATAGCCGCGAGCTTAAGCTTAGGAGGCCTGCCCTGCATTCGCCTCGCTTGACCGGGAGCCTTTGGCAGGCGACGCTTCTTTGGAGACGGCTCACCATCTGTAGGAGGCTTCTCAAAGTCTTCCACATAGGTGACATCTCCGTAGTCGTCGTCCTCCAATTCATCGTAAGGAATTGTTTCGAGATCGTACTGTGTGTCATCTGACCACCCCAGAACGATGGCTTTCGAGTTCGCCTTCGATACAGGAGCAGAGACATTGATGTAACCGAAACCTGGCGCCACGCTGCTGCCCAGCATGACTGCAGTGCCGGAGCGGGACTGCTCCCATACGGCACATTGATTGACGATCGAGCAAAATCTGGCATACTCCTTGTCGACCCAGTCGCGCATCCTGGTCTTGTCCCCTTTTTGCTTTTGCGCCATATCCTCTGCACTGGTTGGAAGGTTCTGCGTCTGAAGCCACTTCAGGCTGGGCATCCAGCCATCAAGGGTGAAGCTGCCATCGTGGCGTTCAAAGAAGCCAAGGGGGAGGTCGGGCCAGGACCCATTGGTTACTGGCTCAAGAACTGCGGGCGCGGTGAATGTGATCGCCTCAGGCTTCTCAATCTCTTCCTCGGCGTCCTCCTGATGTTCCGCCTCGCCAAATGTATCTTCAGTGGTCTCTCGACTCGAAGCCTGGCTCTGGGCCTGACTAACCTGAGCCTCTTCTACCTCCTCTTCTGGGCTCGTGTTGGGCTCCAAAATTAGCACTTCCGGAGAGGCGAACTGAATGGCCCCAAGGGATGCGAGGTTCTTGAAAAACTTGTCGGGCAACGTCTGCAGCCCTGGGTTCCTGGCTCTACCAAGCTCCGGCGAGAGTTTGGCCAATGGTTTGTAGGGGTACGACAGCCTTCGGCGGCCGCCGCGCGGTCCCAGTTTCACCGGTAGAAGGCTGTATGTCTTGATTGCCTCCAGCACAGAATGACCGTCTTGCTGATCCTGCTGTGTTTTCAAGAGGGAGTCTTCCAAGATGCTCGGATCTACTGGTATGTCGCCATATTCGTCGGTCTGGGAACCAGTTCTCATCCTCTTCTGAGGAGGCTCGGCCCAGGCATCATCGTCAACTGACCGCTTCCCTTCGTCGAAACATTCGTCTACCAACCGCTCGGTATCCCGAATCCAGAGCGGATCTTTCCTCGGCTCAGCAACAGGGGCGGTGTTTTTGTAGTAAGGTGCATCGAAGAACTCAACGTTCTCAATCTTGCGCCTGCTGCGGAACTTCTGGCCGTTGGCATTCGGCTTAGTGTTGGCTACGTTTTTGTCGTAGGATTTTCTGTCGAGTTCCTGCAACAAGGCTAGCTCTTCCTGCGTCGGAGAGAACGCAGGTGGTATGAAAATGCCCGGGTATGCTTCGCGCATCTTTTGCTTCATTTTGGTTGCAATGATCCCATTGGGATCGACGCCGGTTCTAACGAGTAGAGTGCATGTCTGCAGTCTCCCTCTCTCTGTCTTGAGCATATGGGTATGAACGGTGGCGAGCTTCCGATTTTCGAGTGCTTTGACTGCACTCGTGCAGTTCTTCCACGTAGGCGGCATCTGCCTTTTGAATTCTTTTATGAAGACGTTTGTTAAAGCGTAGAATAATGCCTTGTCGCCAGGGAACACGCCGAGGTTGTTGTCCAGGAGATAGTTGATGATGTCGAAAGCTTGGGCAGTTCTTCTCTTGGCATCGCTGGTCATGCGTTCGTAGTTTGAAGAGCGGGTGAACGGCTTGTAAAAGCTCTGATCGGCCATTGATCCAGAGGCCTCTCTCTCAATGCCTGTCCATACCCCCTGCACGACCTGCTGAGAAGAGGGAAGTTCGGGGTATTCACTCTTGGGTGGCTCAGTGTGGTCCGCCACAGGTGATTGTCTCGGTGATGATGTGATACCGTTTTGTTCGGAACGAGACGTCCTACCTGTAGGCTGCGGAGTGAGATTCTCTAAAGCAGCATGATAGGATGGATTGTTGCTGAATCGAGCGCTAGGCATTGGATTACGCTCGGAGCCCCGAGAGCGCGAGGGTGTTGCCGGTGCGGCAAGGGGACGAGGTACCTGCTCCGATGGCTCATCTCCAGGAGCTATGCCCACAACATCCACTCTAGTAGCCGCAGAGGTGAACTTAAGTTCGTCATCTTCAACCCTGTGCATGTCCCCAGGGTATGATATAGCGTCAGCAGGGACCGGTGGGCGGAATCCGGCGTTGGAGTATATTCCTGGCCCAAGAGCGCTTGAGGAGTTCGGCGGGAGCACACTCTCTACGGTTAACCCAGGCACTGCCGAACCAGCCGGACCAGTGAGCATCTTCCTGGGCCGTTCAAGTTCCCAGTCCGCTGCTTCCTCCCCGCCAACGTCAGACAGATTCAGGCCGCGGAACTTGTGAGCTGGGTCTTGTAGAGCACGCATGGCAGTGCGAACTCGGAGACGCGGACGAGAAGTCTTTTTTTCGCTCTTCTTTCCGCCCTTGGATTTACGCATGCCTCCTGGCCCTTCCTCATCACCAGCTTCAGAATTCACTTCTGAAGGTGGTACTGGAGTAAGCCTGCGACGCTTCCGTGATCGATCGAGCAAAACAGCTGGGTCGAAATTTGGATTGCAAGGGACTTGAGCCTTCTGTAAGTGGTACTTCAGGCCGATGTCATTTTTCCAGGCACCGCCACAAAGTTCGCAGACATATGGTTTTGCCCCAGCGGATAAAGCTAATCCTTTCTTGCCTTTGCCTCGACCGGCAGCACGGCCTTTGCCACGAGCTGGTTCAGAAGGCGCAGGCGCAACTGTGATCTCCTCAGAAGCACCGGCGATCTCCTGGGGGGTAGGCTCATGATAGTCGGGCGATTTCATTCTGGTAACCTCTTGCTGAATCCATCCGGCGTTATCTTGGTTCGTTTTGTTGAACCTGAATGTATATGTCTGGGGTTGTGTCCCGTCCTTTTGACCTGTTTTAAGAACCAAGACTTGATCGTCACTTTCTGGGACATCTTGTATGGCCAGCTCGCCAAGGTTGCCGTCCACGGGAATGGTTACGGGCTTCTTGAGTCCTCTTCCCGATCTCAAGAAAGTAAGGTTACGCTCCGCCCGGTGAACCTTTAGCTTCCCAGCGATATCATTGTATCGGACATCCAGAATGAGCTCTTCGTCTGCCGGCACTTTGGCAGCTCGGTCGGCTGTTGTGTCGGTTGACGGTAGGTCTTGTTCTTGAGGCCCTACTGAGGCGCCCGGTTCAGCTTCGCCATCATGGCCGGCCGTCATCTCATCGAAGGAGCGCTTCAAGGATCCGTTGAGATTAGCCTCAGATATTTGGTCCCCTTGATCTGGCATTGTGGTATCCTTCGCCGCAGTTGTTCCAGGAGCAACTTCGGCAGTAGCTAGGTGTTCGGGTCTGATCCGAGGCAAGAGCTTTCGCTTGGCGGATGGTTTGGATTTTCGAGCGACCCGCGACATGTCCGAGAGCGAAAAATCTTCAGTACGGGTGAACGCCTTGGGTCGTATTGCCCCAAATCCGTATGAGACCGCCTGTGCCGAATCTGATGAGCCTTCTACTACTCCTTGGTCCGTGGGCCGTTCTTCTCCTTCGTCAATTCCAGGGAGGCCAGCTGGCCCTGTCACCCCGGGAGCCGAGAACATATAGGCTGAGGTTTTGCCAGTGCGTACGAGCTTGCTGACGACTTGAAATTTCTTGAGATGCGGCGGTTGCTGAGTTTCGGCCACCTTGGTGAGATAGCTGGAAAGATAACGCCGGTGCTGATAGCCAACCGTAGCCACGCTAACCTGAGGATTGGAAGCCCCCTCTGGGCCGGCACTCCGAATGACTTCGAATACTGTTTGGGCGAGAGGCTTCTCGGGGACCCAGCCGCTGAAGATGCGCCTCACTTTGGACCGTGCATCGGCACTCCCTTGGTCATTCTCACCCGACTTGCCGTACAGAGCAAGAGCGTTAGGTTTTGGCTCGCGATGCCTCGTCGGGTCGGAATAGAGTGATGTCTTCTTTCCGGTGGCGAGGAACTTTTCCCACTCTTCCGTAGTGGGATCCCGCATAAACTTGAGACAGTCTTTGAAGACCTTGCGCGAGCCCGGGAATGAGGCAGCCGTGTATTTCAGCACACCGGTATCAACTAGGCGCTGGCAATTCTTGGCTAGCGTCTTCATCTGCCACCGCTTGCCCGTGATGCCCATCTTCAGCCTCAGGTCGGCGTACCGGATGACCTTGAAGGCCTTAACGATGCCCACTGCGGTCCTACCGAGGGCGTCCATGTCAATGTTGCTTCCAGTCCAGCGTCCATGCCAGGGAACAGGTTCAAGGTCTTTGCTTAGCGTCTCAGGACTTAGGTCGAGGCCGTGAGTCTCCGCTTCGACAAGGGGAGGAGCAAAGTCAATGAGCCAGAGTCTGCTTGTTTTCATCTTTTGCACCACGACTGTCCGCTTGGCGATGTAGCCTTTCCGGGCAAGTGAATCTGTGCGCTTTGGGAGCGATCTCTTGTCCTGGTCAACCAGGCGGCGGAGGTCACTCTGAAGAATGCCCTCGGCCCTGGACGATGCAATACCCTGCAAGCACGCCCATTCTAAGGCAGGTACCCGTTTGTAGTCGACGCCGTGGCGAGTTAGAGTTTGCCAAACCAAATCCTCCGCTGGATAAATCCTCGGCCTGGTGGTGAGCGTCTTTTTAAATTTTTCGCCTTTGGCATGGTCGGCTTCTCTGCCCTGCGCTGATGCAGAGGCCATGGCAGGCTCGACCGAGTCGGCTTCTGGCAGGGCGAGGACTTCGCTCAATTCGAGCCGGTTCCAGCGCTTGTTGCCGTTGATGAGAATCTGTGGTCGGGAACGCAGCCAGTCCCAAGCCCAACGGGCGGATGCCATTTCGGCGTCTGTAAGTGATTTCTCAAGGTCGGCATCGTCGATCGACCCTTGCGCTCCGTTCGCTGCCTCGTCCTGAAATGGCGCATTTTGACTATTGAGACTGAGGTGATATCGCCGGACGATCTTGAACAGCTCAGTTATCGAGACTCCTGATATTGTGTTAGCACCAGAGTGAACTGACAAAGATCGATTACTGCAGCGATCTAACGACTGGCCTATACATGCCGGCTCCAATCCCCAATAATTGACCACGATTCAAAGTCTGCGAAAAACGCCAATTCATTCTTAAATTTCAAAGACAGGCCGGCCAAGCTTGTGGTAGATGCTATGGTGTTTGGGAGGAAAAGCATGAGCGTGTAACGTACCTTTTTCTCCAGAATACGCAATCTCAGGAATGAGATCCTCCAACAGGACCTCAAGTCCAACCCCGCTCATGATGGTAAAGTATTGTGTTTCATTCTTGACTGACAAAAAATTTGAAGGCTGTGAGTCGATGCTGGAATTGAACGCTGATGCTCATCGTTTCGGTGGCGGATTTTGAGGGAAAGTCGCGATGGCAAAGATGCATGAGGATTTTTTGGAGGGGCAGAGGCCGAGGTGGGGTGCCTCAGAAGCTCAATGGGGACGGTACGTACCGCGCCGTCACTACCAGTAATTCATAAATGGAACGAGATCACAATGGGCAAAATGGAAGGTAGCTTTGACTGAGTGGCCGAAAGGTCTCAACGACAACGTCTTACATTCAGTGAAGCTCCAGACACATCGGGACCCCGCATGAAACAGCTGAGGAGGTACTCTCAATGTACAACCTCGCGATACACATCATAACCGAAATGATTCTTTCAACACAGCCATGCTGGGAATAGCTTTGCGAATTCCGCGATTTAAACACGTCCAACCTCCATGCTCGCCATTCCTGCCTGCTGCCCTCATCTCTAGATTTTCACGTCCCAATAGCAGGCCTTCTCTCGCTCATCATTTTCCGATATGACGCCACCACCTCCTGCCGAATGTTCTGCAACTCCTCTCTTTGCCGCAAACTGCCTGCGGCTTTGGGGATATCCTCAACCGCAACCGTGGCCCCGCGAACGAGCAAGTTCTTCTTAGGCAGCTTCAACTCTGGTGGAGCCTGCGCAACGTCGTGGATGCCAACCTTCCCCTCCCCCCTCTTTTTCCGGAGCTCTTCCCAAGGGTCCTCTTCCGGGCCGCCCTGCTCGCCAATATATTTCCCTCTTTTTCCTTTCTTCGTCTTCTTGCCCTGGCTTTCCAGGTCCAACTTCCATGACACACCAAGAGCCTCGTTCTCCATCTCCTTCTCCTCGGCTAATTCGCGCTCATCCTCGCGCCGCTCCCGTATTTTGCGGTCAATCTCGCGCCATTCGGCATACATGTTGTGCATCTTCCGCTCCTTCTTGGTGCGCCTCACCTTGAGGCCGAGAGGGTCTTTGCCGTTCTTCACCGACTTGTTCACCAGTCCGCTGATGGGTAGGGCCGCGTCGACGCGCTGGTGGAACTCGGAAAGACGCTCACCCGGGCGAATCTTGAGGTCTCCGGCTATGTCTGATCCAGAAGTCGCCTTCGTTGGCTCGGTAGAATCGCTTGCGAGTTTAGACTTTTTCTTCCCCTTGCCCTTGCCTTTTTCTGGTGCATCGCCGTTGTCCAAGCCATTCCGTGGTAGCTTGCCGTTGGCTAACGCCATCAAGCGTTTGAACGCACGTGGCGCATCGTCGGCGTCTTTCCCTCCCCGCTTTCTCTTCCGGCCAGTCTTCTTCTCGGCATCGACGACCTTCTTGTCGGCCGCTTTTTTCTTGGATATGGTCGTTGGGGGAAGCGGTTTCGCTATTTGCGATGGAGGAAGGTCGAAACTGCTTGCCGTCAGATTACAGATGATCATAGCTCTAGTGAAAAAAGTGATATTTACGTGGACTCGTCCTTTTCTCGCCGGGTATGTTTGTGCGGCATGTTGGGCCAGCTGCTCTGTCTATCCGGTTATCATATGTCAACCAGCGATGCTGCGTTCAAGGCACAAACTAGGGACTACTCTCTTGGAAAAATCTCCCCACAGGAACGATAAGATAAGCCGAACAGCTGGGTGGACCTGGGTGGGCCAGCCACTGCCAGCCGGTCATGCAGTGCTGTCCGGCAGAAGCGGACACGGTGGGGCAGTTTTGAGAGGCCCCTCAATCGCGAACAGGGAATGATGAATTGCTCACATGCTCTTCGCGGCTGTTCCTTCTGAGATCTTATCTGCCATAATCCCGGCTCCTTGTTAGACCCTTGACTCTGGCAAATCGGAAAAGAGGTCCTGAGCACGATCTGAAGTGCAACTGACACAAGGGGAACCGACGGACCGCGCTGACAATCAAGGAAAGGTACGAAAACCAGAGGGAAGTTCAGGCGGCCGTGGAAAACGATTGTTCGAAGCGAATTGATTGTCAAATTGCAAGTCGTTGGCGCTGGCCTGCAGAGAGTCCAGACCTGCGATACGACCCGGCTTTTCTGAGTTTTCAGGCCCATTATTTGACCAGGCGATTCTTCAAAACAACACGGAATTACCCCTTACAACCTAGTGTTGGGAAGACAAGGACACACAAGTGACATGTCTCCTAACCGCAGGTAGACACGAATACACTAGGCCATTTCGCGTGGCGTCGACTGACTGTTTTCCTCTCCCATTTGTCTCGTTTCTCTCACTCTTCTGATCGTGCCTCGTTTCTCGATTCGATTGAGCTTGCAACCACTCGGCTGCCATCAGCAGATAACGCTTCATTCTACACTATAAGGCAAGAGTGGATAAAGACCCGGTGAAACAAGCGCGCCCAACACAAGACCGTCTTGACAGGCCTGTTTCATTCAGTCAGCACCCACACATGCAATACTGCGGAAGTGAACTGCTCTTCCACAACACCCGCTGCACTACCATCTTGAAGTGTTGAATCATACCGGGGACTAACCCCCGGATCATGCGGTCGGAATTGGTGGGTCTGGTGGAGGCCCGGAACCAGGATCAGCAGCGGATGTTACACGAGCGGGGGTCACTGTCGCCGAAAAGTGCCAGTCTTTAAGAGCGTGTTCAAGCAGCACCGGCCACAACCATCAACCCAAAAAGATCCGACACATTCTCAACTCTCTGGTCAGCCATGGCGCCGTGGAAGTCGGACGAGTGCAAGCCGGCAGTGTCAGCCGAGTACATAGCCCTTTCAGGAGGCACCGAAGACGGCGAAGATGAGTCGAGAGAAATCAACATCCCGGCAGTTCAGCATAAACCCAGGATCCAACGCCGAACATGGCATACATGCGTCTTGGGTTTGGCCATGGTGTAGGTTCGCCGCCTGGCCGGTTGCATCCCAGTCGCTGACACATTTTACAGGGCGGTAACATTTCTTGTCGTCACCATCAGCGAGACAGTAGCGCATCGTTGTCCTGGATGGCGCAAGGGCAATGGTGACCCGTTCGGAAACTGGGGCAAACCAGGCACCGGCACCGAAGAGCTAGCCTGGTACCCAACAGACTTTCTCCGGGACGTCGTGCCAATCCCGTGCCACTCCCACAACGACTATTGGCGTAAAATTCCCCTGTTCAACGCGCTCTACGCCGGCTGCACCGGGGTCGAGGCGGATGTTTGGCTACGCAACGGCGACCTTCTCGTCGGACACGACAAGCCCTCATTGCAGCCGAACCGCACGTTCCAGAGCCTGTACATCAACCCGTTAGTTGAAATCCTTAACCATCAGAACCCGACGACGCAGTTCTTTCATGGCAAGAACAACGGCGTCTTTGACACGGACCCAAAGCAGCCGCTCGTGCTGCTCATCGACATCAAGACTGCCGGGCCCGAGACATGGCCATGGGTCGTAAAGCAACTGGCCCCGCTGCGTGAGAGGGGCTGGCTCAGCTATTATGAGAACGACCAATTCCACCAGCGCCCCATCACCGTCGTTGGAACGGGCAACGCGCCGTTTGACCAAATCCTAGGAAATTCGAGCTATCGGGATACCTTCTTCGATGCGCCGCTAGACAAGCTTGAGGGTTCCGAATACAACTCGACCAACTCGTACTACGCGAGTGTTGACTTCTGGCGAGCGATTGGGCCGGTGTGGTGGACGAGCGGGCCGGGCCAGCGGCAGCTTGAAAAAATCCGGGCTCATCTTCGTGAGGCTAAGAGCCGAGGACTCATCTCGCGGTACTGGGGATTGCCGCCGTGGCCAATTCATATTAGAAACAAAATTTGGGAGGTTCTCGTCGAAGAGGAGATCGGCATGTTGAATGTCGATGACCTGGATGCAGCGAGCAAGCACGATTGGACAAAGCCAGAAATGCTCGAAAATGGAGAAATGGGGCCAGCGAACAACTCATCAGGCAAGGAGGGGCATTGAAAATCATGATAAGACCACGATAGACCACTAATGATGCAGAATTCTCTATATTCTGGGAAGGCAGGATGCGATGACACACAGATTGATGATGGATATCAGATCCCGGGCATCATCCGTATCATGACCCCGCGGCCCCCGCTCCGTCCCTCCGAGTCTCACGGTTGATTTCTCCGACAGGGACTGATGCAGTTGCCCACCACCAAATGTGGGGTTGGTGAGCTCATATGCCGCCTATGTACCACCAAATATGCGGCCGCAGCCGGGAGGGGTAGCAGAGGGCCCGGCATCATAAAAGAACGACGAAGTCTCGTAAGGCATTGAGGGGAACATGCCCTCTCAAGCACATTGATTCAACACACATTCCGGTAGGTTGACATACTTACAAGAGTCAAGACATATTTGTGGTAACATACGGCAGGAGAACTTGGGACCTATCGTGTCCATAACGCCATCATCACAATGACAGAACCTCAGCGAGCCCGTCGCGGATCGATCCTCGCCATTGCAGAGCAACGGCAAAATCTCGCATCTCTGGATGTAAGTCACAACACGCGCAACGCCTAATACGCTCAACTGCACCGCCTTCCTAACACCGCCTTTTTCGATGAATTCAAGGCATCTATAATCGACCGCCTACCCGCCTACTCGGTGACTCTCTTCGAGGCCAAGACGCAGAAGCGGCTCACATTCGAGGACATTGGCGAGTACCTGGGCCGGAGTGAGGTGGCGGCAGCGGCGTTGTTCTACGGGCAGGCGCGGCCGTCACCCGAGGACGTGGACAAGCTCACGCGGTTGTTGGGCCTGTCGGCCGAGTCCAACGTGGCGGCCCAGATGATGGGCTTCCCAGACCGCGGCCACGCGGGGCCCATGCCGCCCGTCGAGCCCCTCATCTACCGCCTGTACGAGATTGTGCAGAACTACGGCTACGCCCTTAAAGCCGTCATGAATGAGAAGTTCGGCGACGGCATCATGAGCGCCATCTGCTTCAGCAGCAAGGTCGAAAAGGAGGTGGTACGTTTTCGCCGGCCGTTTTCTTGTCTCTCGAGGTTGTCGCTTGTAATGTGTGCGTGTGGCTGTGTGTGTGTGTGTGGATGTTTGTGTGCGGGAGGCCCGACCCGACGACGGTTAGTGTATCGGATCGAGGCAATCCTGTGGCATGGAAGGCGGCTCTTTGTTGGAATGGGTAGATCCTGAAGACATGAAACATGTGACTGACAACATTCGCCGGCAGGACGAGACCGGTGCACCGTGGGTTGTGATCACTCTCAAAGGGAAATGGTGAGTTTTTTTCCCCTCTTATCGGTCCTTGATACCTCGACGGCTGCTTGCCTCCCTACTGTTGTGCGAGCGCCATGCCATTGTGTACTTCCGGCAGCAACAGGCGACTCTCATCGGTCCCTATCATTATCGGTTTCGTGTCTCTTCGAGCTGGTCATCTGCAATTTTCCCACCCTTTTCTGGCCGTGTCTCGCTGATGTCATCTGCACCTCGGGGCGGCCGAATATGTTTGCTGACGTTGAGTGCCTAGGCTTCCCTTTAGCCGATTCTAGACTTCAAAGAGTGACGGTAGACTTTCAGGGTCTGGGCGAAGACTGGGAGAGAGCATTGCTTACTCGTGACGGGTCATTCCCGAGACGGAAGTGATGTCGACCGATGGCATGCTTAGCCATGTCCGAGCGGCAAACGCCAATCATTCCTTCCCGAGCGAGTTCTTGTTTTGGCGCAAAAGGGTATTGATTTGACTTGATGATCTTTGGAGAGTCTCGATCCTGTTTGCGGGTTGGGGCTGGGCGCCTGACTAACAAGGGTGAGGGTCAACAATTTAACTGTTTCAAGTGGTACAACTAAACTTAGTGCCACCCTGGCCCAAATCTCAACGGTGTGCAAGCTATGCGGCGCGTTTATGTACTCAAATAACCTCCATGAGCAATCAACTGGAACAAAGAATTTGAATGCCTCAGAGACTTGGTGATTTCCACGTTGAACATGCTTTCCATAGGCATAGGAACCTTTGTGTCGCCCCTTTGGAATCGACACTCCCTTGTTCAGCAAAGGACGATACTAAGAGAATAATGTCAAGCCCTGCGTTCTTTCATTCAGCACCCTGAACACACTTTTTTTTGCGTGTTTGTCAAGGGATGCTTAACAAGGGATGTCAAAAGAATGCGACGGATTTGAGAGCCTTGGCATTCTTCGGCCATGCTGGAAAAAAGGAAAGAATAGCAACTCGGGCACTCGAAGTACGTGATGGGAATTGTATAAAAAACCTCTGCTTTCCCAGCCTCAAACTGACTCCTTCTTCTCATCATCATCATCATCATCATCATCATCATCATCACCACACAAAAGCACCAACGCTCAAGACAGATCCAGCTGTTCAAGCAAAATTCAACCCAAGTCAACATGCCTTCCATCACTCAGCCCAAGGTCCCCCAGACCTCCACTAAGAACTTCAACGCTTACTGCGTTGTCATGTAATGGCAACAGGGTTGCCTGGCGCGTGGTCGGCCGTGACAAGCCGTGTCTCCTGCCACGACAAGAAGGTTCTCTTGGCCCCAACGCCTCGCTCTCAGCGACGAAGCACCCGTTTTGAACGGGGATAGGAGTCTGCTAGCTTTATCTAGACCTCCTTCCTCTTCATCCGCTGAGCTCTCTCGTGAGGGACGGGGAGATGCCTCATCACGGTTGTCCAACCACCCACTCTCAACGGCCGGCCTCGGAGAAAACAATCCCAAACACACAAGTCCGACCTTCGCACCGACACTACTACTGCCAACTTTCCTTTCTCTGATTTGGCTTCTCGACCTTATTTGACAAGATCACGGCGATCAAAACTCAGCAACTTCCGTCCCTCGCTTCGACCATCCTCTCGGCACAGACTTCAGCCAATCCCGGTTATATACACACTCGATTCTCTTCGACTCCATCTGTTGGCGGGACTATTTCGCGATGTCGTCTCCGCTGGCGTTGGACAACAGGGATGGGGAGATTCGCGACCTCCCTGTTCTGTAAAGGTGTAGATAGTTTCTTGGGGTTGAGTGGGGCACATAAAGGGTATTGGGGGGATTTTGAAGTTGTTGTTCTCTTGGTTGTTTTTTTCCTTTCCTGGTATGTACGTGGAGGAATGTTTTAAGTAGTAAATGAGGCCGGTTTGAAATACTTCTGCTCCTCTTGGTGTGTCGTAACGTGAAGTGAATCTTGAACGACAACGGCGAACTTGGTTAAGGGAGTTCTCAGGGGTAAGTAGTGGGCACAATATTCCTGGGAGATGTTCAAATTCCATGTAAGTGCCGACGAAACCACCCATCGTGGCTCGCTTGTTGTGCGATATCTGTGACGCTTCTGACCACCTCTAAAAACGAATATCTCTAAATGGACCGTTTCGTCCATCAGGCATTGGTGTCAGCTGCCTACCTTATTCATTGTTGTCATCCTGCCAGGATACTCTAGCAGCGTACCATAAGCATCAACGTCTCTAACGGTACACCATGCTTCAGCGAGTAGCCCGGCTCCGTTCAAGCGCAAGTTTCAAGTCCCTCATGAGACGTTTTAACTATCCAAGAAGCGAACCATCATCTCAGGGAAATGCAACCAAAAACATGTTGTGTTCCAAAAAGCTTTCATCTTTCAAGCGGCCCGCATGGCTCAGTGGTAGAGCGTGTCACTAGTAATGACAAGGTCACTAGTTCGATTCTGGTTGTGGGCAAAGAACCTCATTTGAGGTTCTCCTTCATTTTTGTCGCGATAAATAACTGTTATTTGAACGGCGTGTTGAGATTTCTTTGGGGGAATTTGAAAGTTACCATAGTTTTGTGGAAGAATGCAGTTGACACAGCTGGCATGGAAGTGCAAGGCAGATGGCCCGAGGCTGAGTCGAAGGCGCTCTCCGTTTGGCTTGCTCTTTTTGCGGGGCGTCAAGGAAGTACGGCCTGTCGGCGCAGTTTGAGTAACACTTCGATGACAATTCATGTCAAGTTGGCTGCTTACTCATATTGCTTTACTACGATGTAGCGGCTCTTGACAGCTTAGTAGGAATTGCTATGGGCGTCTTTCACCATATAGTCTGCCATCGTTCTGTCTTGCCACTAATTAACTGCATGTGTAAAATACAAATGCTTAGGGTTGGGGTTGTAGTGGATTTGCATTGTTGCCCCACCTCCTATCTTATCTTATCTCTCAATCGCGACGACCAGCCAAAAAAATGTTTTGGGAGACCTTCAGAAGGTGCAAGCATATCATCAATCTCCCGTCCCCACCATTCACATCAGCAACATGGCGAAGAAAGGCGCAACACAGTCTCCCAAGGCCGGGTCAAAGCCCAAGTCGCATGTCACAGACAACACGGCAAACAAGCAAAAGGGCAACAGGAAGAAGTCCAATGAGCCAGATGTGAAGAAGGTAGTTGAGGACGAGGAGGAGTGGGAGGACGAGAGTGACGCGGAGGAAGCGCCCAAGGTCAATGGCAGCAGCAAGTCGAACAAGAGGAAAGCCATGGATGAACATTCAAGCGAGGAGGACAGCGAGTCGGAAGACAGCGACGATAATGAGCACGGCGGCATCGACCTGACGGGGATAGACGACTCCGATTCCGAATCAGAGCTCGACTCGGACGAAGGGCCTGAGAGGAACGATGAGGATGAAGAAGAGGGGGAGGACGAGGACGACGAAGAGGAGGAGATTGACGTCGACGAACTCTCAGCGGAGGACGAGGAGGACGAGGAACAGATTGCCGCTGGCACCCGGGTTCGCCAAACAATCAACAACAAGGAAGGCCTCCTCGCTGCCCTTCGGCGCTTCGCCCTTGACACAAACCCCAAAACTGTCCCGTTTGCGTTTCACCAATCCGTCGTCTCAACCAAGAAGACGGAAGAGTCCATCCCTTCCATTGACGACGACTTGCAGCGCGAGCTGGCCTTTATGAACCAGTCGCTCGAAGCCGCCCGGCAGGCGCGCACGCTGCTGCGCAAGGAGGGCGTGCCCTTTACGCGACCAACCGACTATTTTGCTGAGACGCTGCGCAGCGACGAGACTATGCAAAAGGTCAAGGCGAAGATGATCGAGGAGGCGACCGCCAAGAAGGCGGCGGCCGAGGCGCGCAAGCAGCGCGACCTCAAGAAGTTCGGCAAGCAGGTTCAGGTGCAGAAGCTGCAAGAGCGTGCCAAGCAGAAGCGGGACAACCTCGAGAAGATCAACCTGCTCAAGCGGAGTAAGTGGCCCTCCCTTTCCAATCCACCTCTTTCCCTTTCCGCGTGGTGCTTTGTCGTTCACATACTAACACCGACGCCTTCCAGAACGACAAGATGGCGGTTCCGCGGCCCTCGGTGCGACTGAAGCAGACGACCTCTTCGACGTGGCCGTCGACAACGAGCTCAAATCGGCTGGCAACAGCAAGAAGCGCTCGGCTAGTGGCGATAGCCGCGGTCCGCCCAACGCCAAGCGGCAGAAGAAGGACGCCAAGTACGGCTTCGGCGGCAAGAAGCGTCACCTCAAGTCCGGCGATGCCATGTCGTCGGGCGATTTAAGCAGTTTCAGCGCTAAGCGGATGAAGAGCGGCGGTTTCGGTGCCAAGCTGGGCGGCGGGGCCAAGAAGGGTGGTAAGGCGCCGAGGCCGGGCAAGAGCCGGAGGCAGGCTATGAAGAGGTAGACCAGGTTTGCAATTGGGGTTGGGATTGTTGAGGCTGTTCTGTAACAGTTGTACTGCTGCTCTGCTGAGGTGAAGAGGCTCGGCAGCCAGTGTTTCACGTAACTACATCCAATTGGCGCCCGTTGCTTTGATTGAAAGTGAGAAAAGGTTCATGGCATATTTTGTGCTCTGTTTGCTGAGAAGGTGTGAAATTGAAAAGGCCTTCATGGCCTGTCAATGAGTGGCCGTTGGTGGAAGACATGGCGAAAGCGATTCCCCATTCGCCGCGAGGAATAGTCAATTACTGAGGATTCTACTAAGACAACACAAGGGGCTTGCACCAGATATTTTGCCTTTGTTCCTGCCGTATGATCTCGTGCTCCCGAGGTTACGATACGTTGCCAACCAAGACCTGCAGAAGCTTAGAAGTCATGTCAAGCAGATCAGAAGGACAAATCTCTGTTCTTCCGGACAATTGGTAAACGAGGGCTGATTTATGTAGTTCAACCGACTCATAGCCAACATAGAATTGAATGACAAAGCTGAAGATGCCTCGTTCAACCCAGATTCACCTCTCTCCAGCCGCCCTTTCTTCTCAGAATCTTATCCTGCTCCCAGCATCAACCGACCAAGCACTATTCCGAGTCCTGCCGAACCCCAATGCTCTGTGGCCCGTTGGAAGCTCAAGCTCAAGTTCCGATCGGTGGCTGTGTCTCACCCAAGAGGTCATCTGGCACCTGCACATCGGCCGGACCAAGCGCAGTCGCTCACACCCGGCTAAAATTTTTGGCCTCTTCACACACGTCCTTAAAACCGCCCAGTAGCCGTACGGGTCCATCCCTGACAAAATACACGAAGGTAGCCAATCAAGACATATGTAAAACCCCAGCCGAGTAGTGAGAGAAAGAATGGGATGAGGTTTGTGATAAGAGAGGCATGAAACCTGGCCCTATTGAGTTCAATCGTTCAGGCCATGCGTCATCACAACAGGAAAGCAAACAAGCAAAGAAAGACAGCAAGCAGAGCAAGTCGTCATGATGGAAGTTGTTTGCCTAGTCCATCCCAAATTGGAGACAATGCAATGCCATGTTAGTTCCTCAGCCCAGTCATCACTAGTCGAACCGCAATTTTGTAGCTTATCCCATGAAACACAGCCTGTTCACTAGCCTTCAGGACTAATTCCTTTAGCACAAGCATCCAACTGCCACTTTGAAATATGGATAAGTAAAGGCAGACATGTCAATGAGTTATAGAAAGAAGAGGATTGGTTCGTTTCGTGCTCGGCTACGGTACGGTACCAAGGTGTGATGATGAATTCCATGCCTGCCGTGCTCCTGCTCCCTTGCCTCCTCGGCTCATATGACGTTGCTAACAAAAACCAAACAAACCAAAAAGAGGTAAAACCAAGAAGGAAACGATGTCCGTGTACCGGATATCCCGGTATGATAGGCCTTAACAGACCAGGCAACTATAGATAAAAAAAGGGAAAAGAGAGCAAAAGAGTTCCTCGTGGTATCGTGCAACGCCAACCATGCTCGCAGAGGTAGCCGTCTCAGTGTGCGGACTTGGGAAAGTGAGAGAAGATAGATAAGATGCTGTGCTGTACTGTGCTTCGCCATGCTGCTTGCGACCAGATAGACATTATGGAATAACGCCATGCAAGGTGAGGACTCGTGTGTATCCCGGCGAGGACGACTCGGAAAAGAAACCGGGGGGTATCAATAGAACGACCATCAATCCCAACTGCAGAGAAGAAGCGCGTATTCCTTTCCATCATTGCGTCGCGGCGATGCACCAGTGACGGTGGAATGCCCAGGCACTTTTCTGGCACTCCTTGCTGCAGTACTTGGTCCGGCGGCAGCGGCGGCACTTTGCGAACTGGCGCGTGTATTCCTCCCACTTGCCGCACTGGTAATAGGCGCACTGCCGGATGCCACCTCGCGTGTCGTCCTTGCGGCACAGGTTCCTCATAACCACCCCGGCCCAGTATTGCATGTCCGTGCTGTGATACCTAACCGTGAACTTTTCCACCAGCGGGAAGATGTTCAGATCGTTTGGTAGGCAGTATTCCTCTTCGAGTTCCTCCTCCTCCTGCTGCAGCTCGGCTTCAATGGCGATTGGGTCGCCACCGTCCAACAGCCGAATCTCCTTCCCGATCTTGAGCTTAGGAACCAGGTGGCTCCTCTGAAAGTACTTCCTGAGGTTGCAGTACTTGGAAACGTAGGCCAGGAGCTGGAGAGACATCAAGACGTCTTCTTCCCGCGGCATAGCGGCAAGCACCTGCGGGTTCGGGCTCATTTGACGGTCGAGGAGGTAACGTGGGACACTTGCGTTGGGCATGGCTGGCTGGGGCGGGCTCACCAGAGTCGGTCGGTTCGGCGACAGGCCCATGGCCGGCACAGGCGTCCGCGTGTTGTTGGTGGGGACGCTGCCATCGACTGGGCCCTGGTGGGTAATGTTGAAAGTTCCAGCGTCCTGGGTCTCGGAAGCCGTCGGGGTTGCCAAGTCCAGCGTCCCGGTCGCCATCATGCTGTCTCCATCTTCCACGGTCACATCCTGAACATTAACGTCTGGTTGAATATCATTTGTGCCCGACATCTCGGCGTCGGGAGAGTCGTCCGATGCAATGCTCTCAGCATTCATGTCGTCAGTCTCGGCACCGGTTGAGTGCTGGTGGCGGATTGAAGGTCGTCGCCGAGGTCGAGCCGCAGCAGCGAGCATCGAGGCTGGTCGTACAGTAGGGGAACGGAGCTGCGGGGGCGGTAGAGGCGTGGTAGGGGAAGCTGGTTGAGAGGTGATGGCGGATCGAGAAAAGGGTAGCATGCTTCCGAGGCGATCGGTATCCCGAACAGGTCTGGCGAAGCCATCGGCCGCATCCATGGAGGGTACTACTGGCGCGAGTGGCGCCGTCTGAGGCCCCGGGGAGGGGACTGTGTGGTGGTGATGATGGTGATGTCGGTGGGCGGTCAGAGGAACGCGGTCCGCTGGAGGCGTCACCTGGAACTGCGGAGCTGTCGGTGTCGGGTCGGCATTGGAACGGGTCGCTGCCGTCGATGGTCCGGCCAGAGCGGCAGACACATCAATGGACGGCGGAGGCGCTTGTCTGCGGAAAGTCCGTTGGTCCACATCCAACGTGCCCGAGCGGGAGGAGAAGGTCGATGATTTGTGGACGCGGCTACTCCCACCGATTCGATGGCGGTGATCCGACCGTTGCTTGGCCTCCTCTGCCTTTTCGCGCACCTTCTCGATGACCTTGATGTAGTTGTCGAGAATGGTTGCGATAACGGGAACCATATCGGCCTCGACCACACGAGTCCGGACGGCTTCCGTGCCCCTAACTCCTATGTTGACCACGCATTGAAAGGCCAAGTTCCACTTCCACATATCCATCATGTCCTTACTCCGCCCTTCCTTCAGGATGCACACCAGTCTTTCGATGCCGCCATCGACGGTAAGGATGTCGCGGATTCTAGCCGAGGATGTGGTGAGGTAGGCGAGATGATTTAGGGAATTGATCAATGGAAGCGTCGATGTGCAGTCGAGGGCTCGTCGGTCGTACAAGGCCGTGGTGATACCCACCGATGCCTTGTTGACATTGGGTATGCTGAAATTAGCTTCCCTCATCTTGGCTTGCCTCCGCGAACCACGGGTAGGCACCAAACAGGGAGTGGAGCGGGAGCGGGAGCGGGGAGCAGCCGAAGGGAAACGGGTGTGTTTTTTCGATCAACAGCGTAGCGTCTCGATTGAAAGTTGCTGGAATTCGTTGGCTTTATCTATCCTTGAGAAAAGTGTCAGAAATGAAACGCATTTCCCCCAAATCCCATGTTGTGGACCACGGGGGGGGGGGTTCAGCCGTACCCGACTCTAGCCCCAAACCACTTGTGGAGGCCAAAACTCGCTACTTTGTCGACGCCGAGAACGGTTGGGAAGGCGGAACGACGCCGACAACCGAAGGTAGATAAAGAAAACAAAGTAAATGAAGAAGGAGTGTATGGTAGATGGAGTTACAGCAGAGTGCGAAGCCCGGGCTTTTGTCGAGGTGCAACTCGGCCGCGCGCAGGTCGGGTCGATTGATGGGCGGCGATCGAGTCAGTTCTCGCCAAATGCCGCAGCCACGTCAGGTGTTCGGGAATGCGGTGGTTGAGCAGCAATTGCGATGCCGCGTGGGGAAGAAATAGAACTCTGGAGGGCGTAGACGGCAGATTCAGAAGCCGGGTCGGTGGTGAAGGAGGCGTTGTGATGGAAAAGAGGAGATGGACCGGTGCTCGCCGTGCCTGAAGGCAAGGTATGAGAGGCTGGGTGAATAATGGGGTTCGGACTGCAGGCGGAGCAGCTTGGATTTTTGCGGCCCCCAGCCCAGGCCCTGATCCCCCCCCGGTCTTCGACACCTTCCAGCGCAATGCGGGTCCCGGTCCGCAATTGCTGCCTGAGGCTGTGACAAGGGTCTTGCTGCAGTTCCCTTGAACAACAGCTGCGATGCACAGTCGCTTAAAGCAGAAAATTAGATAAATACCAAGATTGATGCGTTACAGATGTTTGTCTCGAAGGGCACCCGGAGAGGAAGTCTATTCGCAATATTGAGGGAGCTCCCGCACCGTGCCCTAGATGTCATACCCTTCGACATGGATTGCCTTTTTTAATCCTCCGAGGAAAGAGCGGAGACTCATGTTTGGGGGTTGGGCTCACCTAACCCTCTGGCGTCCTCCTAGAAACGCTGGAAGGGGCAAACTCAACACTGCGGGGTGGCCAAACAGATGGATCCTCGAGCAATCAGCAGATGGTGACTAGGTCAAGTCCCTATTCTAACACTGAGGACCAAGAAAGGATATGTACATGTACCCTCGAGTGCCTGCCAACGTAACTTTCTGTGCTTTGCCCGCTGCCAGTGTGGTGTAGGCCATGTGTCGTCCGTGCAGATGTCCTCGATAGCAGCCATTGCTCGCTGGCTTCTGACAAATTCAAGGGTTCAGCGGGTCTTGGCTCGGCGTGCAAACCGAGTGGCGTAATTTTGGCGGCGGCCATTCTCATTCGACCGAGAGCATGTCTTCCACTTGCGGTACACTCCATGGTGCGTACCAGGAGTTAGTGCAGTAACCTTGATGGCTTCAACGAGCGGGTAGCCTTCGCCAACCGTCTGATTGAGGCTGATCTTTTTTGCTCTGGAACCGCCCCCACCACGATTCATCCGTAGACCGTTGGGCAATGCCCAAGCGGAAACGAGATCCCCTGGGCACTTGAACCAAACTCGCACACTCCCCACACGGCCCTTGGCCGGGTTCCGAAGTCGCCATCTTCCAGAACCGACTTTCGCCATTGGCATGATTGCCCCTGACTGTGCAAGGGCTGATCCTTGCGAAGGATCGAAGCTTCACTGTCGCAAAATCCAACGAGCGAAAGAGCCAGGAAAATTCAGAGGCCCCCCTGATGGACATAGCAAGTGTAAGAGCAACTTGTTAATTACTCTAAGTTAGTGTTATGTCTCAGCTCAGCCATTTTGGAGGGTGAACGATTGAGAGGCTCGGCGACACCGAACCTTCACAGTCAAGCGCAATTTCAGCTTCACGACATTAGCCATCGACAAACAACCGCCATGACCTGACATCGGGGGCATATCGGCCGATCCGTAAAGCGGCTCTAATGAATACCAGCATACCGCCCGTTTTCAAACCTTACACAATCTCGGGGACACTCGACGATGTTACTGTGTCTGGGCTAGGCTGAGCGCTATGACGTAACGCTTGGATCTGGTCGTTTTACTGCGAATACCAACTACAAAACGAGATCAAAGGTACGTACAGTACCAAACGGCACGTTCACACGTCGGCAGCCACCTGAGCTCCCAATACCTTCGTCTCAGCGAGCAACAAGCGCGGGTTCGCGCTAACGACTGTTGGCTACCCCTACTCGAGACCGACAACCGTATATCTTGCCCCCCTTCTTAGTCGCGCCGTAAGACCACCTTGAGCCGAAGAGCGTTTGGACAGCCGCGCTCGAATTAGCATCTCTGACCATCTGACTCGCTGGAATCGCCCAACGTTGGCGGGTCTTTTTGTGTGCCCACCGTTGGGAACCCCTGCATACTTCTACCACATGGACTGCCGCCCCCGCAGCGCTTAGAGAGTCACGAGAGTGGTACATACGGCGAAGTGCACAGGTCGTGGCAGGTATTCCGCACTTGACACATGCAATCAGCAAGAACCGAACAGTACGTTAGCTAAAGGCAAGGTTACAAGTACATGGACTTCGTTTGTAGCGGAAATCGACTGCCACGGTTCCCCAATGGACGGCCTGTTTCAGCTGTTTGCGGGTGGGGGGACAACACGCTTCAGTTATGCTCGCTGCGCTGCGTGGCGTGGCGGATCAGTTCGTGCAGCTCTGCGGATGTTGCAGCTGCTGCATCGAAGCATGCAAGTGCATTTAAGCTGCGGCTCCCATTGCTTCGCTTCAGCGAGATGTGGAGGTTGAAGCAAGGATACCGATTTGGGTACAGTTTAGATGGTGTGGTATACTTTCCAGGTTGCTTGTGTGGAGGTCAGTGCCGACTCTGTCTTGACATTCTCCTGTGTCTATCCTCTTCTCGGTCGCGAGTCTTTCAGAGCAATGGAACTCGGCCCGCACTCCGAAGTCCCGTCGTTCCCGATGACTGGGTCTGTTTGTTTCGCTTCCATTTATCCTCGACTTCTCTCGTCACAGCCGCTGCGAGCGCTCGGACGTGTTACCCACCCGCGACACGCAACACGCGCGAATCCTGTTGTTTTGTTTGTATGACAGACCGTGCTGGCCTCGGTGGCAAGGCATTTTTTTTTTCATTTGTATCAGAGGTGACTGACCCTTTGGGCCCTTGAGGTTGTTAACAAGCCCGAGGCGGGTACTTGGGCGAAGGGCGACGGCGAGTGGACGAGCACAGGGGTTGGTTCCTCTGCAAAGCTTTCAGGTGCCAGCTCGCTTTTACTCTCAGCGGGGCGTCAGTAGTGCGCCAATTAGTGTTGTAGGCTGCGGAATGGTGACCTGTAAGCGCGTCGCGATCCAATCACAGCTCCCTGCGACCTCCGAAGCGCATGGCGTCGGAGCGCGTACCATAGCCTTGGGTCGATGTAGGCTGTTCAATCTGACTGAACTGCGCCATCGCTTCCTGGCGGCTCATGAAACACCCGCGCTTGTATGAGGTCTCTTTTCCCAAGCTGTGCATGCCTCACTTATTTATATTATGTAGAGTGAGTGTGTTAGGGGTGAATGATATAGGTTATGTTGGTTAAGTTTGCCAAGGCAACGGCCGACCAAGGCTGTTGGCGCAGGGAGACTGGCCCCAGCACTGATCTGAGTATCAGCGTTGACAGGGCGGCGGCCACTCAGACAGGACTACCATATCCCAGTATCGTTGGCGAAGGAGGGGCGGGTGGACGATGCATCTATGCATGGCGCATGATTAAGTGTAGGCGACGCTCTTTGTGACGCTTTGCACACGGCCACGGCACAGGGTTGACGTACAATCCGCTTCGTTGATATCCATGACCAAGGGGTATATTCAAGCAGCACAAGAAAAAAAAACGCTACTCACACGAACCCAACAATTCCCCATTTAGAATTCAACCCAAGCCATCACTCACCCCTCAATCTCCGCTGACTTGCGCATGCCTAAAGTACTTCATCCCGACCCACGCCACCACCACCCACACCCACGCCATAACGCCCGTCAGAATCATAAGGGCCGGGTAGTAGCCCACAATGGGTAGTGTTGGGTCGTCCTCGAGCTCGGGCGGCGCGTATGGTGTAGTGCCTACGTCCCACGCCCAGCTCCACACTCCCAAGCAAGAGCCCATGCCGACGACGAAGACGGCCCACGTCACCAGCAAGATGATCCAGCCCCACCACTCCGTCTCGGCATAGTCCCAGTAGTCCGCGTCGGTCTGCTGGAGCGGCGCGGCAGCAGCAGCGAGCGACGTCAGCCCCAGCGGTGACTTGGCCCGCTGCACCGTGGCGCTCCGCCGCCGCTGGATCGACGGGAGCGCACCCCCGCTCAGAAGGCTGCCGCCGCTGCCACCGCGGGTTTGATGGGGTAGGCTGGCGGCCGAGGAAGAAGAGAGCGAGAGGGACGGGTTGCTTGAGCGCGGAACGGCGAGGGATGGAGAGTTGGACCTGGCCATGTGCAGGGCGTCTTCGTCGTCAGTGGTACTGTAGCTTATGCTCGGGCTCCTGTCGGCGGCGGGCCGGTATACGTTAGAGTGTATCCTTCCCACATTATTGGGGAGTATCTGGGCGGTGATGGGTGTTGCGTTTGTGTCCGGGTTTGATGTAGACGAGCGGATCGTGTACCCGTCCATGCCCGGGTGTGGTGTGGCCTCTGCGATACCGAGACCGTATCGCAGATCGGTACCGTTGTTCTTTCGTATCGCAGTTGCCTTGTCACGCCCGTCCAGTAGCTCCGGGCGAGGTGTGATGTGCTCTGCACCCGAGGTCACGACTTCGTATGGTATCCGGCCGCTCCCGTCGTCGAGCGTGGTATCGATCGTCAGTCCTTTCCCTTCACGTCGCTCTCGCTGGGCGCCTCGACCCAGTAAAGCCACCTTCCGCAACGAGCCTCTACGTCGCCGTGTTTTTAGCGCCGTCTGTAAAGCCGATTGTTGAGGTACGTGAGGAGGCGGCTGCTGCTGCTGCTGCTGCTGCTGCTGCGGCTGAGGCAGTGGCCGTAGGGTTGTCGCGGGCTCGGGTGCAGGGACAGTGCGTTCGGAAGCATCGGCGGGGATCGTGATAAAGGATGGTATCGGCAGTGCTGGCGGCGGACCGGCCGGGTCGGACTCGTTGGTATTGCGTCGGGACCGCGGGCGGTGCTCTCCTGTGGAGCGCATGAAGGTGAGTTTCGACAATAGCCCACTTGCCCCAGACGAGCTCCGCTTCCTGCCCGGGGCTGGTGGGCGACTCGAGGAGGGAGGTGCATCGGACGCGGTACCTGCCCGTGACGTCGTTTGCTCCATGGTGTACTACCTACGAAGACGTAGGTGCTATCCTGTTCTCAACGAATCGAATACCCGAGCGCTCTTTGTTCGCAAACTTTGCGCCACGGGCCCGCTGCAATTGAGCCAGTGCCCGATGTCGTGTCGCCCCTGGATCTGGAGACAAACAGATTGACTCACAAAATCGCCATTGTTCGATTCTTAATCAATTCACCTCCTGCAACTCCAACACCCAAATTGTCTCTTCCGTCTGTCGCCCAATAGTGACGATGCCGGCAGGGTTGGGAGAAGATGTGAAAAAAAAGAACATGACGTTGCGTGCCTTGCAGGACATCTTATTACACCCCTGCAGTTGCGATGGCTTGAACGTGGGTCCGGCAAGAAAGGGGGCGCGGCAGGCAAGCCCCCTTGTCACGGCCCGCTCTGTGCCCCCCGCAACAATTGCAGGCCAACATAACGTTCTCGACCACATGAGAACGCGGCAAAAGATACTCTAGTACGTGTAGCAGAACTCGCAGCCTAACCACCACAAAGAGACATATTCGTGTTTGCTGTCCAATCGCGGTGCTCTGTACACGAAAAAGGGGGAAGCAGCGCTATAACTCTTGAGCGTCTAGATCTCTTCTATAAAACTTGTCAATTGATGTGTGCGCCAAGGAAACGTGCAAACAAACACCCCCCCCCTGTTCTTCTACTGCAAGCAGCTCCACGTCGGCTCCGCATCTAACTGATTGCCCACCAACAACGACGACCAGCGCAGGGGTAGACAGCACAACCGTTGAGTGCCTTCGGCTCGCGCAAGCACATGGCTTCCAGCCCGCCTCCAATTGAACCTCCAGGGACACCGCCAATACCGGCCGTTGTCGCGCTAGACGACAGTCACCAGAAACCCTCGTTCCAGTTCACCTGCAACGACTACGATCGCGACCGCGACCAGCAAAAGACTGACCCGCCACTCGCCGATTCTCTCGAGGAACACGAGCCGTTTCTCGCTGCGTCCCCGCGAAGCAGTCCTGCTGCCTTCCTCCATCCCGATCACTCGACATCTCCGAGACTTCGCAGTTCCGATCCTGCCTTTACCATGTCGACCGATGATGGCCCCGAAAGCGGGGGCTCCCCCGCGAAGAACCCGTTCAACTTTCAAACCCAGTTCATATCGACCGGCCCGGTCAAGTCTGTAGGTGGTTCTTTTATACATCGCTTAGATGTAGTCTTATTGCAAGGCTTCGCTGTGTTGAATACCCATGCTGACTGCCTCGTTTGTGCAGAATTTTGGGCAACGACGGGGTCACCGCTACAAGCACAGCTCCATAAGCGCACAGCACCAGATATTCCAAGAACCGCCCCCGCGACCACCTCCGGTTCTCCCGGCCTCCCTTCCTATACCCACACTGAAAGAAGCTTGGTCGAGCATGGAAAGCGGGCAACGCGCGCGCCTGTGGTGGTGCTGCTGCCACGCCATAGTCGCCATGTACGTCTTCTTCAGTGCCGAGGGTTCCCTTGCCATGACAGCCCTCTCCCACCTCGTCTTCTTCGACGTCGGGTCGGCCGCTGTCTGCGTAGCCGTGGATGTGCTTGGGAACTTTGAGGTATGGCGGCGCTCAAGCATCCGACACCCCTTTGGCCTTCAACGCGCCGAGGTCCTCGCGGGCTTCGCCATGTCTGTCTTTCTCGTTTTTGGCGGCTTCGACCTCATTTCCCACAACCTCAAGCACTTCCTCGAAACGGTTGGCGACCACGCACCGCACCACCCCACATCCTCACCAGCAACAAACACCGATACAACCGCCGGCAGCCATGGCCACTCTCACCACAGCGCGCGCTACATCCCGCCGGGCACCGTCGATTTCACCAGCCTGGCGGCCGTCGTCAGCACACTCGTGAGCGCTTACGGCCTACGCAACCACGGGCGCATCCGGCGCGTGATGCGTGCGCCCTTCCCCTATCTCGCACGTCTTCTGCCCGGCGCGGGGATCCTGGCGAACCCGTTTCACTTCCTCACTCTCTGCTTCTCCTTTCTCATGCTGCTGCTCCCTCTGCTCAGCATCCCCCACCTTGTCTGGCTCGACCGGCTGATCTGCGCCGTCATCGCCGCCAGCATGTTCGTCCTTGGCACCCGCCTGGCCGTCGCCCAGGGGCTGATGCTGCTCATGAGTTACAGCGAGCTGCCCTCGTCTACCGCCACCACTGCCGCGTCAGCTAAACCCGGCAGCAACAGCAGCATAGGCGATGAGAAGAAGACCGGCAGCACCTTTGGCAGTGACAACACCATCGCCGCCACGCCCGTGTCGTCCGTTATACGCGAGATCGAGGCGCAGCCGCACGTCGCCAAGGTTGAAGAGGCGCAGTTTTGGGAGGTGCACTATGGGCTGGCCATGGCCAACCTCAAGGTGCGGCTGGCGCGGGGCTGCAGTGGCAATGACGATAGTGCGCTGAGCCAGCTGCGGGCCCGGCTGGCGCGCGTGGTGCAGAACCGGCTTGCCGGGGAAGGGGGATACGGGAGGGGCGGGAACCTCAGGTGGGAGGTCACAGTCCAGACCTGCAGCAGTAGTGATGGGTAGGGTTGGTGTTTAGTTTCCGGTTATCAAAAAGTGATTGGGGTCTAAGAAAGGTTTGGATAAGAAATCAAATTGTCTTTCTACCATGTCTGTTGAAGAGAATCTCGAAGCGCCGGGCATATTTCGGTTCTGCCAGTGTACAGTGAACAGGAAAATTAATGCCCGTTTCTACTCCTGGAGCCTGCGCGTTTATCCTACAAAGCAACGTACTTTACGAATAAAATCCATTTCACGCAGTCAGTTAGATATAGTTCAACTAAAAAGGTACCAGGTGTCCGTTACACCCGAGCATGTCCCTTAACCCGCCCAGACGCCGATTGATCAAGTCCCTGAACCCAACGCGCCATAAACACCAAACAATCCGTAGCCTGTGCCTGCGTCCGTCACTGCAGGGCTAATTCGGGGAACATTCGCGCAATCTTCTCAGGATTTCCGAATTCGGTCCGCACCGGCTCCGGCGTGATCGGGCTCGTGTCGAAGTAGTGCGCCATACCCACCCCGCCACCACCATTACCGTACGCAGCTTCCACCGCGCCCAACGAAGCCCGCTTCTTCTTGATGTTCCCCTGCGCCGGTGGCTGTTGCGATGCGGCGCGAATCAAGGGCGGAGCCGTGAGTGCCCGGACATCTGTGGTTGGGGATTGGAGTGGTGACGGTTCCTGGGCGATGGTCTCGGCGTGGGAGAGCGGAGTGCGGGAACGCGGGAGGATCGAAGTGGAAGCGGCGCCGTCCGGTGTGCGAGAGCCCATGAGACTGGCGGGGATATTTGGAATTGCTGGGCCGCGGAAGCGTTGTTTGTGCGACTCCGGGTTGTCAGGGAAGTGTGGTAGCGAGCTAACGGGCGGGATGTTTGCCGGCATACCGAAGGGTGTGCCGGCCCTGGAGCTACCCTTTTCGTTGGCAGAAAGGCCCTTTGTGCGAACGAAGGCGGTTGAACGGCGGTGTTGCGGGTTGCGATCGTAGTACTGGTCCATGATCGGGTGAACCATGACTGTCTGGTTATGAATGGTGAGGATCGAGTTCGTTGGAACGTTGACCCAGTTTTCTAGAGCGTTCAAGGTCAGTCACGGCTCTTGATGGAAACATTGGGCAGCCCTACCTCTCTCGAATGTCAGAGGTTCGCTCGCCACCAGGACGACGTCTGCGCCTTTGTCGCTTCGCTCCATCTGGTAGTCGCGATTATCAGGGGTCGGTGCCCGTGTCTCCCACAGGGTCCCCGACGAGTAATACAAGCTCGCAGCTTCGTCTGACGAGCTACCGATGTATCGGGTGCAGATGATGCTGTGCCCATCCGACACGCA
The DNA here is from genome assembly GCA_033296725.1 of Corynascus novoguineensis. NCBI lineage: Eukaryota > Fungi > Ascomycota > Sordariomycetes > Sordariales > Chaetomiaceae > Corynascus > Corynascus novoguineensis. The sequence goes on from MU857615.1 coordinate 180,069, forward strand.
GAAGTTTAGGAGGCTTCTCGTGTCAACGTTCTCGGCATGGACAACGCTCTCGGGGATGTTGTCAATCAGTTCGTTGATCTGGGCAATCGTCTTGAGCATCGCCTTCCTGAGCACGGTCGGCCCGAATCCATTCTCAGGCTGGGAACTGGGGTCGTGGCCCATCCGCTCCAAAGTATCGAGGAACAGCGCAAACGCCCACTCGCTGTCGGTGCCGCCTACGACATTCAAATACCATTTATCGGCGAGCCGTTCCCCAAGCCTCCTCTTGATCTGCTTCCATCCGCCCAGACCGCCATTGTGCATCCACATCAAGCTACCGTGGCAAAAAGGGTGGCAGTTGTCCTCGCTGAGGGACCCTTCGGTGGTTGCGCGAACATGGGCAAAGATTAAGCGTGATGCTGTCTTGGAAGCGAGTCGCTGTAGGTTTACACAGTTCCAGGCGGGAGTGGTCGAGGTAAAGAGGCACGGGGCAGCGCCCAGTTTCGGGTCGGTGTAGAAACCAATTCCAAAGCCATCTGCATTGTTCTGTCCGCGGCGAGTATCCTGTAGCACGAACACCTAATGTGAGCTATGATTTGGGATTCCATGCAAATTCGCGCTGGCTTACCAGTCGAAGACGGGAGTCGAACGACTGCTTGAGGATGGAATGCGCAGGATCGAGTACGAGTTTCGAGAGTAGAATCTCGTCGCTGCCTTTATAGACCTGGAAGACACGAGTGTGCACGGTGAGCAAACATCTTCAACCTTGGTACCAGCGTGTCAATCTCACCAGAAATCGGCACATCGCGGTGATGGTGCCCGACTGGCGAGGGTTCGGCGCGGCGAATGAGTTGTTGGCTCAATTAAGTTTGGAAGCACCTCGCAGAAGACGAAGATCGAGTGTCTGTTTTATAATTCCCAATCGAGCCGGGACCTGTTCCCGAATTGTACGATCGTGTAACGAGGAGCGCGTGGGAAAACTGCAACGAAGCGGTTTAGGTGTTGGCTGTCCATTAAGGGAGAAGTTCAGTCAGTCATTAGTGACGGGCAAGGGCATGGCTCGAGGCAAGTTCCCGGTGACAGGGCTGACGAAATCCGCCAGCCAAATTGCGGGAGCCAAAGACTCATTTTTAGCACTCTACTTTCGACAAAAAAAATCAAGATTAATTTCTCCCCTAACAAGGAAGTTGGAATCCAGAAAGAAGTAAGATACGTGCTCGACTATGTACAAATCAAGTTCAGTGTGCTTAGCACCTACATATTTCCAGATCCAGAGCAGCCCTGAATCGATCGTTTTCACCCAACCTGTCCCTCACTACTTCGTTGAGTCCCTGCAGCTGACGCGACAGGGCCAGGGTGGCTGCAACGGCGGGATCTCGTGGAGAAATCCACCTTCCCCCAGCTCCCCTGCGATTAAACGACCGTTTTGGACAGCAATGGAACATAACCGCGCCGCATTTACACCCTGGTAGAGTACATATATCTCAAGGACAGTCGCTCAGTTAGTGCTTCGATTCTTGCGTAAGTACGGATCACTCGTGTGAATCTATGGTAAGATAAGGTGCTTTGTCCGCTTCAGCAGGTTGAAGCGGGTTCAAAACACATCGGTTCTCCTCGACGCCTCGGTTACTTTCCTTTCTCACTTGCTGCGCGAGCAACACAAAGCGGTGTCTGCTCAAGGTCCCAATTGGAATGAAATCTCATCCTGCCTCTGCATATTCGAAGTTCTGTTATTGAAGGGTATTTGGGTTTTACTTCGTTTACACGAGTTTTTTGAGGAGACATCAGAGCATGTTTTGTACATGCAATTAAACCGTTTAGAAAACTTGGGTGTGTTACATTGAATGTGGGGCTCAACGCCGCGCAATTCCGAACTGGGAAAACAGGCGAGGTCATTGTCATGTCCTTCGCAAAGCATCGCCCGATAGTGCTGCCGACTTCCAAAATCCTCGCCGTTGATCGCATCTTCAACAAACATCGACTTCCATGCTGCCGTATGACACCTAGAGTGTCGGTGCCCGGTTCATCACGATGAGCGCGCAGCTCCGTGCAGTCGGGGCAATGGCCCCCCTCGCCCGCCGCGTCACGGTCCGCGCAGTCCGCCATTTCCACCAGTTCCCGACGGGCGGCATCCAGCGCGCCGAACTAGCCGCCCGCCGCACTAGGAGGTCGCTGCAGTTTCCTTCTAACGCCTACCACAATGCTGTTATCGCGCGCAACGCTTCCTTCGCTCGCCTGCTGCCCAAGCTGGCTCTCAAGTTCGTCAGGATTCCCGCCCTCTTCGGTGGTCTGATGATCGGCACCGTGGGTTGGATACAGTATCAGGCTATACGTAAGGGCGATAATAGCCATGTCGATGTCTGGAAATTTGCTTTGCTAACTTGCCCCAGAGGTCAGCAACTCGGCTCAGGAGATGTATGGCAACATGAAGAACACTGTCACGTCCACTGCTTCGAGTTTGTGGGGAGGCGCCAAAGAAATCGCCGAGCAAACAAAACAGGGCTGGGATAACACAAAGCAGCAGTTTGAGATTCCCGAATGGTTGGATAAGATCATGCGCGGAGAAGGCGAGGCCGCCTCTGGGAAAGGTGGACCAGGCGGACAGGGCGGGCCGGAACCGCCGAAGCAAAGCAGGGCCGGAGCTGCCGCCGTGGCTGGAGCATCCGCTGCCGCCTACGGCTATGATCAGACCAACGAGGACGATGAACGCACGCCCGAAGAGGTTCTGAAAGACGACCACATGATGTACATCACCAAGAAGATGATTGAGATTCGCAACCTCCTCCAAAAAGTCGGCCAGTCGAGCACCGTCACGCTCCCGTCGATTGTCGTCATTGGGTCGCAGTCCTCCGGGAAGAGTTCCGTGTTGGAAGCGATCGTAGGACATGAATTTCTGCCAAAGGGAAGCAACATGATCACCCGACGACCGATCGAGCTCACACTGGTCAACGACCCCGAAGCGCGCACCGACTACGGCGAGTTTCCGGATCTCGGTCTTAGCAAGGTCACCGACTTCAGTCTGATTCAGAAGACTCTGACGGAGCTCAACCAGTCTGTCCCGGAGTCGCTGTGTGTCACAGACGACCCCATCCGGCTCACAATACACTCGCCAAGGATACCGGACCTGTCGCTCATCGACCTTCCGGGGTACATTCAAGTGGCCGGTGAGAACCAGCCGCGGGAATTGAAGCGCAAGATTTCGGAGCTGTGTGACAAGTATATCCGGGGACCCAACATCATCCTGGCCATCTCGGCTGCCGACACCGACCTGGCAAATTCGACGGCCCTGCAAGCAAGTCGCAGGGTAGACCCGAGGGGCGAGAGGACCATTGGCGTCATCACCAAGATGGATCTGGTTGAGCCCGAGAAAGGAGCTGCCATCCTGACTGATAGGCAGTATCCGCTCAGGCTGGGCTACGTTGGCGTCATTTCCAAGTTGCCGTCGCAAACCGGTCTTTTCAGGAGAGAGACCGGCAATTTGTTAGCCGGCATCAGCCGCAACGAAAAGTCCTTCTTCAACACATACCCATCTCAGTTCGGACCGGACAGTGGAGTCAACACAGGCACCATAACGCTTCGGAAGAAGCTTATGCAGGTTTTGGAGCAGACCATGTCCTCTAGGTTGCAGGAGACAACAGAGTCTATCCAGCGGGAGCTTGAGGAGACGACGTATCAGTTCAAGGTGCAATACAACGAGCAGCCCATGAGCGCCGAGGCGTATCTGGCTGCGAGCCTGGACGATTTCAAACACCAATTCCACGCTTTTACGTCATCTTTTGGCCGGGCCCAATTGCAAGGCTTGCTCAAGGATGCCTTAGATCAGAAGGTACTCGACCAACTTGCCGCCAGATATTGGAATCGGCCAATTGAAGACCTCACAGTGGCTCTCCCGGAGCCGGACAACATCGCCGACTTGCCAAAGGCCGACCCGAAATCACCCTACTGGCACCGGCAACTGGACACGGCTTGCTCTGGCCTCACCAGGCTTGGCGTTGGCCGCCTGGCAGCTACCGTTGCTGCCACAGCCGTCCAGTCCAACATTGACAAGCTCCTTGACAAGTCATCCTTCTCAAAGCATCCCGCTGCCCGCAGAGTCATTAGCGAAGCAGCGTCTACAGTTCTGGCGGACCGCTCGTACGCCACTAGCGACGGCATCGAAATCTCGCTCAAGCCGTACAAGTTCGACCCTGATATCCAGCCCAACGAGTGGGCGCAGGGGCGTGAACACGTTGTTGGTGTTCTTCAAGGCGAGCTCAACCAATGCCAAGCAGCCATGAAAAGTCTAGAGAATTCCGTCGGCGGGAGAAAGAAGCTCAGAGAAGTCATGACCTTTGTGGACAAGGCGCGTAGGGGCGATATCATCGTCGAGGGCGACCACCCAAGCGGAGCAGGCGGATTCAGCGCTGCTCTTCTCGCGCGAGGTACTTATATAAATCCCACACCGCTCTCCTGTTCTTTTGTTCAACCCACCCAATTTAGTGCTTCATATAGCTGACCCTCGCTCAAAATTAGGCCGAGAAGCCGTCTTCCTCCGCGATCGGGCCAACATCATCAACATGCGCATCGCGGCGTCCAAGTCCCGTCAGTGCAAGACGCTCGAGAACAAGTATTACTGCCCGGAGGTCTTCCTCGACGCCGTCGCCACTAAGCTCGCCCAGACGGCTGTGCTATTCCTCAACGTTGAGATGCTCAACGACTTTTACCAGCGCTTCCCGCGCGAGGTTGAGAGCAAGCTGCACGAACACATGGCCGGCGGCGGGCTGGAGCGTTTCGCTCGCGAGGACCCAAAGGTCAGGCGGCACCTGGACCTGATTCACCGTAAGGAGCTGCTGGAGCTGGTCCTGACCAAGATTGAGGATCTACATCGCTTGCCCGGGGCGGCTGGCGGCCGGGAACTGGCCGACGTGGCGAAAAGGAGAGGAAGGCGGTTTTTCTGAGGCGAGGGCTAGAGTTCCCCCACTGAGGAAAAACCGTAAGGGAGGGATTTGCATGGTTGTTTGCTGCTTTGACGATTCGGCGTTTGGCGGAAGGGGCGAAATAAGGTATTTGCTGGCGGCAGCGGCTGTTGGCTTTGAACTCTCGCTTATTCATTTTCCTCAATTTCTTAAATTTTTCCTGAGGGCGGGCGGATTGGCTTATTAGAATGTTGGATGAGGTAGACACGGTGTACACTCCTGTTTGCTCGGCATACCCCTCTCTCGAGCCGTTGAATGCAAAAGTCAGAGATAACTTGTAGCGCCAAGTACATCATCAGTGACCATCCAACGCTGACTTGGACGGGAAACATCGATCGCGCATCAGATGGTAAGGAGGATATGCAATGTAGACGCTTCAATGACCCTTTTGACAGATGCCCTACCGTTCCCGCTTTTATCCTTTACCCAACCATGAATTGTACAGACAAGGATTACATGGACAGTTTAACACAGAACGGAGAAACCTCGAGCGAGACAGGCGTCTGGATCTGCATCCTATGGCCTCCCTTGGATCGGAAGCCATCGCTAAAATCCCCTTTCCCCCAACGGAACGAACTAAACCCCCTTCTCTCCTCTGTTTCGCCCAACCTTGAGTTAATCCCGTCTTAGCCAACCGATTGAATCTTGTTGTAAGATACCCAGCAGGCAGGATGGGAACAAGCCCCAAGACCCAAAAGAACCCGACTAGTGACGGCCGCGAGCACTCTATTTGGCCTTGCCACTGGCGCCGCCCTTGACGCGGCGCGCAACGGGGCGGTTGATATGGTGGGCCGGGATCCAGCTCTCGTCGTAGCTCTTGGCGCCCTCGCCGCCCGACGTGGCGCCGGCCGACTCGGAACCCGAGAGGGGCTCGGCCTCGGCGGCGATGACCGCCTTGCGGCCGCGCTTGCCGGCTCCGGGCGCCGGTGTCTTCTTGGCCTGCGGGAAGAGAGCCTCGATCCAGGTCTTGTAGACAAAGTAGAGGGTCGCGCCGAAGACGCCCGTCAGGAAGAGGTAGAGGAAGATGCTGTTGATTCGATTAAAAGGGGTGTGGTTAGTAAAGGGGTGTGCGCAACAAGATTGAAAGGGGGTTAAACGTTGAGATCTTACATTTGGGGGTCGAAGAGGCTAGTGGGCGGCTCGACGATGCTCGCGCTGCCGCTGTGGGCCTGTACCTGGAAGATCTGGCTGGTGGCGGCGTTGGTGATGATGGCGCTCAGCTCAATGATGACGTCCTGCGGCATCATGTCGAGGACGAACTGGAAGGGGAGCTGATGCTTCTCGCCGGGGGGGATCGAGACGTCGTACCGGACGGCCGTCAGGTTGCGTAGGATGGCGGCGGAGGCGGGAGCGTCCTCGGGCAGCGGCTGGGTAGTCTTGAGCGCACCGCCGACAAAGGCAACATCGATCGCCGTGTCTTCGTGGTTGGTGACCTCGATCAGCGCCTTGGTGACATGGCCGTTGACGATCTTGACGCCGAAGATGTCGGCATCCGGGAAAGTCGTCTCGATATCGGCCTTCAACTCGGGGTTCTCGACCGGCACCGCTGTGACGGGCTCGGAGTCGGCCTGGGTCATCGTGTGTGAGCAATTGGGCTGCTACGAACCGCGAGACGAAAAAGGGGCTAAGGTCGGCAGGTAAATGCATGCGAGTACAATGAAAGAACTTACCTCGTCCGCAGCGAAGACAGTAGCGACGCGCAGGGCAAGCAAGGCGAGAGAAGACCACTTGAAGTTAACCATTGTGCCGGATTCCGAAGGGAAAAGGAGGTGTTGTTGAAGCGAAGAAGAGAAGGAGAGGCTGGGATTACTGAGAGAGGCCCAAATCCCGACTGGAGCTTGGAGAATCAATGTCGTAAAAACGTGGTGTGTGCAATCTGGCAACTGCTTAGCGCCCCAGCTCTTGTGGTTCGTGCTCCAGCTCGGACAGGGGCCAGGTGTGGCGCGAGCGCGCCTCCGTACCGTACCCCAAATATGCACATATCGAGTACTTCGTACAGCACAAGTGAAAAGGTCTTGGCGGGCGCATCGTGCTTGCTTGAGGAGCGATTCGTTGAATTTAAATCACGGTTCGTTATCCTGCAGTTCTTGCCTGGGGCGTTCCTCTCTAATGCGGTCATATGCGGCGACAGGTTATGGAATAACCTGAAGCTTTCTCAAGTGAGCGTCTGCAGCTTTTCGAATCATGAACCTCGTCTTCCCATAGAAAGCATAAAGTCGATCCCTTTCATCTTGGTATGGCCACTTCCTGCGAATTGTAATCTGTATATTTGTGAACTAAAACAAAACATACGGCGCTCGCAGTTTCCAGCCAACGATGTCTGCTTCGGAAATCGCGTGTCCTTAAAGTTTGGGTCTCCATCTATTCTACATAGGGTTGATAGCCCATCGCCCACGTCCAATATCAGGACCACTAACACACCGGACGGAACTGATCCCGCCTGACAGATCGTTATATCAGAGATTCGACGGTGTCCCTAAGGTACATACCATGCTAAAAGGTTGCAAACGCAGAGATGCAGGTCGGTGTGATTCTCAACTGTTTGTCCTCTAAGGCGCTGAGCTCCTTGAGCTTGCCCTTGAACGTCCACGTTTCATGTTGACACAACTTGACAACAGTAACGTTGAGGTGAGTTTCGCAGAGCACGATCTTGCCCCTGTCCCACCCCATTCGCTTGATATAGCCATTGACCAATCAATCATGTCACCCGGAGTTCGGCGCTCAATCGGTGCGCTTGCAGAGCCAACCCTCCTGATGTGGGATCCACCCACTTTGGTGTGCACGCCCGCGGCGCCATGGCACGGAGCATGCTGCAGCAAAATACTCATCCTCTAACTGAATACTACATAGACTCGAGACGTTTGATGATCTCGACCTCTGGACCCACGCGTGATCTAAAAGGTAGTTATAGATGCACGGAAGACTTGAATACAAAGTAAGAAACCTGAACAGTTACAGAAACATATATGGCTAACGGCAACCAAAAATGTCGAACAGAGGCTCAGCTATCTCAAACAAGCTGCACGGGACCAAATTCTTGTTTTCTGCCATGTACGGACGTAGGTATGGACAGATTACAGCTCTAGGTAACTAAAGCGGATGCAGATGCAGTTGGCCTGTCGAGCTGAACAAAGCTGGCCGATCGGCCCAGCTGCTCGAGGTCAGTGCTCGTTTGATTCAGCCCTGCCGGGACCTTGCAAGACGTAACCGGCTCTCGCATACGGCCACGAGGCTGCGCTGACCATTCAGGAAACTATATGCCTTGTCAAGATGTCCAAAGAGAGCGGACAACAACGGTCAATCTGGTAAAACACTAAGGTTGCTCCCAACTTGCAGGGTGGGCAATTTGTACCGAGGATGTACTGCAGTGTTTGCCAACAGCGGAAAGCCGTCGCTGATCCCAACCATGTCATCCCCCATAGGCCATGGAGCAGAACGGCCCTGGCGTCACCGCGGAAGGCGATGAGCGACAGATCATGGCGACGACATCCGATTTTCATTTCATCCGACCACTGTCTCGGTGATGAGACTCTCCCATTTCTGGCGTTGACCGCCCGCGGAAAAGAATTCGCTGAGGCCAAGACAAATGGCCTTCCCTGGCCGGCAAATCCGTGAGATCCCGGCAGTTTCCATGTCGCCACGCCAGTCTCGAGACAGACATGGACGGTAGTGTAGAGCTAGATGGTGGATTCCCTTCGGCGTAAGCCCGTAGTCAGCAGGTTGCTACTGGACCTACCCCAGCACTCATACACGGAGGCCAATGGTTACGGCTTGACGTGCATTCCAGGGTTTCTGGTTAGGGGAAGAGCGCGGGCCAGGACGCTATTTGGGGTTATGTCTCCGCTTCCAGAAAACAAGGACGCGCTGCCGGGGGGCCCGAGATAAGCTGAACCGCACGCCTTCAGCAATCTCAGGCGTTCTATTCATGACTAAACTGTACACTACTGCGGTAATGTAGCAGGTGGCGATTGCAGCAGTGGGGTGCAGCGGGAGCTGCGGGGCAGCCGTGGCAGCCCCTTTTGTCGGGTACGGACCGGCAGAAGAACCCATGCTGGATCTTGATGTGCCCAGATCCCAGACTGCCTGGGCAGCCCCTGGACCCTTAGCAGGACCCACTCCGCGCTCTCGGGTTACGCAGCCGTGGCAGCCAGAACCTCCTGACGAATTCACCACCGTCGTGCTTCGGTTTTCCGAGACCCAGAGCTTGGAGCCGATTGCCATTGTATCGGATACGATACGCAGTAGGTAGTGGATCCACCTACAATACGCGATGCTAGGTATGTGGAAGCAATCTGATTTGCCTCTTCGATCATCCCAACTAACGTACACTGCCGAGATCGAGTTTTTACCTGCTCATCTCTATTGTTTTTCGCTGTGAGAGTTTTCACCATGGAGCGGCTCTTGCTTTCCAGACGAGATTCCCTGGATCGGCCAACGGCAAATGAACCGCCGGCGATGGGACGTCTCTCCAACGTTCCGATGGCCACTCCCCTTGCCTGTTGCTGAGATCGGGTTTTGGATGAGAAATCTTGGGCACCAATTGTGCTCCTTCCTTGCCTCTTTGGACTGTGCGTGGGTCGCTGGACAACGCCCACTTTGATGATCGCCATCCCCGCTACAAGGGTAGCCAGGTACCGCGAGCCTCGCATGCCCACCACACGGCGGTTCAGCTGCGCACTGCAGCCGCATCCTCACCTTCGTCGTCCAGCTCGGTCCCGGTTCGTCGCTCTCTTGGATACCCATGGCAGACGACGTACGGACCGGTACAATGCCTGTCCCCGCGGCTGCTACATGGCTTTTTTTTTTCTTTCGAACAACCGGGCGTACATGATCCCGACTCTCCGTTCATGACACATGCTTAGTATATAGAAGTGCCGGGCCCCCCAAGTATGCTATCATTTCCACTGCCCCGTGCTCTTTCCCGGCCCGAAGCCATTCGTCGACACAGTAGAACGGTTTTGTGACCAGTCGAAAGCCAAGCACACCACCCGTTGTGGAGGTCCCGTCTGCTCCCTTCGCAGCACACACTCTCCTTACATAACCAACAGGCCGGACGCCAGAGGTCCCCATCCGTCGGGAAGGAGGACTAGCCCGGTATTGCTTAAAGTACCGTGACCCAGGCGAATCAAACGAAGAGCATTTGGCTGTGTGGCGCCGACCTCCGCCATCTGTTTCAACGGGCCGACCAAGCAGCCAAGTAGCCATTACGAAGCTTGTACTCGAGGGGAAAGCACAGACCTTTCACCGCCATTGATACCTATCATCGAAACTAACCAACCCACCAACCAACTAACCATGGCAGCTCCCCAGCCAGGAGACAACCCCTTCCAGGAGCAACAGGTTCGTAGTTGTCCACGCGGGGACCCCGGGCCACAAGTGTGTTTGACGTTAACCCATCTCGTCATTCACTTAGCCTCCTCCCTTCATCGACGACCAGTTCGACATATTCGACTGGTACCCGTATTTCCAATCTTGCGTCCGCTACTTCCTCGAGCACGCCCAGTACGACGGGCCCATCCAAGCACTAGCGGCCTTCATCAATATCCAACTACCCTTCCAAAGAGCCCAAAACGCCCTACTCCGCGCCCCGCCGACCTCGGGTGTGCCGGGAGGGCCAGGCGGTGCAGGTATTCAACCCCCAGGATTCGGCGGTCGACTATCACCAGCAGCAGGAGGGGGAGCAGCAGCAGCGCCGGGTTACCCACCGCAACCGCGCCATCACTACCCCCATCCTCGTCACCACCATCACCCTCACCACCACCATCACCATCCCTACCCGTCGTACCAGCACGTCTCCCTGCACCCGTACATCCGGCGGCTAGTGGCGACGGGCTTCGACCAGCCGGCGGTACTGCACGGCTTCTTCGGCGACGATTGGGAGTTGGGAGTGCGCCCGCTGCACGAGCAGGAGCGCCGCAACTACCTGTTCGCGGCCAAGAGCGGCAGCTGGCTCGAGGTCAAGCGGGCGTACGACATGCCGTCCTCTTCTGGAGGGTGCGAGGGCGGTCCGGTGTTCTTCTCGTCATCGTCGTCGGCAATGCCGCCACCGTCCTCACCTGCGGCGGCAGGGTCGTCGTCACCGCCGTCGTCATCATCGTTAGCGGTTGCGGCGGGGCCGGCGGACGAGACAGTGCCCTTTTTGAGGCCGCTGCGGAACGTGACCGAGGCGGAGATCGTCGCTGCCGAGGCCGGATGGAGCGAGTGGTTGGCGATGCAGGATTGGTGAGTGCCTCTCCTCTTTTCCGTCTTCTTCCGCTCTGGGGCGTTGGGCGATATGAGATGTTGACTGGCCGGAATTGATAGGATGCTAGGACCGCGGTCGGTTGGGGTCAGGAGTGACGGGGGATCGTCCTCTAGATCCGGCGGCGGCATACATATCAAGAGGGAGGAGGACTGAAGGCTTCAAGTTGTAGATTGCATTGGAGAAATTACGTTGCGATGAACTACGCGTCATTAATAGCATGGCGTTCCGGTTATATACTGCCATGCAAGTGGCGTCAGTTTTCAAGGGAGAAAGTGTTGTCAAGCTGGACTCGAGGCCCTCAAGCTGCCCGTGGAATCTATTCTCGAAAGGAGAATTTTTTTTTTCCCTTATAAGGGTTACGAACCATGCTGGACGATACAAATTGAATGTCGAGGTGAAATGGCGGATCGGGTTTCGCATGTGGTCATTGATGACGTGAATTGTAGATGGTAAATTCACTTGACAATCCCAAGCGCATATTATTTGCTGCCTATAGGCGTCAGTTATTACATGTTCACTAAGCATGGAGGTTAGGTACAAATTTCGGAATGCATGTAAACTACCTGAGGTTGTACACCTTTTACATGGTCTGCGGTGTGCTTGACGGTATTGCATATCGGGAAGGTATCTACCGAAAGTCAATCGGCACATATAGCTTGTGTCCCTCATCACCCCTATATACGACTAGCTTCAAGAGTTGATGAGGCAATGCCAATTGTCATTATATGTCTCCCAATTTTGCATGATATTCGGCAGATACAGCTGATTACATGCACTCCTAAAAGTCGAAGCTCAAGTACTAGTAATGGAGTGACAAATGTTCACTCATGTGCGGGCATGTGGATGCTGCTTGAAACGCCCCACTTTCGGTAAGGTCCTCAGCTCGGCGCGTCAAGGATCAGCGCTCTGCCGTGTTACTGCGTACAGGAGGAAAGTGTCACACTAGAGAACCTCACCTACCTACAATCCCATATAATAGTCCGTACAGTCGTCCTGCCATCCAACCACACATTGTCTACGACATGTAATTCCCGCACGAGTTGCTTGGATAACATCCTGCGCCTTCAATCGACGTCAATGCCCCCGCCATGGACTCACACAGCTCGAAAGAAAGCTTGTCGGCCTCCGTAGCCGCTTGGTCGCAATTCGTCCACCGCGCCCTCGTCAAGCGCATCGAACCCGATCAGTTCGCCGCCTTCCTCCCGTTTCACTTTGCAGAGCACCCGCTGCCGCCCGTCATAATTGCCGATGTTCTGCTCCGCCCATCCAAGAACCAGCGCTACAGCCTCGATCCGCGCGTCCCAACCTACCTCGATGCCCTACTCAAGCAGCGTCGCGTCGACGTCGCAGCTGTGCTACGGGCGCTTTTCAAATACTCATCCGCTCATCTCAAAGTACAACCGCCCGATTCCGATGCGCTAGGCGGAGACGAGAACAGGAAGGAGGGTGAGAAGGGAGGGGAGCGCACGCCAAAGGGACAGAAGATCGTGAGGTGGCAGAACTCCTACGACGACGAGGAGATGATACTATGGCGTCTTGCACAAGCGATACACCAGGGGTCTGGGATCAAGACGGCCAAGAACGTGGTTCAGATAGCCAAGGTGCTGGCCAAATGGATGGCCTTGTTCGCCGAGGCTGCCGCCGCCTTCTCGAGGGACGCCTTCAACTCCTTGAACGGCTTACAGGTCAGGGACGAGACTGCCGATGCTAGAACGGCATTCGTCCTCTTGCTCATTGCCTTCAGTGACAATCCGCTTGCTCTGGCCACTCTGGACAAGCCGGCTTGCAAAGGTAGGCCCCCGATTGAACAAGCAGAACCGAGCGTCGAAGCCAGGGCTGACGGCAAAACAGACATTTGCAAGATGCTTTCCGATGCCTTACAAACATTTATACCATGCGTGATGCAAGTGCTACCCGAAATGGCTAGCCGCCTAGAGCTCTTCCGCAACGAAACTCTCGGCAAGTATCTTCCTGCCGAGAAGAAAGACGCAGAAGTGAATACCTATATGGACAACCTTATCGGCATGGACAGCATACAGGTCCCTGAGGTGCCGGTTGTGAATTCTCGAGCCGGTCTATACATCTATCTCAGCGCTGCAGTAAGCCGTTGACGTTGGCGGGGTTGGTGGTCGGTGTTATACTGACAATCTTCCAGCTCGTGGGCCGGCCCATGGTCGACGACAGCGCCCTATTTGCGTACTTGCACAATAGGTATCAGGTATGGGTTCAGCAGCCGTGCCTGGAGTGTGTTTCACCTCTAATTCTTTCTGTAGGGTGACGTGCAATCCACAGCTGTACAGCTCATTCTAGCATCCTTCGATCTTCTCGCCAACGCCGTCTTTCGCAACGAGGGGCCGAAGACCGGCCATTTGCTCAAGTCGTTCGTTGTGAACAAGGTTCCCCTCATCCTTGTCTCCCTAGCGGCCACCCCTGCCATGTATCCTTTCGACCCAGAGCTGAGCATCAAAGAGGCGCTCGGGCAGGTAGACACCAATGTCTTCCCCACGCTCTCAGGCATGTTCGAAATGTCCAACACAAACTCCTCTTTTCACGACTCGGTTCGCCAAGACTTCTGCTTCTCTTGCCAGCTGCATGGACTGCTTTCCCAAGCGGCCATCGAGAACCTCCTGGGTGATATCACGTATCAGTCGCTGCCGGACGAGGGCCGGTATTCTAAGGATAACCTGGTTCAGGCGTGTCTCCAAGATGTGGATAGGACGCAAAAGCTCATTGGGGAGCTGGACAACATGAACGGAAACGTGGGCGCTGCTGCTCAGGCCATCATCGAGGTACGTGCCGTCATTTGCCAATCGAGCATTACACTGACCCTTATCAGGTCATTGGCAGCCTCTGCCGAAACAAGGAAACGATGACTCTCAAGCAGCTGTGTAGTCAACTTGCGGCCAAGCCTTTGTCTTTGGATGTGCTGCTCCTCTTCGACAAGCCAGAGAAGATTCTGCATCCGTTGTGTGAACTGCTCGACAACTGGGCCGGGTACGAAGAAGATCAAGGCGAATACCAGCCCGTGTATGAGGAGTTTGGGTCCATCCTCCTGCTGCTACTGGCGTTTGTCTATCGATACAACCTTTCGCCTGCGGACCTGGGCATCCGCTCGCCGGATTCATTCGTGGGGAGGCTCTTGAGCGGAGGCACCCTGTGCCGGCCGCTGGAGGACCTCAGCGAGCAGGAGAAGTCTCACTTAAACGGGTGGATCCATGGACTCTTCGATTCCGAGGCCGGCGCTCTCGGTGACGATCTTATGGCCTCATGCCCTCCGCAGGATTTTTACCTGCTCGTGCCGTCGCTTTTCCAACAGATAGTCGTTGCACTCAGCGCAGGGTATCTGACGGACGACATGCTCAAGAACGGCCTTGAATGTGAGTGACTGGTATTACGGAACGAAAACGTTATGGTGCTAACCTAGCAGCAGACCTGGTCGACGTGCTCCTATTGCCGTCTTTAGTTCCCGCAATTATGTACCTTTCGAACAAGCTATGGGTCAGCAGTCCGCAGTTGCAGTCCGCCATTATAAAGATCCTGCAGGTCATCATTCGACCGAGCTCTAGCTCGAATGAGGCATCAGCAATGTTATCTTCGGTCCTCAACATTGTGGCCAAGCCGCTGGAACACGCACTTCGCTCTTACCAGCGGCAAGACCCCAAAAGCCAGGAGATTGAGCCCCTTCTCCGCGCCATTCAAGAAAACCTTTCGCTGTCTCGCCGAACGGGCGGTGCGGACCATACCGAGCTGGAGTCCTGGTGCAGCACGCATGCCAACAACGGAGCAAGCCCTCACAGCGGCCTCTCCGCCGCCGTTCGGCACACCATTCAAAGCCTCGTTCAATGGGCCCAGAATCCCCAGCTGAACGGCATGCCCGCAACATACACGCACCGCCAGACGCTCGCCGCGATCAAGATGCTCGGCGCCAAGCGTGTCCTCGCAATTCTTCTCGACGAGCTGCGGGTCCTCTCTGACACCCCACAAGCCGGCATCGCCTACGACGTCGCCACAGCCTTGATCTGCGCACCCGATGTCACCAACGACGTCTCCCTTTCCAGCGGCCCGCGTCCCGCCCCCAGCAACGACAACAATAACAATAACAATGACGCCAACGCGGGCACGCCCCAGAATCAAGCCGACGACCCCGCGGCTTCCTCACAACAGCAGCGGCAGCGGCAGCGGCAGTACAAGCAGCGGGGCCGCATCTCCCTCCGTGACGCCCTAAAGACCGAGGCAGACGACTGGAGGAGGACGCAGAAGGCCGACCCCGTCATGGCCGAGACAATAGTTCGCTTGTACCGTCGAGTCGAGGCGCAGATGGCTCCCGCCCCACCGTCGGCCGCCGAGGCCGCGGCTGCTGCGGCGGCGGCGGCGGTCATGTTGCAGCCTCCGGAACTCGGCGGTCTGGGCGGCGTGCCGGGCGACGTCGGTGGGGTTCTTGGGGATGCGATCGCCGCGGCCGTGGGCGGTGAGCATCATCACGGTCTGCATGGGCACGAAGGGATGGTGATGGATGGTAGTGGGGGTGGTAATCATGGTGGGGGGCTGGACGGTGCTGCTGCCGCGGCCGGCGGAGAGCAGCAGCATCACTTGGGAGGTGGGTTGGGAGGGGATGTCCTGACGGGGTCGGATCTAGGGACAGATGGGTTGTTTAGCAGTCTGAGCGGGAACGGGAGCGATTTTGGAGCGGATTTCGCGGCTGGGTGGGATATCGAAATGTCCTAAGAGGGCTGTCCAGGAACGAGGTTGTAAGGGGTCATTGTGGTCGAGGTGGTTGTTTTAGCAAGGGGAGAAAGAAGGTTTGAGATATGGGACAGGGTTAGGAAGCGCGATAGATAGTTGATTGCGAATGAAGATGCCATTTTTGACTTTTGAGGTTGAGTACTTAAAGAGGTACAAATGAGGCCACTCCGTAGACAAGCAGGAGTGCCCCGGACGTTGCACAGCAGAGAAACGTGGCTCCCAGGCGCCTCACGCTTCCATCGTTACACACACCCGCCTAGAGCCCTGCAGGGCTAAATAAAGTACCTTGACACACTCCGAGCTGCCAGCTTCCCCTTCTGCTTTTTAGGTTACCATTCAGATTCGAGTGGCGGGTTGGCACGTCTAGAACACCGTCAACTTGTGCCTGACTACCAATAATTGTCTATCGGTTCACAAAGTACTGTGCGGCCAGCGTAGGGTCGTAACGCCCATAGTTCAAAGAGGGCATTGAGCTTGGACGTTTTGAGAATTCCCTGTACGTGTAGTTACCACATGTACCTTGGGGGTTTACAGCGCGGGCTGAGGTGCAGCTCGGACCAGCCGTTGAGCGCCGCCGCAAGCGGCCCTTACACAAAAATATCTTGAGCTACAGGTTAACGCATCGCTGCCGTCTTTGCAGCAAATTATTGCGCAAGCCACGATAGCTCATCTCGCCGCTTTGCTGACGGGTTGCCACGGGCGCGTCCCGTCAGGTCGATTGATCGACAACATACGAAGATATACTGGTCAACAAATGCGAATTATTACACGATGGTACGGAGTAGTGCTGTTTTCAAAAAAGAGAAGAGGCTTGAAGTATGTTATAGTGTGTATGTGGATATCATGATGTCTATTTAAACGATGCATAGTCACCATATTGATAGTTTCCATAACTTCGGGTAGGTGCTCATGCACGCCGTTGTCGCGGCTGTAACCATCCATGTTTGCGGGAGTATCAGGATTCGTCAAATGTCTTGTATTCTCGAAATGAGAGACTCTCCTCAGTTGCCGGCTGTCTCAGGACCGAAGGTGCTGCTGCCGGGTTTGCTGGTTAGGTGATTGGGGCAAGCGCCGATCGGGTGCAGAGTGAGGAGGAAGTCTGCATTTGGTTTTCCGTGCACAACCTGGGACCCCTTACACTACACAAAAACCTATTATTTAAATCTTATCATCGGAACAACACCGCAAATAACCTGTAACAACGAAGCAGACATCACATGGTCCGCAGAAACGCCATGATTGCTCGTCAATGTCGACAGCGACCGTATGGCAGCCCCGATCTGTCACGCCGGTTTGCCTCAAACTGTTGGAATTAGTGATCGGCTTTCAGCCTCACTCGATGAATGTAACATTGGAAGACAACACACCATTGACGGACCCGGTCAAGCGGTGTGCTGGGCAGGCGGCTTGTTTGGCGCCAAGACCCCAGCGCTCTCCGCGCTGCGCACCACGTTGGGTTAAATCGCCAATAGTCCACGCTTCTGCTTCTTCCCCCCTCAAAAGTTCCCGGCCAAGCCTGTGGCTTACGGCTGATCGGCAGAGTTTGCTTTCCAGAAAG
Source organism: Corynascus novoguineensis (assembly GCA_033296725.1). NCBI lineage: Eukaryota > Fungi > Ascomycota > Sordariomycetes > Sordariales > Chaetomiaceae > Corynascus > Corynascus novoguineensis. The sequence continues at coordinate 197,548 of MU857615.1, forward strand.
AAAGAGTTGTTGAGAAGAACACAATGGTCGTGGGCAATTGTTGAAGAGAGTTGATGGATGTGGGAACGCAACTGTTGCTGACGGGGGGATGAACATCATGGAGGACACCGTCAAGATGTTTTTTGGGTTCCTCGTCGCTCTCGAGTTCCGCGTCGCCCAATTTTTTTGCGCCATCAATCGAGTGACATAAAGTAGGCTAGTTACAACACAGCCAGCGGTCCCCGGCATCGACCAGGCACACCCACCAATGACACTGTTCGTCTCTCGTGGTTTATTGGGCCTGGCGTTCAGCTCTGGACCTGACCAGGACCAGCAGAGCCTCATGGTGAACCCTCAAAAGCGGAATGCAGCCGTTGGAGCGCGCTTGATCCCTGGTTCCCTCGTGTCCACCGTTTCTCTGGTCCGAGAAGAAGGGATCCGTTCTCTTCCTGAATTGCCCCTTAAGTAACGTCGAACCCATCATTCGTTCCCTCTTCTCTACAGTACGAAACTGCTCCAGGCATGAAGAGGGCGTTCGGCTGCGCAACCCTGAGCTGTGCTCTCGGCCTGATCGACGCTAAGGCGTTGAAGTGGAGTGACGATGGCCCAGCATGGTTTCCGGCTCAGGAGACGCAGTTTGGCTTCATGGCCGAGGTTGGCTTGAACCCGCCAATGCCAACGGCTGCCCCAAAGGGTTCAAAGCAGAGGGGAGTTCTCAAGGCCCGTGACTCAACTGACAACACGTGCGGCTACGTGAACGGAAACCCAAGTAAGTGCAACCCCAGGGTTTTTATCTAGACAGTAGAGTGCTTCGTGTGATACATGGACGTGGCATGTGTAGAGCTAACATGGATTAGCCTTCTCGTTGTGGTGCGCTTCAACCGCTCATTGTGTGTACAACTCGGTCAATTCCTATATCGGCTGCTGCGATGACGAAGGGAATTCGCCCTGCCAGATTTCGACTGTGTGCTACGACAGAACGGACAGCGAAAGCTACACCACGAACAACGGCCTCACCCTGTGGTGGTATGTCTGCTCAGCCCAGTCTGAGTTTTTGTATCCATGCTAACACGTTCATAGCGGGGAGACGCGCTGGCCTGTTTGTACCCCTTATTTCCCCTTCCCATGGCCACTGCCAGCCGCTATGGCCTCTATTCTGGAAGAGATAGCTGACATTGTTAGACAGTATTGCACCACCTACCTCTACCAAGATGATAATTGGCGGGGCTACACTGTGCTGGGCTGCGCCGTGGCGGCCGGTACAGGAAGAATCTGGTACACTTCACCCAGTGACACGGAGACATCGCCCTCAACTACACCAGAAACCCCGACAACCCCCATTTCTCTCATAACTACACCAAAAGAATCCTTGCCTACCTCGCCGTCGCTCCCCACCTCCCCATCCAGCAGAACCCCCACCCCAACTCCCACGCCAGGTCCTTCCACTCCCGTTGGCCCCATCGTGGGCGGTGTCGTAGGTGGTGTTGCCGCAATTGCTTTGATAGGCGTCGTTGTCTGGCTCCTACTGCGCCAGCGCGCCAAACAAAAGAACGGCGCCGCCGCAGCTGGCGCCATGTACCAACCACAGCAATTCCCTCCTCCCGCCGGCGGCCCGGCACAGCCCAATCCGCACATGTCCCAGATTCCACCGCAGGGATACTACGGACAAGGAGGCTACGACCCGCGCGCGAGCGTCGCCAATACCCCCGGCGGCACTGCCGTCTCACATTCCCCGTCGGGATACGACCAGTCGACCGTGTCGGGCATCTCTCCCCCGGGATCCCCGCCGCCGCCGTCAGTGTTTGCCACCTTCGATGCCAACCACAGCACGCCGTCACCGCCGCCAGGCCAGCAGCCGCAATATGGACAGCAGGGGTATGAAAATGTCTCGCCTGGAACGGTGTCACCGGTGACGCAGATGGGAGGGTTCCAGCAGCAGAACCAGCAACATCCACGAGCACAGCATGGGGCTGGTCAGCCGGGGTATGTACCGGTCGAGCTGCCGGTGGCGAGGGGGGATGGGGAGCTGAGAGAATTACAGGGTTAGTTGAGGAAATGCTGTTGTTGAAATATAAACGGACTTTTGGGTTTTGGTTAAATTCGGATACCCATGTGGATATGGAGGCTTCATTTTTCACGATGGGTATGATCATTTTTTTTGGCCGTACAACTAATTTGAATATCCCCAGAGTTGTGGGTGTCTGCCGAAGGGCTTGCCGTATCACTTATATTGTGGGCTGGCACATATCAACTTTAGTCAATAATCTTGGGCAGAAGAAGACTGTGTATCAGGAGCCTTGCGCACACTGCATCACAGGAATGATGAACGCCTGAGATGCTCTTGTTCGGTCTAGAATCGGCTTTTGCAGATAGCATGCTTGCATGTTAAACCTCCTACAGTTTAGCCCTTCTCCACTTGGCATACGGATGCTCCTCGCTCAGACTGTTGGGCACAAGATGATCCACGGCCCTTGTGTTGAGCAGCCCGGCATGTATTTCATCCAGGCTGGTGACGCCACACATCTTCATGGTAGTCACCAGTTCGGCGTTGAGTACTAATTCAAGTGAGTTATATTAGTCATATGCGCTTATTCCGGTAAGGGGGAGAAAAAAAGCCAATAAAATTCAAACCTACTCTCCAAGACCCTCTTGACCCCCTCCCTGCCGTACCCCAGCCCGTACAGCACCGCGCGGCCGACGCCGACGCCCCTGGCGCCGAGGCATAGCGCTTTGAAAACGTCGGTGCCCCGGGTGATGCCGCCGTCGACAAAGACCTCGACGCGCTCAAACACCCAGGGGGCGCAGCGCTGCAGCTCCAGCAGCACCAGGATCGTCGCGGGACTCGTGTCGAGGCTGCGTCCGCCGTGATTCGACACGACGATGCCGTCGGCGCCCGCCCGTGCCGCAAGCACCGCGTCAGCCGCCGTCTGGATACCCTTGATAACGAGCGGAACCGAGCGCGGAAGCAGACGCCGCAGCCAGGGGAGCGTCGTCTGCCAGGTCAGAGAGGGCGAGATGTACGAGGCCATGAGGCGGCCCAGGGCAGAGCCGGACGAGTCTGACGTCGGAGTCAGCTGGGTGGCCATCGGGGTTGTGGTGGCGGCGGCGGCGGCAGGGGAGGAGGGAGGGTTGTCAGTTGGGACGCGCTCGTCAGCTTCGCGCTTGCCTGGAACGGGGGCGTCAACGGTAAGAAAAACGGCCTTGATCTTGTTGGCGGACTGTTGTTGATTGTCATCGTTAAGGTGGTCGGGGGACGTGAGGGATGCGAGCAGGGCTTCAGTGTTGGGGGCGTGCTTGTCGACGTAGAGCTGCAGGAAGACAGGTACGTTGGCGCCCGTCCCAGTCTCTCCGCCTGCTGGGATGGGATGATCGAGCGCCGCTTGGACGACATCCGACACGGAGAAGCTGGCGCTGGTGCTGATGACCTGGGCAATACCGCCAAGCTCTTTACATGCGCGGGCAATCTCGCGCTCGCCTTCAGGGTGGACCGTCTTGCCCAGGGAGGTAGGTGCGACGAAGATCGGGGAAGATACTTGTTGGCCTAGAATGGTAGTCTTGAGGGACACCGGAGCGGACACATCGACGAGGACGCGCGGGCGGAGGGTGATGTCGGAGTAGGCGGTGCTGTTGCGGCGATGGGTAATGCAATCTGTCGCGGCCGACGAAATGAAGGCGAGCGTTTTGGGCGGGAGAAAGGTATGGGCGGCTAGACGAAAGTCATTGACGGATATTAGGCTGGATAAAGGGGGTTTGGGAGCTGTTAAAGAAAGTCGCGATGTTGAAGTTGAGGGCGCAGGAAGTGGCGAAGAGATACGACCGATGTGTTTCGAGACGGGCAGGGTAGATTGAAGCAACGAAGGAGAATGTACGGCATTGTAAGCCGCTGTGCCATCCTTGCCCGCGTGCTGGAGGAGAACAGACAGGCCTCCGGGGTGATTCGGGGCGAACTCGGTCAAATCGTAGACCTGACCGTCTATGGCAATCCAGAGGGAGCCGAGCGTGTTGTGGCTCGAGAGCTCCAACGGGGAGATTGTTTGCGGCATTGTCAGTAGGGACTGGTGGTTTAGCAACAAGCGGGAACAAGCTGGTCCCTAGTTGATACGGAATTTCAGTTCTGTCTTCTTTGTCCCGTCGCCGTCCGGGCCGAGGAACCTCACGGAGCTCTCCGGATGGAGCATCTCGGGGCGAGTTACACCGAAGGCGGGGCCATTCGGGATGCCGGAATGCTGGATCGGCAGCCGGGCTGCGGTGCCACACGGGCGGATTAAAACGTAGGAAAAGCTCACAAGTGAAGCAAGCGGGCCGTTGTTTGGAAACACCGACGCCAGGATCAGAGTCAATTCTCGCTTTCCAGCGCCTTGCCGATCAAGGCCTTTGCCCGCTCGCTGTGCTCCATGCCCAATGCTAACTCCCGTCCCTTGTCGCTCATCTTGGCCCAAGTCTTGCGCAGGATACCCACCATCTTCTCCTCCTCAATTTCGCTCTTCTTCTCGAAGTCGTCAAATTGATCGTCCAGAAATACGAGACAGGCCACGTCCTCAAGCACCTGGGTCTCGTGGTTGTTCTTGAGATCCTCCTTACGCACCAGCGCTGCCACGCGCTCGACCTCGTCCGGTGACAGGGGCGGCTGGATCTCGGCCGATGAAGACAGTAGATCGGTGAGCTGTGCGGCGGCCTGTGCCTTTTGCTTCGCGCGCCAGGTGAGATAGCCAGGTCGCGTCATGGGAAAGCTTGAGCGGGGCAGCTCCCAGCTGGTCATGGCCCGGATGGCAATGTGAGCGGCCGAAATGCTGCAAGAGTTTGGGGGGTCAGGTGGAAAGGTTGGACATACCGGCGAAAGTGCTGCGCCCGGCAGGCGAGTTGCAGCTCCGGAGAAGCGTCGGGCTCGCGCACGGCGAGCCAACGAGTCATTTTCCTGGCGTAGTGTAGCTCGTACGGCACGGGGCCATCATCCCCAGGGACAGTCCGAGGGTCCGCCGCGTGGGCCTCGTCAATCAGCCTGAGAGCTGTTTCGTAGTTCTGGCTAAGGATCTTCGACGCCATCTTTGATCATTGTAGTGAGCGGAAGTTTCAACGACAGATTTGGGGAGTGCACTTGAGAGATAAGAGGGCTTGGAATGCTGAGTCAGCAAGCCATGCGTTCTAGTTAACGTTCGTTAGTCAATAACTCTTGAGAAACCTTCACAAGTCGGGTGCTCCATTGTAGAACCTCATAGCAATCGAGCAGAGGGTGGTGAGAGTGACATATAATGAACACAGATCAGTCTCGAAAGCAGGGTCGACTGACAAAAGATGGAGACAAATGCGGGGGCTGAATTAGGCAAATGGTTACCGCTCCAACGGAACACACCTCTTCGTCTTTTGAGCCGACTTTGTCGGTCTGCCGTGTTCGTTCATTCGAATCCGATACGACGGGTGCTTTCAGACTACTAGTACAATCTAGAGCAGTCAATTTGCTTTTGCATGCTACGGTCTGAAACGCAAACCTTTGGCTGTTTCCCCAGTACCTTTCTTTGAAATTTCGATCGCAGATGAAACGCATAAACAACTTGAGGTTTGTAAACAGCGGCAGCATGGCATGATGTAAAGAAGGAAATAAAAGATAGAAAAACGGGTTTGTGTGTTTGGCAGGTGAGTATTTCCACGCGCCGCAACAGGCAGCAATACGAACTTACAAAATTCCGTCCAGGGCTGTGTCTAACAATGAATCGTATGTGAACCTTATCTCTCTAGTCACCGGTCTGGTCAGATGATCGAATCGATTCATAACAAAATCGAGTTGCATAACGTTTTCATGGCGTTCGCCTTACAGCGGAAGCGGCAAAGCATGTTCCCTTGGTTAGGTAGGCCGCCCGCACACGCGATCTTGTTTGATACTGCCAGAAGACTCACTTAATACCACTTTCCAATCGAGAACTGCCATGTTAGCTTGTCCTAAAGACGTTATTGCACCGCCTGATTCTCCCATCCCGCCCCCCACGCTGAACTCCAACAGTTTTTACAAGGTGGCATACGACGAACCTCGACATAGTATGTGAGTATAGCTCCTATAGTGAACTATACCAATGAGTTCGAACAACATATGACCTTGTACGTATGTCTTATACATTAAGTATAGAACTTGCTGTTCTGGCCGTCGAATTTGGCAGGTAGTGCCTCCATTTTTGAGTGCTTCGACAGTGAGGGCACTTGATCACAGCCAGGTAATTGGTATATATGCACCCTAGATGCGTCCAATGCGTGCGCTACACACTGCTCTCTCCGAGCAGTCTGTTTGCATAATCATATCCACTGCTTGCGATAAACTCCAGGATTCTTCCAAGGGCTTGCAGATCCTCTTTTACTGTTCCCGCTTTGCCGGAAGCAACCCACCCTTCAGTGCGGCCGCTTCCAAAATCAATCATGCATGCATTGTCATGAACGTTGAAGAGAATGTTGTCAGGCTTAGCATCTTTCCAAGTAATGCCAGCCTGGTGTAGCACAGCCGGTGTATGTTGGATCCGCTATGTCTACCGTACTCTTTGTCGTGGTGCTAGGTCAATCATCTGTGCCATGCACTATATAACGCTATCACGGTTTGCTAGGGCGAACCAAACGAGACGCTAATATGTGGTGGCACACATGCGTGCACGCGCCGGTAAGACATCCAAGGTGGGACATAGTTCACTTAAGGTTAAACACAACTACCCTTAGTATCAGCGTGCCGATAGAAAATATAGACAATGTAAGAGACACAGACTCTTAAACTAGTAGCAGACTTTCCCGTTTGCTATCGTCCTGCCATTCACCCTGGCTCACTGAGACGGGTGGCGCAACAGAGACGCTTGGTCTATACCCAAAGAGTCAAGTTGGAGCTAGTAATGTTGCGTATTAGAACTGATAAGGCTTTGCAAATGGTTGGGACGAACATAACCAAAATGCCTGGCTAACACAGTAGTTTCACGCTTGAAATACAATAGTTAACATCAACTAAAGGCCTAGAGACAACAGTGGCTCTTTTAAGAGAGTGAGGCGTGCCCGCCATCATTTTGAAAAGCCACTACAATATATTACCTGCACTTGGGAGAAGGTCTCGGGAGCTTGGACGCTCTGAAGCCCACTCGCCCAAAGCCTATTCCATAAAAGATCACCAAGTAGTACACATATAGCCCAAGCCAGCCAAGAAAGACACCGTCGCCTTGCTATGGACGTTCCGGGTATCATGAAGGGAGAAAAGAGAAATGAACAGAATATGGCCCCCTTAGAGAAAAAGAGGATATGCAGGTATTAGATGGACGAGAAGGGCTAGGAGGTAAGCAGCTCTAGGCCTCTCAACGAGACACGTAGTAGTTGTGTGAATATAGACATTGTACCATGGGTACAATTCTGGGAGCAGGGTTGAGGCTGCCGTCGTGACCAATGGTGGGTACGGCGCCTGAGAGACGGCGAGTCGGGTCCGATTCCTCTCCATGTATAAGCGGACACGGTTTGGCGGGCACAGGAAGAAGCGTGATTAGAAATACGAGGAGTATACGAATCCGGAAATACTAGAGGCCCGCCCCTTAGGCCATGTCCGTCAAGAGGATTGTCGATTCCTTCGGTCGGTTATGTTGCGGCTGGGCGCCGATATTATATCATTCCTGGGGGTGCGCTCGTCTGCTCGCCCTGCTGCTGCTGCTGCCCTGTCTGTGGCGTATTTCCACCTCCTTGGGTCGTTCCCGAGCTCGAGCCGCCGTGTGCCGCCTTACTCCGGAGCGTGGTGTTGGAGGGCCCCAGGCCGCGCTTCATCATCTTGCCGAGAACCGTGACGAGCTCGCATGCGTCGTTGAACATGTCGTTATCGATGCCCTCGGTGGCCTCATAGACCTCTGCGATGGTATCCTTGGCGACCTTGCGACTACCCTCGGCGTCATGGACGCATTCGTACAGAAAAGCGGCGTATTCGGTCTTGACAGAAAGGCGGAGCGAGTGTGAGCCCCATAACAACTGGTCGGCTAGCTGGACGGCCTCGCGGAAATATTGATGTGCTTCTGGGAGATAGTCGCCTGGTTTCAAGAGGAAGGCCGTCGGCGGCGCTGGACCAAATCCTGGAGGTGGTGCCACTGGCCCACCTTTGGACGGGTTTCCGTCTTGGTCATTTCTCGCGACTCCTTTTCCTTTGTCGACGCGTGGTTGCAGACCTGGTACGGTTGATGTTGACTGTGCTTCGGGAGTGTTGAGGCTCATGGTGGAGACGGGCGGGGTGTTGTGGAAGAGGACAAAGATGTGGTAGAACGAGGCACGCAGCTTGTACGCCAGCACTTTTAGCTCGACGTAGTTGCCGACCATGGGTAAAACGTATTGTTGGAGTAAGACTAGGCCTTCACGCGACAGCCAGACGATATGGCAGGTAAGATCCAACGCTGCTGCTGCTTGGGCGGCATCTTGCCGGCGCTCTTTCCGCGCTTTGATCAGCTGAGCCGACAAGTTAATGGACAGCCCTAGAATCCTAAACAATACCGATGCGAGAAGGGGATTGTCGTGCTCGACTGCCTTGGCAAGCTTCCCAAGGAACTTTTGGTCGATCTCGGAGGAAGCCATGAAGATGCCAGGCCACAGTGCGGCATGAATAATTGCGGTGTGCGCGGAGGGGGTGAAAAGCCTGGAAAAAAAAAAAATCGGGGACGAGCGATGCGGAAGACTGGACAACTTCAACGAGCGCAGTGAGTAGGCTTAATCACTCCTTAGCAGCAAGTTTTCAAACGAGTGAATGCTGTTGGTCTCCTCCGCTGCATCGGTGTCGCTAATGGAGCTCGAATTCTGGCGGCCGTCTAGTCAGGACCGTGGGTGCCTCGGGGTTCGAAACACACAGTGCAGTAACTGAACCCTTTTGATTACACAAGGACTGGAATCGGGGCATCAGAATACTGATGAGGACCGACGGCTCGAGCGATTGGAGGTGTACTGACCAATATAATACAGCGGAACAAGCAGTCGACGTTGAGGCGGTAATTTCGCACCAGGCAGATGGTTAAGACGATAGCGAATCAGCGGTCGGGGAAAACCACCCGTTTTCAGGAAAAGAACCTGGAGGAAAGTTGAGGCTCGGAGTCTGAGGTGATGGGCGCGCGAGTGATGACGCGGGGCATGGCGGCGACCTTCGGGTTGCGAGCGACCAAGTGGGTGAGCGTGTGGTGTTTTCTGACCGGAGGATGAGATGAAACAACAAGAGAGCTATTCCCTCCGGATTTCCCACAGCCCAGAACACACTGGACGTTCTGGAAAGGCGCCGGCAACGTGCGCGGGCTGAAACCACCAGATCAATTCCCAACCCGGTGCCCTGTGCTTTTCTTCTGAGAAATTGCGCTGTGAACTCGGTGCACCGAGCTACCTAGTGGACTCTTTTGGTTGCTGTTCTTGGGGGCTGGGAGAACCCAAGTCAGCGGCGGTGGAGTTCGCGAGCTGCGACAGCGTCTGAGAGCAGGCCCGAAGCCGATTCGAGGCCGCAGGTGGGTCAATTAGCGGTGCGGGTCACGCCCGGGGGCCGGATTCGAAGCGAGATCTCGATGGCAGGCTGCCTATTTCCAGCGATGAGAAAGGCCTGGGGACAAGTAAACAAGATCAAAGGATGCATGCAGCGGCGGATGCGCCGAGTCTGGGGTTGAAAGATGTCTTAAGGGACGTGCAGCGGCAGGTAGGGCGCGGCGAGGGTCTCATCCATGCATGAACGAGCGAGGGGACAGGGGACCCGCTGTTCGAAGGCAAAAAGGCCAAGTGGGATGAGCGTGGATTTGTGGATGGCGGCTTCGACGATGCTCGAACAAATCAACAACGACCCGACCCGGCGGTCAGTCTAGCACATCGGATGACGCAGGCGCACGCACAATGCAAGGCAGGCAAGAAGTGCAGCCCTGCCGCCGACGGACAGGTTCGAGATTGGACCAGAAAAGAGTGACGATGTCATAGGACGATGAGAATGAGCGACGGGAGAAGCTTGACTTGAAGGAAAAAAAAAAAAACGAATGGAAGCCGTTGGAGGACTTGCAATGGCGCGCTGCAAGATGAGTTGTCCACCGCCCTCAATCACTGGGATGCAAGCCGCAAGCCCCACGGCTCCATTCGGGCGGGGGCAGCGGCAGCGATTGGAGACTTGGGAGTTGCAGCGGGACGACAATCAGAGACGCGCGAAACGCCATCAGGCGCGATGCATGGTGTAAGCGAATCCGTGGCGCCTACGTGAGCTGGTAGGCGCCGAATTCGTATCGAAAGGAGCCGTTAAGGGATGGGAATGAGATGGAAGAAAAGAAACGAAGTTTAACTTTGGGGAAGCGGCTGGTGGATTTGGAGGTTTAGGTTATTACTTTCTGCGCGGAAGGAGCCTTGATGAGAGCCAACGCACGTACAGTCCTGTGGCCTGTACTCTGCTTAGGTAATATTACGCACGGACCCAACTATGAGCCAGAATGGAAGTAGACTTTCCTTGAACATGGTTATGCTGGAGCCTCTTGAAGTTTCAGACGTTGAATCCCAATGTACTGTGTAGGGTCGAGTTGCAGGAACGACCCGGTCATTGCGAGGGCACTTATTGTTACTCCCAGCCACCGCATTTTCCCATGCAGACGGCCTTCGTACCAGTGATTGGTGCCGTCATCCATCATTCCATATCACACCTTGGGCCATCCACATCAGCGCGCCTGGCCTTCAACATGCGGCCACCCTCCCACAGGAGTCCGCGCAGCGTGTCGGATTAACACAGCAACGTGCTGACCCCCTCGACCATGCCCGTTAGACCAGCGCGGGCTGCCGCTTCCGCGCGGTCCGTCGAAACAAACAGAGGTTGAACTGGCGGTGAGCGATACTGTAGTCCGAAGCTGGCGTCCACCAGTGGCAAAAACGCGAATCATTCAATCAAGCGGGCATCGATAGAAGAGGAATGGTGGTGTGTATGTTCTTTACAGCGGGGTTTTGTTCAGCCGCTCGGCCAGCCTCGCCAGCCTCGGCTTGAGCTATGGAAACCTGAACGCCCCCAAACACAACGCGGACCACATCCCTGTCTTTTTCGCAAACTCTTGGGCATCAAGGTTGTCGAACAGACTAAGATCGCTTGACCCCAGCTGTCCAACCCACGCGGCCCGATCACGAGAAAGGCCGCCACAGCCGTTACACTGCGTCATATGCTTTGACCCTGCAGCCCTATAAGAGCAACGCGCTGTCTAAGCGTGTTGAGGCCATTTTTTCTTGGCAGAGTGTAGTGTGCTCGCAGTTGGGGTCCATTCAGGAAACGTGAGAATCAGCTCAGTCGCACGATTGCGTTGCGCTCCGCCAAATCACATTTTTACATCAAAAGCCGTTGCGACCTGCAGTCACCTGGTGTGCCATTTCAGGTTAAAGTTCTGGGGTATTGAGGCTGCACCTCCGCGGCGCCCAATGCCTACTGAGCTGCCCGGCTCCATCTCCACTTATATACAAGTTTCTCGAGTGCCTCGTCGACAGGCAGCAGTTCATACATACATGTGCTCTGTCCCGATCTCGCCAGACTTTCTTCTTGGGACGATGCCATACTAGAAAAACCTGCGGGCATTTTCAACACCAAGATGCTGGTTTGCTGCCACCTGCAACCTTGGCGGGTTGTGTCACAGGGATTGATCAGCTCGGACCGTCGGGTCCGCGTGTTGCCTGAGATGGAGGGTGGTGCTGAGGCTGCACAGGTTCCTGCAGTTGACAGGACGATGCCCAGAACAGGACAACTGCAAAGGCTAAAGCCTGTCAGATTGAAATGCGAGCAATAGCAGCTTGATTACGGGCCATGAACTCTGCGCGACTGAGGCGAGCATGCTGCCCTTCGATCTCAGCTGTGAGAATGTCGTTTTCCAGCTGTGGTCACTTCGGTTGCGTGTTTCGTGTTATGTGAGTAATCCCCTGTCTCGTGGTATACGAGTCAGTCAGCCTTGCCCGTGAGCCTCAAAGTCAGCCGAGGAGATAACTCATCCAGCCTGCTCGGCCGTGGGGATTGTCTCACTTTACTTATCTCTGGGCCTAGGTGTTTTGAACTCATAGGCCGTCTTTTTTCTATTGCTACCTTCTGGGTATCGTTAACTCCTTTGCACCTGACTTGAACCGACAAATCGAGAACTCTCATTTATATTTCTCCCATAGAAGACAAGGCATATCATCCAGCAGCTACAAACAGACCGCAACGCAAATTCGGAGGACATACCCTCTTAAACCTTAAAAAAAAATACAAACAACTACACCTGGGGAAAGAAAAGAAAAAGGAGAAAGAAATCGAAGGGGGAATAGTAAGAAACAAGCGAAAATGTGCCGTTACTACGCCCACCAGCACACGTGCAAGCACACGCAGCTCTCCTTCGCCGCCTTCTGCGACCCAGCCTCGCTGATCCAAAATCCGTGTTCTGAGCGCCAGATCTGGACTACCATCGTACTTGGTGAGCCGTGCGACGACTGCAAGGCAGCCGTGGCTGCTGCCGCCGCCGTCGTCAGCGGGGACACTACCACCGGACACGGCGGCGGGTATCCGTATGTGAATGGCTATGGTCAGAGGAGGAGATGAACCGTGGCGTGAGTGTGAGCATGACAAAGGGTTTGGGAAGGCGGGAAAGGGGGGCTTTGTTTGGAAGGGAAGGGTGGGAGAACGATACGGAGTCCATGTGTAGAACGGGAATGGGGATAAGAAGAGAGGAACAGAATGACGGGGGAGGTCAAGGATCAGGCTTTTCTATTGCTATTTCTCTTCTTTTGTTCACTTCTTCCATGTCTTACTTTCTGTTTTGATACAGCACCAGGTTATGCTCTATGGTGATAGCTTCAATTTTCCATTTATGAGGGGACTGGACGCACGAAGATCACGGATGAATGGGTTACAGATACAGGACATCATATATGTTGAGCAGTCTCATAGCGCGTCTCCTTTTAGGAAGGGGATTGTATAAGACGGGCAGATGGAGCACCGCGTGCATGACATGTTTGGACATGATAGGCGGATGTGTGTCTTCATTTATTTGATTTGCTCGAACAGCTCTTATACCTCGCAAAATTGAACCCTAGTTATTACTCCAACCTCCTCTACTGAATCTATTCATGCCCCTGACCACTCAACCGCCAGTGCAGCTGATGGAGCATTCCATATTTCAGAGTACCATTATGCAAAGTGAGCTATTCAACCGCGTCTATTCCTTTCATGCCATTGAACCCAGAAGCGAAAGCAGCCCACACCTGAACGCCTTAATCCTTTTGTATGCACATCAGAACCTGTCAACCTGGCAACTCGTACCTGAGGATGTCAATTCATGACTCATATAACACTTCCCTTGCTCAAATTGGGACCAGCCCCGGGGCCACCATCACCCTTTCCCAGGCCGCCCAAACTTCCGCCTTTCTTCCTCCGACTCCCAGCTTCAAGAACCTGCTGCAGCCCCTCGTCGCTTAAACCCGCCATCATGCCCATGCTGAATGACCCGCCGCGCGGGCGGTCGAAGTGCTCATGACCAACACTCACCACTTTGACGACATCGCCCAAGCCGACGGCGACACTCATCGTCCCAAGCCGCGTCATCGGCCCCAGTTCCGAAAACATTAAGTGCTGTCGCTGCTGTTGCTGCTGTTGCTGCTGCTGCTGATCCATGTCGGGGTCTTCGTCGAGAGGCCGGGTCTCAAAGTCGGGTTTGGCGCCTGGCCGGAGGTTAAGAACCCAAGCCTCCCAGCCATGGGTTTGGGTATTTACCGTCGCCGATGATGTTGGGCCAGTATAATCCGTGGTCGCATTGGGGGCTACCCTCCTACGCAGCCCAGCTATTGCGGTGGGAGTTGTTGTGGGGATTGTTGTGAGGGTTGATGGTGCCGTCTGTTTTCGGCGGATTCCGATAATGCTTCCTGACGGAAGGGCCTCCCAGGTCCCTGGGTTTGGGACATGTCGAGTGGTTTCTTTCGTCAAAGTCCATGTGTCGAAAGGCCTCTGTTCCAGAGGACTCAATGGAGGCCTGGACTCGTCCTTGGTTTCCGGGAGGTATGTGTGAACGACGAGATTTCCCGTCTCGGCGCTGGTATAGGAGAGTGAGAGCGACGCGAGATTGGTTCTATGAACTCGGGTGAGGGAAATCTGTTTGAGTGTTCTCGGTAGCATCATCTCCGTGCGAAAGGTGTGGATGACTGTTGATGACTCCATGTCGACAAGATCGACGGACTGGGTCCGGCCAATCAGGTACTTTGATAGAGCTGGAAGGGGAAGCAAACAGTGAATCGCCCCCGTTCCTGGTTCTCCTTGAAGCTTGACTTCGGTCGACATCCATTCGTTGTCTTGCTGCCGAACAAGGTGGACACAACTTTTGCGAGAGACTGTGAGTATGGCCGCGTGGGGATTCTGCTGCTGGGGACCGCCTATTGGACTTGTTAGCAAACGGGACCGAGGGTGATTGCTAGCTTCAACCCACCCCTTGCGGCGAAATGCACCGCCCAGACAAGAGGCGTTTTGCAGATCGCAAAATCCCGGGCATCCTCGGTTTCAAGCTGCATCTCCAAGCCCACCCCGTTTCTCCTGACTAGCACCAGAGACGGTAGTGCCCCGGGGGTCTTGGAGATGAAGAAGACAGCTTCTGGTTTGTGTCCGCCCAGGTCAATATTCCTGGTCCCTGCCCACTTCTGCTTCGCAATATTCCACAGGAATACCCTCTGCCAGGATATCAATGCCAGCAATTTTGATTTGTCGTCGAGCGCTAGGTTTAATACGGGAAATGGATTCTCCAGCGGCACATCCGGGTCACATAACACGCGGCTCTCTGAACCCGAGGACATATTCCTGATTTGAATGGTTCGGTCAAGTCCGACCGAAACCAGCTGGCCTCTGGGCGATGCAGCCAACATGGCAACGTCCAGCATGTGTCCTTTGTCTAAGGACCGCACCGACAACAAACGATGGTCGTCGTCGGAGTCATGTCCTGCATCTTCCTCGAATTGATCTCTGACGAGATGATTCGTGAACAGGCGCAAAGTCGCCAGCATCGTCAGAAGCGAGACGACAAAAAATGGAATCTGGTGATGGACGAAATCGTACACGGCAGGCAAGAACAGAGGCTCTCTCGCATGTGGGGTGCGGTCAGCCCCCTTCATGACGAAGATGATAGGGTCATACACACGAGCCACATAGCTGTGGGCCCAGGGTTTGATCGCCTTGATGACCTCCTGGGCTGTCTCATGGTCCTGCAAGCGAAGCCATGAAGTTGGACTCCTTGCCTGGTGGATGTCAATTAATAGCGACGACTTTTGGGTGGTCCGAGATGAGATCCATGAAAGGCTAAAGAGCTGGTTCAGCCACTGGCGACCACCGTCAGAGGTGTAGTGCGCTTGCGCAATGAGCACGAATCCGAAGAGAACAATGGACCCTGCAATCCTCGTTGACATGGCTGTGTCACCCAGTCGGAATGGGTAGATGCCAGAGATCCATGATTGCGTGCGTAGTCCACCATGAGACGCCCTAACCCGTTTCAGCGACGCCTTTTCTAGCTCAAAGAGCTCCCTTTGGCGCACGTCAACGCTGAGGACGGCGAGGAAAAAGGTGGCAAGGTAGAAAAAATCGAAGAGGGTAGCGATGGCGGCAAAGTTGCAGAATGCGGAGACACCGGAAGAGGTGACCTTGGACATGCCGTAGAGCATGAGCGAATTCTGCACGCGATTCGCGATAGCGATGTGGGCCGTGGCACCAAAGGCTTCCCCTATCCTGTCGCTGGTGCTAACAGTTGAGGATGTCATAATAACGGCATTTATTAACCTGAACGAATTCTCTATGCTGATGGCGAGGATCACGAGGGGGTATGCGTAGTGCGGGACGCGCGAGAGATCGATCTTGAAGATGGCGCAGACGGTGAAGCTGGAAACGATGGACGCTACAATTTGTACCAGGATGGTAACCATCAGGCCGAGCCTCGACTTGACAGCACGCAGCTTGGACAGACGAAGCAGAAGGTTAGCCAAGGTGAGGGAGTAGGCCAGTGTCAACATGACCCAGTCGTATGATGACATGGGCCGGAACTGGAACTTGTACAGTTGGTTCGAGGTGCTTGAGCCGTTAGCGGGAATGACTCTCCACTTGCCGTCCTGTTCCATGGCCTGCGCTAGGGCCTCGGTCCTAGCCACCCATTGCTTGCCAACGGGAGAATCGCGCATGTGTATGAGGGTGATGACGAGCGCATCGGCGGCGACGAGCCGACGTTCCTCGAAGCGCTTACCGCTGAAGACGATCGAGTGGCGTAGAGTGGTGTTGGCCAAGGTCGCCTGCGTCTTTCTTTCGTTCACAGTAGTGGTGAGGTCGTCATCGGCGGCGATTATCTCAGCAGAGCCATTCCAGTACTGCAATGGCGAGTGAAAGAACCACGACTGGTCGGTCACGCCATTGGTGATATGGAAGGAGTCCCGCTGTTGGCGGTTGAGATCGCCGTTTGGGTCGAGCAGCGCCGGATGCCGGTGGGCTTGGCGTGGGTCAAAGTTTGTCGTAGGCCCGAGGATATCATCTTGTAGCTCGAGAGCTCCAAGTAAAACATCTCGATCAATGGCTTTCATATAGCTACCATGGACCCAGATAGAGCGCATGATGACATCTGGTTCGACGACAGAACCGGTCCCTAATGGCCGAGCGTCCGTCCAGACATGGTGGGGCAAATGAGATACGCCGTTGGTGATGGTTGTTGCTTCGGTAGTGTAAAGAAACGGAAAGAGATATAAAAAGAAAAAGATGACGGCGCCCGACAGAGGCAGGACAGTTTTAACATGGCGGGCAGCCCAGGTGCCGTACCTCGAGAAGAGCCTCCGGAGAGGATGGTCAACAGCCAGCACGGGCGCCTCTGTCGTGCTGCGGCAAGTCAATACCCAGTCCATAGGGGAAGAAATAGCAAGAGTAGCATCACGTACCCTCTTAGCGGATACAGAAGGTACCAGAGCATCATAACCGGGAGGCTCAGCTTGTCGCCATATGTGGTGTGTTTGACAGACCCCGGGAACACTCAATCTAAACTCCTAGAGCTCGAGGCGAACGGACACTTGAGAGTTAGGTGAGAGCACCTTTGGAGGAAGGGCGGTGGAGCTATGAGCTGCAGAGCATGGTTGTTCCTTGGTCGAGGCTGGAGGCGAAGAAAGGTGGTTAATTCGCGCGCGCAAGGAGAAAAAGATCCGGGCTTTGGAGCAATGATTGTCTTTTTTTTTTTTTTCGATCGGCACGGCAAGATGCTGACAATATCTCCTTTGGCGGGCGCCTATCGCGGCATGTCTATGGTATTGCGACAGTTTCGGTGGCAGTGGATGACGATGGCGGTGGTTTGGACAGAGGTACCGCAATGGGTGCGGCTCCCGCGGGGCAAAACTTGCTTTCGTTTCAGAGAGGTATGAAACGCAATGGGTCCGCGGATGGAGCACGTCGCCGTTGTTTACCGAGCAGGAACTTTTCTCATCAACCGTTGGTGTTACCTTATGTAGGTGGCTGAAAGAAACATTGGAACCGATGTGTTCCCTGGTTGCTTCTGTGGGACCGCATGTCGCCGCGCTAAAGCCATCGTCAACGGCCTAGAACGGGAAACCCAGAGTTCCTAGTGTAGTACACTAGCGTAAAATTCGAGCGATGAAGCAATGCCGTTCCTTGGCAGGCCAGCACAAGGGTTTGACTTGCCAAAAACAGGGAACTGGCAGCCTGCCAGTGTACATACATACGCCGGATGGAGACCCGAAGGCACTTTGTGTGCGTCTTGGGCAATGTGGCCGCAGCCGAACAGTGTTGTTGTTTTCTGATCGGTGAGATTGAGAAGAACGTATCTCTGCAGCTATGCATAGTTACAAGGTTCAGGGTCATGCAACCTTTTTGTTTGTTCCCCCCTTCAAGAATATTTGAGGAGAGTCAGGATCCCGAAGCGCAGAAGCAAGAGGAAAACAAGCGAAGAGGGGCGGGAGTATCCGCGCTAGCTTGCTAGTGAGACTGTGTGCTAGCTATTTGGGTTAATGGGAATTAGGGTACTTGAGTCAACTGCATGATTAGCATTTGACTCTTTTTATTCAGTTGCGCTCATGAGAGCCTCACTCATCCGCTATCTTACGACATTAAAAAGAAATGGAAGAATCTCAGAGGGAAGACCCAATTGCCGAACTAATCATAAACCACAATGAACTCAATAGTTGTGTCATCGATGAGTTTGATGAGGAACCTAGCGCACTCGAATTCATGAGATTCGTTGCCAGGAACACGCCTTTTGTTGTGAGAGGCGCTGCGCTCAACTGGGAGGCAACACGGACATGGAATGTCGACTATCTGAAGGAGGTCTTGGGTGAAGAGCCCGTAAATATTGCCGTCACACCAGCGGGGTATGTCAACTGAACACTTTTCTCGTCCCCCAAGCACCTTTATGCCCAACATAATGTCTTAAAAGTCACGTTTCCCAGCAATGCCGATGCCCCGACGCCGTACATACATCCCGACGGCACCACTGCCCTGGTGTTTGCCAAACCTCATGAAGAAGACCAACCTTTTACTACGTTTCTCTCCTACCTCACTGCCCAAGAGGACCACGCCCCTCAATCGCCATCAGAACCATCACTAGCCCTTGGAGAAACAACAACAACAACAACGACGACGACGACGGCAACAACGGGCACCGAGATCCGTTACGCTCAAACCCAAAACGATAATCTCCGGCACGAGTACCGCACCCTCTTCGCCGCCGTTCCGCCCTCAATCCCTTGGGCCCGCATCGCACTCGCCCGCGACCCGGACGCCATCAACCTGTGGATCGGCAATAGCCGCTCCGTCACAGCCCTGCACAAGGATAATTACGAGAACGTCTACGTCCAGGTGGCCGGGCGGAAACACTTCGTGCTGCTGCCGCCCGTCTGCCAGCCGGCCGTCGGTGAGCGGGCCTTGCGGTCGGCTGTCTACGTCAGGGGAGACACGAACGGAAAGGAAGAGGGGAAGGAGGGACAGGAGAGGAAAGAAGAGGGTGGTGGAGACGGTAGGAGTGAGTTAAAATTGGTTCTCGAGGGAGGGGACGAGGTCGTTCCCTTTGCGACGTGGGACCCGGATAGGCCCGAGGAAAAGGTGACGCCGTATTCGGCCCTTGTGCAGCCGATGAGGGTCACGCTAAACCCAGGGGATATGTTGTATCTGCCTTGCATGTGGTGGGTTACTTGTTACTTTGCGGGGTCATACTCTGGAGACGATGGGAGGCTGACAAGACGTAGGTACCACAAGGTCTCCCAGAGTTGCTCACCCGAGGGGGTATGCATTGCAGTCAACTATTGGTGGGTACCGCGTCAACAGTCTGCTTGGATCCCTTATGCTGACTTGGTTAGGTACGACATGGATTTCACTGGCCCGCTTTACCCCCTGAGCACATTCGTAACGTCAGTAGCCAACCAAGGCAATAGCGCGCGACAACGACAAGCATAGGCTTGCGGCGATGGTATTCCCAGGCCGGAAAAAAAAAAAAAATACTCGGCGTGACCAGTATACAATAGAGACCTCCACCCTTCCAGACATCCTACTTCCTCTTCGCGATCCTTTTCAGCGCCCGCATCTCCTTCTTCATCCGCGGGTCCACCATCTTGTACCTGCCCTTGACACCCCTTGGTCTGCCAGACAAACCACGGTTTACGCCCGTGGCCTTAACCACCTTGACGGGCGCCTTTCTCTTCTTCCGCGCGGCCGCAGACATGAGTTTGGCAATGCTGGTAGCCTTCTCCTTCTCCGACATACCCTGTGATTGGTCGTTAGCAAACATACTATGCCAGCTACGATATGCCGCATTCGACATACCTCATCTCCGGCCAGTAAATCAGCCTTCTTCTTCAGTTTCTCGAGTTTCTGCGCCTGTTTGAGCTTCTTGCGCGCCCGGGCCTCCGCCACCTTCTTGATCGGCCTGGCGTTATATGCCCGCAGCTTCTCTTTGATGGCCGCCGCAGCCTCTTTGGTGATTGGCTTCTGCGGCTTGTCATGCTTGCTCTCATCGTCGAGGAACCAGTCAGGCAGGCCATCCCGGTCCTTGAAGGCGTACTTGTTATACCCCTCATCAATGAGATCGTGGGCCGACTTCTCTCCACGCGCCAGCTGGTGCGCCAGCGTCATGGCCTCGGCAGTGATGATGTCGATATCTGGACTCGTTAGACTTGTAAGAGGAGGATTCAAACGCGATGACCTACTAGGCTTGTTATCTTTGGTCTTCTTCTCCTTCTCTTCCCAGTCGTCATCGTCGTCGTCGTCCTGTTTTTGCTTGACTATTTCAAAGTCCTTCCCCTTTTCCTTTTCCTTACGTGCGGATTTCTCCTTGTGCATCTTCTTCTGTTCCTCAATAGTCGGGATGTCGTTGTCGGACTCCTCGCCGCCGGATCCAACGACCTCGTCAAGGTCCATCGCCTCATCCTCGCTCTCCTTCTCTTCTGGCTCATCCAACAACCCAGGAATACTCTGAAAAATCTCCTGGTTGAAGAATCTGTGGGCTCGCTTTGACAACCCAGCCCCGTCTTGGGGCGTGTTGTCAAGGTCCCGCAGAAGTGGTTTGCTGGTGTCTCCGCGCTCCTCCGCATCGGAGCCATCGCTATCTTCCTCCTCTAGCACTTCGTCATCGTCGTCGCTGTCTTCCTTCTCGCTCGCAGACACGCCCTCCCACTCATCATCCCCGTGCTCTTGCCTCGCCTTCTTCGCCCGGTACTTGGCATCAGCAGCCGCTTTCCTCTCCTTGTAGTCGTCGTACATGTTGTCCAATTCGCGCTCTAAACGGTCCAGTTCCTCGTCGCTCTCGTCGTCCGTCTCCCCCGACGGACCAATGCCGGAATCACGGTCCTTCTTGGCTTCGGCTTCGGTGATCATAGCCATCTTGCCCTTGGCTATCCTTCGCAAGGCCTCGGTCTGATCGATCGATTTGAGACGGAACATAGAGTCCCCGCCCCTGGGACCCTCCTGCTCCATGCCAATATCCATGGGTGTTGTCATGTTCATCTGCATGCGCACAATCTCCTTTTGCTTCTTCTCATTTTCCTTCCGTCGCTCCTTCTTTTTCTTCGCCGATTCCTTGTCCTTTATCCTCTGCAACTCCTCCTGGATCTTAAGCTCTTCGTCCATGTTCTCTACCTCGGCCACTTCCTCCACGAGCGGAGTCTTGGCCGTCTTCTTGGTAGGAAAACCAAAGATCTCCCTAACCTTAAGACGCCATTTTAGGAGGAGCTTAAATTCTTTCCTCCCGAGAACCTTCAAATCTTCGCAGCAAATGCGGATTTCTTGAGTCGTCTCGGGTAACTTGTCCAGGGCTGCCAGAGCTACGTCGCCATTCTTTGGTTGCTGAAATGTTAATCGGTTATACTGTCCAAGAATAGCAATCGGGTCTGTCGTTTGGATGAACTCGCTGGCAGCGATCTCTTTGTGCTGCGTGTCTGAACGAAGGTTAGCACGTTCAAACCAGAGGCGGGACGTGGATTCGTACAGTCACCCTCCTCGTAACCCTCTCTCTTGCGCTTCTTCACTTCCGGGTTGTACACCTTGGCCTCGTTGTTCGGTGCCGGCGCTGCCAAATCTTCAAAGACGGAGCGGGGGTCGAGCAGGCGCGGGTCAATTCGCTTTGGAGCCTTGAAACCGCGACATACAACGAAGATTTCGGCTGAGACATTACGAGAAGACGGCGGCTTTGTCGCATCAACCTTTGTGAAGAGCTGGTTGAGGACCCACAACAGGGAATTGTAATCTTTGGATCTGAAAACCTTGGTCTGTCGGGACACATCAGCACCGTCCACCCCCATCACTTCTATTCCAATACATACCACGAAAGTTCCTCCCTCAATCAAGAATTCGGTGGCGAGCTTCAGCGAATGGAGGGCCAGCTCGGCCTGGTTGAACGAATCCTGAACCCAGGCGGTACCGACATTGGGGGCACCGTCGTGGAGTACACAATCGGCCTTCCAGGTCTTCAAGTGTGTCCGGATGGTCGCGCGGCACTTCTCGGTCGTGATGTCGCTCTGGAAGGTGATAACCTTGGGAATCGGCTTGATCGGGGCGAGATCGACGCCCACGATGATGCTGTCCTTGGGCATCGTCTCGGCACACACTTGACACCATGACTGCTCTCGTCAGCTTCACAGAATAGGCCTACGTGGCCACCGGCTCAATTGAACGTACTCCGGGCGCCGCGCAAAGATCGAGTACGACCTTGCTCTTCTCTAGGAAGCCATATTTCTTGTTGAGCTGGATCAACTTGAACGCGGCACGGGCGCGGTAACCCTTCTCTTTGGCGAGCTTGTACCACTTGTCGAGACGGCCCTTGCCGTGTTTCTTCTGGATCGCCATAATGCCAGCTGTGTCGTCGCGGGCGATGCGATCCCTGAGTTACTGGCTGGGTCGTTCTGTCAATACCTTCTGCAGTTGGGACACGGCTGCCCACACAGCCGCTGCCACCGAAATTTTTGGCGGAGATGGAAGCTGATAAGCGATAAGAGTGGAATTGTTGCTGCTCCGCTGCAAAAGTGGGGTGTTCTTCCACGCCCTCAGCGGCCGTGGTGTTCGGGCGGGGCTTGCGGCTGTGGCCCAGCTCTGGCGCGATTGGAGCTGTTGATTGGCTCGACACGTCGCTAGATGGCCAGCCCGGCACCTGATAGGGTGGAGGTCCAGAAACCACTTAAGATCCCTGCTTTTCCAGCGCGTCGCTGAACCGCGGACCGCGTCTTTCCCCAGCAGAGAGCGGCGGGCCATCTATCAGCCCCCGCCCTCTTCTTTCTGCGTGCTCACCCAGATATTGCAGAGGACGTACTTACCCCGGCATGGTTGATGTCTTTACCGTTCAACAAGAGTATTGTTCGTCGCCTTTCTATTCCTTAACATACCTCTAGTCTCTGTCCTCGTCGATACAATACCTCCAATTTTCACCCACGGACCATTGGCGACATCTCCCACTATAAAAAGAAGCCATTGACCATGGCGGATAAGGTCCCTTCTTCTCCTGCCAGGAAATCGGCCACTTTGAACGCCAGCCTGCTCTCATCGCCGCCCAGAGCGCCGTCAACCCGGGGCAAGGAGCGAAGAAACCCGTCGATTACACCTAGGAAGTTCCAGCGATTCTTCACTCCACGGTCCCGAGTCTCTTCCAAGCCTAGCGCTGCCCGGAAAGCCCTCTGTGATCTGACGGCCCCGGCTCTTAATCGGTGCCAGACGCCGTCGAGCCCGCTGAAGCCCATTTCGGAGGAAAACTTATCCCATTCCCAAGAAGCCCACAGGGGGAAGCGGCGCAAATTCCACCATTCGACGCCGGAGAGGCAAGCAGATGGCTATCTGCCCTCCCCGCTGAACTCATCGCCTCTTCTCCCTACCACCGACTTGCGGCATGGCCTGAGGAGTCCGATTCAGTCACTGAAATCCCGACAGGCTTTGCAGGATGGTATCTTTAGAGACGATGACGTCTCGGAAGATGAGGAAGAGGAGCGGGAGGCCGTCACCGGACCTATGAAGGGGCCCGTGCCGCTACACCGAAGAGGTTTGGGGGCTCAGCTGGTTCAGAGGATGACGGGCTCCATGCGCTACGCAAGCGAACGGCCGTTGCAGTGCCCCGTTGCAGGTACGAAATCCGGTCGTTTGTTTCTGTTGGGCATTGTGTTTTTTGACTTTTTGTCTAGACTGGAGGACGGAGACAGCCGATTTCCAAAGCCGGCCCGAGAATGCTCATTTCTCATCGAGCCACGAAGGGGCGGCTCGTGCCATCCCATTCTGTACTACGGCATGTCATAGTAAGTTGAATCTTGAGGCTCGTCACTTTCCGCTGGCTCACTCGGTTTGGTTTAGAAAACAGTTTGGTAGCGGTTGGCGACGAGGAAGGCTTCGTCCGCCTGCTGGACTCTAACAAGGACTTCTCAAAGATCCACCTGTCATTTCAAGTTCATGGCAACGCCATTATTGATTTGGACTTCTCTGAAGATGACCATTTGCTAGCCACGGCGTCGGGAGATCAGACTAGCAGAGTCGTTGACATGATGACACAGCGCCCGGTCTCCATCCTCGGCCACCACACAGCATCCCTGAAGCAAGTGCGTTTCCAGCCCGGTCGCGGCTCCAGTTGCGTTCTTGCGACCTCTGGCCGTGACGGCAGCATACAAATTTACGACCTGCGTTGCCGTGGCGGGCCGGTGCAAGGCTTCAATATCGTTTCTGAGGCGGGACTTCACCACGGCGCTCCCAAGACACTCAACCCTGGCTGCGTAGTGAACAGCATTTACGACGCACATGCGCGGACAACCCGGCAGAGCAGAAGCCAGCAATCCGCTTCCAATCCCGGCGATGTCGCCCGCCTGGGCGAAGTCCCTGGCCGGGCCGGCGAGGTCTCGGTCACGGCCCTGCAATTTCTCCCACCCGGTCGGGAGCACCTCCTCCTCAGTGGCTGTGAAGCAGACGCAAGCATCAAGCTCTGGGACATTCGCGCAGTCCACACTAGTCGGCACCACAAAGCCAGCACACCCATCTCCTTCACCGCCCCACCCCCAGGCCACGTCGCCTTCCGCCCCTTTGGCATCTGTTCCATGACGCTCAGCAGCGACGGCGCGCGTCTATACGCCCTCTGCAAAGACAACACCGTTTACGCCTACAGCACCGCGCATCTAGTACTCGGTCACGCCCCTGAGCTCACCCCGGCCCGCCCTGGCACAGAACCTCCACGCCGGCGCCACCACCCGCACGGCACGGCTCACGAGGGCCTAGGCCCGCTGTATGGCTTTCGCCACCCCCTATTCCACGCCACGAGTTTCTACGTCAAAGCCGCGATCCGCCCCGCGGGCGACGGCCGCTCCGAACTCCTCGCCGTCGGCAGCTCCGACGGCGCCGCCGTCCTCTTCCCCACCGACGAACGCTACCTGCGAGACGCCTGGTCGTCATCTTCTACCAGCGCGGACGGGCAAGAAGAAACCTACTACGTTGGCAACCCATCCGACGACCCCCCTCTCTCCCGCCCTCAGAGGCCGGGGCTAAGGTCCGCGTCCGCCTCTACCACCGGGACGGCGCCCGCGGCGCTGACGCGCGCCAACAGTACGAGCCACTTGTTCTCGTCGGGCCGGCACGGCGGCGCTGTTATGCCTGTGGTGCGCAGGGGCACGCCGCTCGTCAGGGGTCACGGCAAGGAGGTTGGGGCGGTGGCGTGGACGAGCGAAGGGAAGCTGGTGACGGTGGGCGACGACTTCCTTGTGCGCTGCTGGAGCGAGGATAGAGACAGAGCCGCGGATCTGAGGCTCGGCGGCGAGACGGGCGGCCGCAGGTGGGGTTGCGGCTGGGCGGACGTCGGGGACGCGTGGGAAGGGGACACGGATGATTGGTGACGAAGACAGAGGATGCTGCCCCGGGAAACTCTTTTTTTTTTTTTTTTGTTTGAAGAAGGAAACATTGAGCGGTATGTCATGGTTTACGGCTCGTAAGGGTCTCTCGGCTGCGTCTTTGTTATCTTGTTGGGTTATGAGTTTGTATCTGGATGTTTGGCAACAACAAGCGGTATGGCGCTGTGACTGGGTTTGTTATTATCAAGCAGGCATACCACGGGACTGATTTTCGTCTTTTTTTTAGCGGCATTGGAGTCACGGCTCTGTTGAGTAGATAGCATTTGGTGGTGTTGATGTAGCAGGCATCGTCGCCGTTTACAACGGCAAACGAATGAACCTGGTTCATCTGATTCGCTGGCGCTTTGGAAGATTTGCCTTGAGCGTCTATGGTAGAACAGCTGTGCATAATGTGGTATTCTGGGGACAATGAAGGAAGATATTTTGGGAACAGCCTTATGCAGCCACAAATAACTTCGCAAGATAGTTAGGTCAAATTGCAGGCCCCAGTAACTTGGACGAGACCTGACATAGGCCTCTGTCATATAAGCGCGATATGGCCAACATGTGAATGGCACTGTCTGAGGGATCATTGAAGATGATTGAGAGCTCGTAAATGGAAGCGATGACCCTTTTACGTGGTATGCTCGATGGCTCATGGCGTTCCATGGTGGGTATCTTGAATTGTTCTACAACCGTTGAGGTTTGAAATGCCTGGCCTCTCAAAGGCCAACCAAAGCAGAAATCTAATAGTTTTAAGTCCCTGACCTCTCCAACCCAGAGATCTGTTCATCCTTCCTCTCCACGCCTTCTTCATGGCTCTCACTGTTGACGAACAAGAACGAGATGAAGACGACTCCGGCTCCCACCCAGTATAGCCAGCTCGAATACTGAGAATATTGAACCATTTCCCCAATCAGCGAGAGGGGAATATTCAAGGATAAGCCGACTGTAACGACAAGCGGCGTGGTGAGCAGCATGGCATATGCCCACAATATGTCGCTGAAGAATGAGGAGGCAGAGTTGACCTGGGGGTGGGTCAGCCTTTTTTTGCTCCGTACATGGCTTGTAGCACTTACCGCTATGATGACCCAAACATTGGCGGTGGGTGGCAGTTCGAACGGTTCAATACCGGTGTAGTGGAGGATGAAGAACCCCGGCCAGAGGAACAGCACGTTGAACAGGCCCACCAGGCCGAAAAACAGCGGCATATTTACTCGCTCCTCGTTCCCCACTCTCCTCTTCATGACAGTGACGTACACGCCGTAAATGATGGCGCTGAAGAAGGCCATGGCATCCCCGATTGCGATTTGTGCAGTTGTCTTGTGCGGGAAATTTCCCCTGTTGTCGTCGTTTGCCCCGGAGAGGTCGATTGATGAGATGAGCACCACGCCCACAAGGGACGCCAACACGCCAACCAACTTCCGCACCGTGAAGGCTTCCACCTTGGTTAGCGCGCAAAAGATCAGGGTCCAAATACTGCTCGTCGACGTCAGAATCGTCACGCTCCCGACGCTCGTGTACTCCAGGCACGCGGAAGCAAAATAGTTTGCGGCGAACCACAGCATCGAGAACTCGAGGCTCAGCCGTGCCGTCTCACCCAGGCTCAGCTTCTCGTCCTTTCCCGGTGGTAGAAGGTCCAGGCTTCCCTCGTCATCAACGAGCAACCTCTCCCTGGCGTCGCCGTCATCGTCCAGAGCCCCACCCCGCCCCGCCTCCTCATCCCTCGTCCTGAGCAGCGTCAGCCCAAACCTCGTCTCCCGCCACAACTGCAGCGCCCCGCTCATCAGCGCGTCCACGCCATTCTGCATGACGTAGCGGATCGTGAGTGGGATGAGCGAGACAGCGAAGCATGAGGTATTGACGTAGACGAGGAAGAAGGGTTTGTTGTAGGTGCCGTCGGAGAAGATATACTGCGTGCGATTCAAGTTAGCCCCAAGATACCAGCGTGCTCCTGCAAAAAGGGCAGGTAAAGGACAGCTCACGCTCGCCAGAAAGTTAGACAGCGTCCATAGGAACACCACAACCAACAGCAACGTTATCCCCAGCGTACGACGGGCAACACCGCCTAAACCGAGCTTTTGTTTTATGCTTCTCCAGCTTGTCGTGCTTGTCCTGGAGCCGGACGTTGTCGCTGCAGACGGAGAGCGGAAGAGCTGGGGCTCCGGGTCTGCAGCGGAGAGCATGGTTGCTGTGACTGAATGCGACCGGCGCCTGGAGGAGGAAGAAGACGAAGATTGAGGGAACGTTGATGTGTTATCTTGTGTATGGGTGCCCGGATGCCCCGCATCTGTGTGGTCCGGCACTAGCTCGCCGGGAAGGAGCGGCTCGATAGGTGCCATGGCAGGCTACGAGATCTCCTTCGTTGGCTCTTGGAGTCGACGCCAGGAAGTTGAGTGATAAGAGGGTAGTTGGGAAGGATGTGGACACTCAGTCCCACGAAGGAAAGGAGGGCGACAGAGCGGCAGATGCAGACGCAGACGCAGAAGCAGACGCAGACGCAGACGCAGACGCAGAGGGCTCGGATACAAATAGGTGCCGCATCTCCGGGAGCAGGACAACGAAGAGTGCCACGTCGAAATTCGTAAAAAAGAACCCAAATCCAATTTCAAGGGAGAAATCAAAAGACTACGAAAACATTAAAACAACAGGAAAGACAGGATTTCGGAGATCGCGCAAACTGCCGCGACAGCCCGCTGTTCACAGGTCCAAGACCGCGGTTGGATGGATGGTCGGAGTTCGAATGCACGCACGCGACCGAAACGCACAGACAACTGCCAAGGCAATCCCTGGCCAACCTGACCAAACCAAGACAGCAATGGCGATCATTTTAAAGATGCGGGGTTAGGGTTGGACACAACCGCCTTGAGGCCCAACCAGTGCAGTACCGAGGCATCCACATAATGCTGTCATGTGTCTTTAAAGATTCCTAGATACGCCTTATACCATGTACACCAATGCCGCTCAACGGGTTGCCTGAGAAGAAGGCCCACCCTGCGACTAGATGAGGACCCGACTCTCCGGTTCGGGGTAAAGCACGCCAGACACACCAAGCATGATATCATACAAAGCACAAAACCCAGTGAAATGCGAATCGAATTAGTGCCCCTCCTCCATTCTCTATTACCTAGCAAGCGCACCCGTCTCGGTCGTTCTCGATGTGGATGTTGATCGGGTCCTGGAAGTCTCCGCTAAATTCCTCCGATTCTTCTTGGAGCAGCGCATTTCTCGCGATGACTGTAAACCGTCAGCCCTGGCTTCCTCAAATGTGTTGGATGGCAAAGTACCTTCAAAAGCCTGCTCCACGTTGATCGCCTCCTTCGCGCTGGTCTCAAAGTATGGAATGCCGCCCTTCGACTGGCAGAAGGTCATGGCCCGCTTGGTCGAGATCTAAAAGCCCATCAGCCACCGACCGTTTCATGACCCCAACTTGCCACACAACTCACCACTCTCTTGCTCTCCTCTACATCAATCTTGTTGCCGAGTACCACAAAAGGGAAGTTATCTGGGTCGCGCGGTGATGCTTGAATCAAAAATTCGTCCCGCCAGCTGTCGAGCGCATCAAAACTCTTGGAGTTGTTGACGTCGTACACCAGCACGCAGCAGTCGGCTCCCCGGTAGAAGGCCACGCCGAGCGACTGGAATCTCTCCTGGCCTGCTGTATCCCAGAGCTGTTCCAAGTCGTGTGTGTTAGCGCGCATGTTGCCTCACGCAGAACCGCTCTCTCGAGGCATGATGGTTCCGAACCTGCATCGTGACTTGGCGATCGTCCACCAGAACCTCACGCGTCAGGAAATCGGCTCCGATTGTGGCCTTGTAGCTAGCACTAAACTTCTTGTTGACCTGTACTCAATGTGGCGTCAGAGTCGAAATCTTCAGATATCGATCGGGTAGAGGGGCATCGGTAGCCGCACATATTGGTTCATCAGGCTTGTCTTGCCGACACCGCTGTCGCCCAAGATGATGACCTAAATCAGACTCCATTAGCAGTTGCCTCACATGCCATGACAATGCTGGTGCGCCATACCTTCAGGAGGACCTTCTTCCTAGAAGACATTGCGCCAGTGTTTGTGAATAGATGACGGCTTGAAAACGACAGGCTCGTCGAGTAACGTCAGAGCGACACACCCAGCGGTGCTAGATGATCTTCCTTCGAGACCGAGATTAATAGGTGCTGGGACCAAGTTGGATCGCCCAAATCAGCTGCTGAACGCAAAGACACGAAACAGAAACGTTCGAAGTCGTCACTGTCGGGGTCCTGATAAATGATGGGGCTGTTGTCGGGGAACCCAGCTGCAGCGTTGGATGAGTGACGCTGGCGCACCCACCAGTAAATGGCTGAACGGCCCACTGATGGCTGGCTGCAAGCCTCCGCCGGCTGCAGAGGCAGGGCAAGCAGGCACCTGATTGGCATAAGCCAATCATTTCAACAAGATGTTGGCCCACTGATGAAACCAAGCGATATCCGGCTTAGCGCTGTTGACTGGACCCCCACCTCTTCTTCCCGCTCCCGTCGCCTTGTCCTGCCTTGCCCGAGTTCCTTGAACGGCACAGCTCACCCGAGCCTTGCAACGATGGGAAGGGCCATGAGGCCCAAGAGCAGACGCAGCCCACGAACTACGGAGCACTTGCAGTAAGAATCCAGGCCGCGTTTCGACGCGAAGCAGACATGGCAGAGCAACACATCCACGACGTGCCCGAACGTGACGACGTGTGAATAGAGCGGCAAGGAAAGGAAGGGCTTGGACGGGACAGAGCATTTGCCCCGGAGCTCTCCAAGGTTCGCCAACCTTGAGCTACCGACGTTTGAACCTCCCGTGGCCTGGGACAAATTTTGTGGGCTGGTACCATTGAAGGGGCAATGGCAGACCGGCAGCTTCTCGACAAGGTCCACAGCCTCAGCGACCTTGAACTGGCCGTCCTCCTCTCCCTCATCGCTCGCGAGCACTGCCTGATCAGTACCGAACCCGACAGCGTCGACGAGCTCGCTGAGGAGTTGCGTCTGATTGCCTCTAAAACCTTCAATCTCAGCTCCGCGATTGTCAGCTGCCACTCTCACACGACCCTTGAAGATTTCGCGACTAGCCTGTTTGTCCAGCCAACTCGCGGACCCCCCTCGCCAGGCAACACTCGCTCCGTGTCTCCGTACCAGCCGCGCAATGAACAACTGCAGCTATCAATTGGGGGCACCTCTTCGCCCGGGTCGTACTTTCCTATCAGCCCATCCCCGCGAATCGGCGGTCCTGTCACGCCGCTTTCGCCGTCAGCCGGTGGAAGCAGCTCAAACATCGCACAAGCCCGAATTGCAAACGTTATCCTAGCCAAAGATCTCGACTGCGCCCCGCGAGCCGTTCAGATACAAGCGCTCGAACTCCTCCGTACCCGCCGTATCTTTACCCGGACGAGCGTACAGACTGCCCCGAAGCAGTTTCTGTTCATCGCACTAGTCGGGGCCAGCAGCGGTGGACAGGCGAGGGTTACACCACATCTGAACGATTTCTTCTACCTTAGCCACTGGCACGATCCGGAGATGGATGGATTCCCCTATCTCGACGACGAGTTCAACCCCAAACCAGGCGACGAGGGTGATGATCCTGACGAGGCAGCTTCCACAATCTCGAGCAGCAGCGTGATCAAGGTACATCGTCAGCCCTCCGTCGGAGCAGCAACAGGTCTCGGGCTCGCATCCATTGATCAGCACACCAACTGGCTCACCCGTAACAACAGCAACAGCACTAGCAGCAGTATAAAAAGCAACACCAACATCACCTCAACCCTAGCCCAGCAGCAGCAGCAACAGCAGCAGCAGCACCGTTCACCACCGTCACCATCGTCTTCAGAAACACCCCTCTTCACCGAGCACGAGATCTCGCACCTCTCGGAGCTCTCGCGCGCAGCACATACCTCTATATCCGTAGCCCGCTACCAGGCCAACCTCGTTGCCTTCCTCCGTACCCACCGCGCCGTGGCCCCCGGCGGCGGCGTCACGCCCACCGCCACGCGCCACCTCGCCCAGCTCGCCAGGTCACTCGCTGCGCTGCACGGCCTCGACTACGTCACTCCCTCGCTCGTGGCGCTGGCCCTGCGCAAGGTATACCTGCACCGGGTCGACCTGGTCATGGCGGCGGGTCGGCCCGACAGGGAGCGAAGCGTGCAGTGGGGGAGCGATGTGCGGCTGGTGAGGGGTTTCTTGGAAGGCTTGGGGGTCGAGGACGTGTTGGAGGACGTCCTGGAGAGCGTAAAGGTCCCTTTGTGATAAGGAGTATCAACATTCCGATACGAAGCATGTACATCTAACGTACATGACGGGGTGGGTACCAGGAACAGCCCGGAGTAAAGCATGGCGTTTGAGTACCTACTCTTGAATGTGTTTGATAGAAGGTAATACCAAGCAGCAATGTGGGAACAGATAGTAATACGCTTCATCGCCCGTCATTCGGGCGGCAGGATAATGATAATAGGACAACTTCTTTGCCACTGTTTCGCGGGAAGGAAAAATAGTTGGTTGATATCCAACCGTGGTTTATTATTAGCTTCTGTTTTTCTTCTTCCGCTGTCCCGTGCCCTGCCAGTGAGGACAAACCCCTTGGAAACCTAAAATTAGTTCCTAAAACGCCGGGCCAATCAGTCCTGCCCTAGAATGTGCTCTATATGAACAGGTAATCATCATCGTTCTTCCGGACCCAACCAGCCCTCCATTCTCTTTTCTAATGCGTCTCGGTAATTTTGCACTCCCAGCCCGATCCCTTAGAAAGCAGCGGCAAGCTGTGTGCACGTCAAGTTAGCTCACCATCCACGGGGCGGATTACAAGAGGGAGAAAAAAAAAAAGACTTACCTCGCGCCCAGGCACCAGCCCAGCTCCTTGTCCTTGATCTTCTTGGCGATCCTCACCTCGCGGTCCAGCGGCATCTCGTACCCGGTGTGGGTCAAGGCGAGCATAAAGTTGAGGTCGAGGCAGTGCTCGGGGCGGTCGCGAAGCTCGTCGAGGGCACCGGGCACGCTGGCGAAGAGGTCCCAGGCAGGCTCACCGCCGCATACGCTCCTGGCGAGGTCGGCCAGCTCGCGCAGCGTGAAGGACTCAGGCATGCCGAGGGGCTGGGTACGGTCGTAAAAGTACGAAAGCAAGTAGATATCCTCACGAGAGAAGGTCTTTGCGATGGGCGGCTGGTGCACGCCGTTGAAGGAGCAGGGAGCCAGCTTGCACTCGGCTTCCTTGCGGAGGATGCGCTCGGCCAGGCCGCGGCACTGGGCCGGCGCCGCTCCGGACGATGGCGCCGTCATGTTGAGCTCGACCGATTCGCCAAGAGGGTGGCCCTCGCCGAGCTTGACGGTGACCGTCTTGGACATGCCAGCCGCGAGGCACGGGTTGATGACGGGTTGTTTGGTCCAGGCAATGTCGGCCTTGTTGCTTTCGTGGAGGTCCTGGACGAGCGTCGCGTGGATGGCCTCGCGAGCCGACATCAGGCCGTAGCCCAGGTGGGAGTGCTGGTAGAGGACGAACTCTTGCCCGCCGAAGCTGAGCTCGTACTTATGGTCGCCGTCGGCCAGCTTGTCAGGCATGCCGCCTGAGCTGAGGCCCTCGAAGCTGGGCTGGAAGACGATTTGGGTGGAGCCACCGCCAAGGTCGAAGACAGCGGCGGTCTCACTGCGGTCAGGGCCGCCAATTTTGCCGAGAAGGTAGTTGACCGTGACCCATGCGTACACACCCTCGTCGGAGCCGTCCATGATGGACACGCCGCCCTCCTCCTTGGACACCACGGGGAAGGGGTAGCTGGTCTCGAGGCGGTGCCGGACGGCTTCCAGGATTTTCTCGCTCCTTTCGGGACCAACCAAGCGCAGACCGGCAGTCGCCTTTACGGCGATCGGGCTGCAACCCTTCAGCTTGTCGGGAATCACCTCGAGCGCTGCATCCAGGAGAGGGTCCAGGCTCTTGGCCGCAGCTTCCGGGTCGTCCTTGTAGGCACTCAGACCACTGCTCTTGCCTTCGATCTTCTCGGTCTGCTTAAACAGAATCTCGCCCTCGAGCTCGGGAGCGGCGCCGCAGTTGTTGAACTTGTAGACGTGGATGCGCGATCCCGTGCTGCCGGCATCAACCATCGAAACGTACTGCACGATAGGCTTGTCCTTGGAATAGGACCTCGTGCATCTGTCGGTGCCATACGACGAGTCGGACGGTGTTTGGCCTTCATTCGACTTTTGGCCTCCTAGGGCTGAAGATCCTGAAGAGAAAGCGGTAAGTAACAGGGCACCCACGAAAAACTCCATCTAACCTGAGCTAGACCTACCACCATTGTAAATATCCACCCCTTGGGGCGAGAAGCAGTAGAAAAGCAGAAACACCACAAAGATGATGGCACCAGTCTTGATGTAGCGCGCGCGCTGCGACTGCGACACCCAGGCGGCCTGCATTTTCGTGAGCAGATTCTCTTCCCTAGGGTTTCTGTATCGGTCGGGCTTCTCGTGAGGGTCGTGGGCAATGTGCTTGGTCGGCAACGAGACCGACGTGCGTCGCATAGGTGCGAGATTGTGGTCCCTGGAAAAGCAGACGGTTAAGGGGGTCGTGGGACCAGGTTGGACATGCCCGCCGAGTGGCGATTGATCGATTGAGAAAAATGTTTAAACGAAAGACATGAAGGCAGCGCCGGCAGTTGCGGAGACGGCACAAATAATGAATCACTATCGCCGCTCAAGGGGAGATCATGAACCCAATATCGAAAAAGTGTCGATGCAGTTGATAAGGGGTTCGCTGTCCAAGATTTGGCCTCTCGAAAGATGGGTCCTTGATTCTGGCAGTGCATTGAAACGGCAATGCAGGGTAAGCGACGCCGCGAACTGGGGGACCCTGGCATTTCACTCAAGAGTTGGGTCCGCCAAGGGCAGCCTGGCGCGCTGCTTTCGCATCCCGATACGGCGAAATCAATCTAACCTTACAACCTCTGGTACCCGCTTCCAACAACGCTGAAATGCAACTGCGGAGGTTGCCAACAAACAGCAAACCACGGCCGGAAACCTGTCTGTTGCTTTGTATCCAAATAGCGAGGTTCGAAGTTTGCAAACGAAGTGGCCATGTTTTGGGGGTACATGTACAAGTTCTGAGCGTCCCAAAAGCCCGGGTTTTGTGAGCAATACTTAAAATGGAGAAAAGTTTGGTCAAGCAAACCGGCTAATGGAATTTCTCAAATGAAGCCACTTGTCCACCGTAATTCGTACAATGCGAGAGGCTCACGCGCCTCCATCGAATTTGGTTCTTGATCTACGAATACATAGGAGGAGTGCCTCTTCCGTTGGTGCTGTTCAGGCTGTCCAGGCTGTCCAGCTCGCACTTGTCGATCTTCTTTGTTCGAGCGAGCAAGGTGCTCACAGCGACTTTCGTGGAGCAGCAAGGTATCTGTAAATATTTGTTTTAAAGAGGCTGGTAACAAAGTACGCGACAGTCACGGTAAAAGGTTGCTTGGCGAGATTCTGAATGATCAGCAAAGTATTCTTCAACCTCATGGAATTTGTCTTGTGCTTAAGCTCAATTTTGCCACACTAACACACACGGTATTTGCAATACATGACAGCTATGTAATATACCAACGGCGATTGCCCCCCGGTTTCTTCAGGCTTCCAGAAGCGGCAAGCCGCGCTCGTAACCTCTTGCTGCCTTCCAGGTTCAGAGCGTTCGGATAGGAACTGGAACCGCCACTACGTTTTCTTCGTGAAGAAACAAAGTCGTACAGATCTCTTTACCCATTCATTTGATACTCTTCCTATCTTCCATATCACTGCTAAGACCGTACGCTTCGCCATAACCCAAGATTACAGTGTGTGTTTCGGTTGTTACATCACCGTCATGGACGTACACCTTCTTGTCTATGACCTCTCCAGAGGCCTGGCTCGGCAGATGTCTCTGTCCTTGCTCGGATTCCAGCTCGACGCCGTCTACCATACATCAATCGAGCTAAACAGGCGAGAATACGTGTACGATGGCAACGTTGTTGCGATCAGACCAGGATCGTCGCACTTGGGGCAACCCATGCAGAGAATCCATCTCGGAAAGACAGAGCGTAGGTCTCTCAAACGACGTCTACATGAGGTGATGCACTGAGCTAACCCTGGGTTGCTCCAGTGCCTATGGACGTTATCGAGGAGTATCTAGACTCTCTGAGGGAAATCTACACCGTTGAGGTAAGCTACCAGCAGATTTCACGGTTCGAAGCTGGTGTGCTGACAAAATATCCAGGCGTATGATTTGTTCAAACACAATTGCAACAATTTTTCTAACGACTTTGCTACATTTCTACTTGGGAAAGGGATTCCTAGCCATATCACCAACATGCCCCAAGCTGTGCTGTACGTGTCAACCAACTCGATGCCATGTTGTTTTTCTCCCTATTTTCAAGACTCGAGGCCATACTAAATGGTAATAAACTCTCAGAAATTCGCCGTTTGGGCAGATGCTCGTGCCCACGCTTACACAGCAAATCAACGCCAACAAACGCGGCGGCGGCATCCTCGGTATTGAGCAGCAGACACCTGGAAGTTCCGTCAAGCCCCAGGCTCAGTTCCACCACCCCCTCGGCAAGGTTCATACCATTTCGAATCTTGGGCAGCTTGACGAACTATTGACGGCGTTTCAAAAATCCTGCGCGGTCATCTTTTTCACCTCGGCGACATGTCCCCCTTGCAAGACCCTTTATCCACTTTATGACGAGCTGGCGGCCGAGGTTGGTCAAAAGGGAGCCTTGATTAAGGTTGACATTTCGCAAGTCTTCGAAGTTGCCAGGAAATACTCCATTTCAGCGACGCCGACATTCATAACTTACTTGAAAGGCCAACAGGAGAACCGCTGGAGTGGCGCGGACCCGAGCGCCCTACGAGGCAACGTACAACTTCTCGTCCAGATGGCGTGGCCGCCACACCCACACCAAGCACTGGACCTGCCTACCTTCTCCAACCCCAACGCCGAATACGTCACTTTTCCCAAGGTACCCCCTCTCGAGAAGCTCCTCGCAAAGATGGGTCCCACGGCAGCGGACCCGGCGATACAGAGCATAAGAACCTTTATTGAAAGGCGGGCCTCGGAGGGGCCAGCGGAAGCAACCCTTCCGGACCTCGCCGCCTTCGGCTCGCTGGTCCGTTCCTCGCTCACCTCCCTCCCGAGCGATTCCCTCTTCACCATCATCGACCTCCTCCGCTGCGCCCTCGCCGACCCACGCGTGAGCGGCTACTTCGCCGAGGAGCAGCCCGCGCAGCGCACCATCACCTCCATCCTCACCCACGTGGCCGACACCACGGTCCCGCCGCAGACGTGCCCGTATGCCCTGCGCCTCGTCACGCTCCAGCTGGCGTGCAATCTCTTCACCAGCCCGCTATACCCGGCGCAAGTGCTCTCCCACGAGCCCCTCCGCGCAGCCGTGACGCAACTCCTTTCATCCAGCTTCCTCGACGACGCGCACGCCAATGTGCGCGTCGCGGCAGCCGGCCTGCTGTACGACGTGGCGCTTGCGAACAGCAGGAGGCGCCGCGGTAGCGACGATGGTACCGCCGCTGGTGGTGGCGGCGGCGGCGGCGAGCTGCTGCCTGAGGACGAGCAGGTCGAGCTGGTGGCGTCGGTGCTCGAAGCCGTCGCGCAGGAGGAAGGGTCCGCCGACGCGCTCGAAGGGATGCTGCGCGCGCTCGGGTGGCTGGTGTATTGCCTGCCGGTAGACGGGGAGGTAGCGGACCTGTTGCGGGCGATGGACGCCGGCGGGTTGGTCCTGAAGAAGGGGGAGAAGGGACAGATTGGGGAGGGGTTGGGATTGGTTAAGGAAGTTGGGGAGGTACTGCTCGGTAAAGGGTTGGAACGTAAGACGTAGAATTTGGAAATTGGGAGGTTTCCGTGGGGATTGCTGATGATGCTGGGAACAAAGATCGTTACTCCAACACGGAATACGGAGTAGACTATACTCTTGGTTTGAATTGTTGTGGCGGGCGATCTTGGTTGTTTGCTTGCTTGATCATTGCTGCAAGGGAGAGATATACAGGCGAGAATACCTTTCTTTTTTTTCAAAAAAAAAAATATAATGCTTAAGCAAATTCATTAGTCTTGCATTGGAGTCCCATTTGATATGGGCGCTTCAATTCGCAAGATTTCCAGGTCGACTTGCATCGGCGATGTGTGATGGGCATGGATTGTGTGCTGCCAGCGCATCAGCACCCCTGAGCATGGCGGCGGTGAGCGACCCACTTCCCGAGTTTAGCGCTGCCGCTGCCGCCAGACACACCACAGCTGGACCCCTGCAACGGGGCGTCTTGCATCGCTCACCCCGGCAACTGCGGCCCTGGCCAGTGTAAACAATCGCCAAAGGAGAAACCAAGACCCAACTGGACCACCCCCGCTCTCAGCCACTGGACATTCAGCGCCAGCTGGCGATCCACATACCCTACTTTACGCACACATTGGCACCACCCCATGCTCAGTCCAGTTCAAGTACTAAATGTACTGCAACCTCGAGCAGCGCTTTCGAGACGTCGTCGCCGACATCAACGAAACTCTGATCGGCATTTCGCTGGAGCCGCGCCTGATGCCCAACTCTGCTGGCTACCTTGACGTCGCGCCGCGATCGGTTCGCTCGTGCGCGAGCACTCCATCGCTGCGCTCTCGCGACGGCACCGTGCCGCCTCATGCGCGAGCCGACCCGGGGGGGAATGTAAGGGTCGTGGTGAGGGTGAGGGCGTTCCTGCCGAGGGGTACGTGGTCTGTTTCTTTTTACTTCGTCAATGCCAGGACTGTTTGCGCAGATTGCTAACCCTTGAGGATTGCTCATAGAAATCCAAAGAAATGCGGAATGTCTTATCCACATGGACCCGGTCACGCAGCAGACAACGCTCCGTGTCCCATCGCATGATGCAGATCCAGCCAACGCGCGGGCGCGCTCCCGCAAGGTCATGGAGGAGAAGTCCTTCACCTTCGATAACAGCTTCTGGAGCCACGACCCAGAAGACGAGCACTACGCGACGCAGGAGGACGTCTACGACAGCCTGGGCGAGGAATTCCTGGACCACAACTTCGAGGGCTACCACACATGCATCTTCGCCTACGGGCAGACGGGCTCGGGCAAGTCGTACACCATGATGGGCACGGCAGAACAGCCGGGTCTGATTCCACGGACGTGCGAGGACCTGTTCGAGCGCATCGCCGCGGCCCAGGACGAGACGCCCAATATCAGCTACAACGTGCGCGTCTCGTACTTTGAGGTTTACAACGAGCACGTCCGCGACCTACTCGTGCCCGTGATGCCGAACCAGCCGCCTTACTACCTCAAGATCCGCGAGTCTCCAACTGAGGGTCCCTACGTCAAGGACCTTACCGAGGTGCCAGTGCGCAGCCTGCACGAGATCCTACGGTACATGCGCATCGGCGACAGCAACCGCACGACGGCCAGCACCAAGATGAACGACACTAGCTCGCGCAGCCACGCTGTCTTCACCATCATGCTCAAGCAGATTCATCACGACCTCGAGACGGACGAAACCACGGAGCGGTCCAGCCGCATCCGCCTCGTCGACCTGGCCGGGTCAGAGCGCGCTAAGTCGACCGAGGCCACGGGCCAGCGGCTGCGCGAGGGAAGCAACATCAACAAATCACTCACTACCCTTGGCCGCGTCATCGCCGCGCTGGCCGACCCCAAGCAGCAGCGTGGCGGCACCACCCGCCGCAAGGACGGCGGGTCCTCCTCGTCCTCTGTGGTCCCCTATCGCGACAGCATTCTCACCTGGCTGCTCAAGGACTCGCTCGGAGGAAACTCCAAAACGGCCATGATTGCGTGTATCGCCCCCTCCGACTACGAGGAGACGCTCTCGACGCTGCGGTACGCGGACCAGGCCAAGCGGATCCGCACGCGGGCCGTGGTCAATCAGATCGACTCGGTGTCGGCGGCCGAGCGGGACGCCCGCATCGCCGCCATGGAAGCCGAGATTCGGCAGCTCCAGCTTGTCGTGGGCGACTCGCGCCGGCGCGAGCGCGACGACGCCCGCGAGGCCGAGGAGCGCCTGGAGGAGTACCAGGAGCGCGTGCGGGGACTCCAGCGCGCCATGGAGGAGCGCAGTCTCGTCGCCGAGGGCAAGATTCGCAGCCTGCAGACCGAGAACGAGGCGCTT
Source organism: Corynascus novoguineensis (assembly GCA_033296725.1). Taxonomy (NCBI): domain Eukaryota; kingdom Fungi; phylum Ascomycota; class Sordariomycetes; order Sordariales; family Chaetomiaceae; genus Corynascus; species Corynascus novoguineensis. Next base: position 236,927 of record MU857615.1, read on the forward strand.
CGGCTACACCTCAAGCTCGCACTCGAAAGCCTCAAGAACCCCATTCCGGCCTTTGCTGCCGTCCGCAGGCGGCAAGGGGCGGAAGAAGATGCTGCTGCTGAGGATGATGATGCTAAAGAGAATAGCAAGGGACGGGATGACGACGGGATAGGGAATAATGACCACGACGACGGGTACGCCTCAGGAGGGACCGAGAATGATGAGGAGAATGCCGGCTACAAGTTTGAGCGGCACGCGGATGACATGCACGAGCACATGAGCGGGCTGCTCAAGGACCTCAGCCTGTTTCGGCGCAAGATTGGCGACGATAAAACGAGGTTCGTGGACGAGCTGAGCCGGAGGAGGCCGTTGGGGCAGAGGACGAACATTATTTGAGGGGATGGTTAGGACATGGATACAATGGTTTTTTTTTTTTTCATTATTGTCTTGTTTTTGGTTGTCTTTCTTTGCCGATGACACACCGGATGATAGCGAGCGATTCGTACTGTACCGTTAACTGTCTGCATGGAGTTGGGTTTGCTGATTAGGTCGTCCTGTGATAGGGTATGAATGCATGATTGGACAAAAGGCCCTTTCTTCCTCCTACAAGGTACTCGGCTGCGAGCCCTGTTGGCAGGCGCTGCTGGTTCCCTTCCAATGTTCGTGCCTCAAATGCCCACCCTCACTCCAGCCTATCTCGTGTTCGTGTGCTGTTGCAAGGCGACTGGGCGACTGTTCAATCTTACATAATATTACTCTCTAGCCTGGCGCCCACTAGAGCTACGGGTCCGGCTCCCTTTTGAGAGACGCCAATACGGTGGTCTTGCAACATGCCTTGAACTGTCACCCTAAGCGTGCTCATTTAGTTATGTGTGTTTCTCATCAACATATCAACTTGAGTACTGCACGATACACAGCTCTCTGTCCGTAAGCATGTTCCTTAACCGCCAGTACGCCTCTGCTGAGAAAAGACAGCGAGAGCAAATAACCGCCTAATCTGCAAAGGTTTTATTAGAGGGCGTCAGGCCGTCGATGTCCGCCGCTTATTCCACCGTGAAGGGAACCGTTCGCCAGCGAGCCCGCCTATGACGACTTTTTTTTTGTTTTCTATCTCGTCCTGCACTCTGCCATAACCGACATGGTCCGCACGCAGACGCGCAACGACCAGAGAATCGTCTTGTCGCACGACAACCTATACAGCGTCAACATCCCGCCCCGCCCGGGGCTTGGTATCGTGGCCCATCATCGACTGGGAACTAGCGGGCTACTATCCTGAGTATCTCAACCTGTTCAGCACGCTCCAGAAACCCTACTGGTCGTGTCCGTTCAAGGCGAGCTTCGTACATCCTTCCGCAGTGCAGCGAGACCAAGTTCACAATTCATCAGATACTCACTTGGCTGAGGTTGGACCTCGGTGTCCCTCTAAGTTGGATATCTTACTGTTCGTTAATTTGATCCTGGATACAGCTTCGAAAACGAGTCTGCCAAACACAGAAGAGATGCACACCGACGGGTTACGGCAACTAGCTGCCGTTCTTTCATTCACGTCTTGCCCACAGCACCCAGTCATAGTTCAATCCCAGGATGTCTGTTACATTGCCTCTGTCGATGGCTATGACCTGATGTCAACATATCATGTACATCATCCTGTACATCTCCCATTTTGCTTGCTTGGTATCACAGACATACACACACTTCTTGTTGCGAAGACCTCCAAACAGCAGTCGTGTGTGCCTTATGTTTCGAGTAAGACGCCATTCTCTGCTCTCCGACGAGACATGGGTCGGCAAATCCGTCTGACCATATCGCGGTGTTATTGGTTCGCGCGAAAAACAATCCTCAACCGCAAATGCATTGAGGTGGTTTCTAATATGCTGCATATGCAAGGGTAATAACTAGGGGTTTTCGCAATGAAGTGCTGTGACATTAACTATCAGTCTGGACTCTCAATTACGCCACACTGTGGCTATGACTGAAACCTGATCCAAAGCAGTGATTGCGTTCCCTTGCAACATGCAGATGTTGGGCAGCAATTGTCCAACCGCGGAACCGTCAACATGGTGAACTTTATGAATGCGCGCCGTGCCACAACACCGTAGTTGTACAAACCATCGACTCGACCACTAGCGCTAACGAAAATGCCGTCTGCACTCTTGAATAAGGGACTCCAGATGAGGGATAATCATGGGACGGTCCACGCGTATTTCAACCTGCCGCCCGGTAAGGCTACCGTAGCACGGCCGTAAGCCAAGCGGTCCCGCTAACGTGAACCTCTTTGCTATGACTTAATTGAAGATTACCTACAAAATCACCTACAAGATCTGCGTACGACCGACCCGCGACAAGATAAGAAGCGTATCGAGCAGACTAAGGGCGGCTTGCTAGCGAACTCGTATCGCTGGGTGCTTAAAGACACCAATTTCCAACGATGGCGCGACGACGAACAGAGCCGGCTGCTCTGGATCAAGGGCGAACCTGGCAAAGGCAAAACCATGCTGCTGTGCGGTCTCATCGACGAGTTAGGATCCACCCCTGACTCCGGTCTTCTCTCATTCTTCTTCTGTCAGGCTACCGACGCGAACATCAACAATGCTACAGCTGTTTTACGTGGTCTGATCTACCTTCTCGTAGATCAACGGCCATCGCTTATCACGCACGTACAGAAGAAGTACGATTCTGCAGGAAACCCACTCTTTAGGAGCGTAAATGCATGGGTGGCTTTGTCAGAAATCTTTAGCGACATTCTAAACGACCCAAGCCTACCTCCTACCCGCTTGGTCATCGACGCACTCGACGAGTGTATCGAAGGCTTGAACCAGCTGCTTCAACTTGTCGTCCAGACCTCATCAGAATACTCGGGTGTTAAGTGGATCGTATCCAGTCGTAACTGGCCGAGCATCGAGAAATATCTTGACAGCGCACCGCGCAAAGTCAGGCTCTCTCTTGAGTTGAATGAAAAGTCGGTCTCTACAGCTGTCACCATATACGTCCGCTTCAAGGTTGAGGAGTTGGCGAAGCGGAATTGGTACAGCAACGATACGCGGGACGCCGTTGAGCGCTATTTGTCTACGAACGCACATGGCACCTTTCTCTGGGTGGCCTTGGTCTGCCAAGAGCTCGCTGACATCTCCGAATGGGCCGTTGAGGAAGCGTTAACAGCATTTCCTCCTGGACTTGATGCGCTCTATAGACGGATGATGGAGCAGATTTACAGGTCTAGACATGCTGAGCTTCTTCGGAAGCTACTGGCTATTATCTCGGTCGTGTACCAACCTGTCACATTGGACGAACTACCGGTCCTCGTAGATATACCCGACCGTGCCTCTGGCAGCCCCAAAGCTCTGACAGAGATTATAGGGTCTTGCGGCTCTTTCCTGACACTACGCGGACGTACCGTCTTCTTCGTCCATCAGTCTGCCAGGGATTTCATGCTCCGAGGAGCACATGATAATCTTTTACCTTCTAGAATTGAAGATGTACACTATAACATCTTCTTACGATCGCTTCAAGCTATGCGGAAAACATTGCGACGCAATATTTATGACCTTGGCGGTCCTGGATTTTCCATCGACAAAGTCACACCGCCCAATCCAGATCCGCTAGCTATGGTCCGGTATTCTTGCGTATATTGGGTCAACCATCTGTGTGACTGTGAACGCGAGAACACGAGCAAGGACCTCCAAAATGGCGGGTTGATTGACACCTTTTTACGCGAGAAGTATCTCCACTGGCTCGAGGCTGTAAGCCTTTTGCGATGCATGCCGGAAGGAATATGTTCGATATTAAAGCTCAAAAAACTGTTTGAGGTTAGCTTTCGATGATACGATACAAAAGCTTCGCTAATGTTCTGATCATTAGGAAGGACAGGAGACATCACTTCTCACCGATCTAGTCAGAGATATATGTCGGTTTAGCCTCTACCACATGTCCGCAATTGAGACCAGCCCTCTTCAGGTGTATACTTCGGCGGTCATATTCAGCCCCGCCCGTAGTATAACAAGGAATCAGTTCGAAAATAAGGAGTTCCAATGGATCATCCGAAAACCGATCATGGCAGACAACTGGAGTGCATGCCTATTAACGCTCGAAAGCCATAGCGATTGGGTCAGCTCGGTGGCCTGGTCGCACGATGCGGCCCGGTTGGCATCAGCGTCGTACGACAGGAAAGTCAAGATTTGGGATCCGGCGACTGGCCAGTGCATATCGACACTCGAGGGCCATAGTAGCTCGGTCAGGTCGGTGGCCTGGTCGCACGATGCGGCCTGGCTGGCGTCGGCGTCAAACGACAGGACAGTTAAGATCTGGGAGTCAGCGACCAGCCAGTGCGTATCAACTCTCGAGGGCCATGATAGCTCGGTCTTGTCGGTGACTTGGTCGCACGATGCGGCCCGGCTAGCATCGGCGTCGGACGATAAGACAGTCAAGATCTGGGATCCGGCGACCAGCCAGTGCGTATCAACGCTCGAGGGGCATAGCAGCTCAGTCAGGTCGGTGGCCTGGTCGCACGATGCGACCCGGCTGGCATCGGCGTCTTGCGACAGGAAAGTCAAGATCTGGAACTCAGCGACCAGCCAGTGCGTATCGACGCTTGAGGGGCATAGCAATTGGGTCAGCTCGGTGGCCTGGTCGCACGATGCGGCCCGGCTGGTGTCGGGGTCATACGACGGGACAGTCAAGATCTGGAATCCGGAGAATGGCCAGTGCATGTCGACACTCGAGGGCCATAGTAGCTTGGTCAGATCGGTAACATTGTCGCACGATGCGGCCTGGCTGGCGTCGGCGTCAAACGACGAGACAGTTAAGGTCTGGGATCCGAACACTGGCCAGTGCGTATCAACGCTTGAGGGGCATAGCAATTGGGTCAGCTCGGTGGCCTGGTCGCACGATGCCTCCCAGTTGGTGTCGGCGTCAGAGGACGGGACAGTCAAGATCTGGAATCCTGCGATCAGCCAGTACGTATCGACGGTCAAGGACCATAGCAGCCCGGTCAGATCGGTGGCCTGGTCGCACGATGCGGCCTGGCTGGCGTCGGCGTCGTTCGATGGGACAGTTAAGATCTGGGACCCGGCGACTGGCCAGTGCGTATCAACTCTCAATGGCCATAGCAGCTCCGTCGACTCGGTGACCTGGTCGCACGATGCGGCCCGGCTGGCATCGGCGTCAGACGACAGGACAGTCAAGATCTGGGATCCAGCAACTAGCCAGTGCGTTTTTACGCTCAAGGGCCATCACGACCGGGTCAGGTCGGTGGCATGGTCGTACGATGCGACCCGGTTGGCGTCGGCGTCAGACGACGAGACAGCTAAGATCTGGGATCTAGCGACTGGCCAGTGCGTATCGACTCTCAGTGGCCATAGCGACTGTGTCAGCTCGGTGGCCTGGTCCCACGATGCGGCCTGGCTGGCATCGGCGTCATTCGACGGGACAGTTAAGATCTGGGACCCGGCGACTGGCCAGTGCGTATCAACTCTCAATGGCCATAGCAGCTCAGTCGACTCGGTGGCCTGGTCCCACGATGCGGCCTGGCTAGCATCGGCGTCAGACGACAAGACTATTAAGATTTGGAATCCGGCGACTGGCCAGTGCATATCGACGCTCATGTTCGGTCACTCGATCAAGGAAGTCCAGTTCCATGAATCCAACCTCAAGTATTTACATACCGAGCGTGGCACATTCGATGTCGCAAATTCGACCTTGGACCCTGCTTCTGGTCAACCTCTATCACCAAAGCCTGTTGGATATGGCTTGAGCTCCAACAATACCTGGATCACATATCAAGGAGAGAAACTGCTATGGCTACCGCCCGAGTATCGGCCGTTATCTTCAGCAATATCTGGAACGACTATGTCAATCGGCTGTTCTTCTGGCCGTGTTTTGATGTTCAAGTTTCCAGAAAGAATTCGACTTTGAGTGACGAAAGATACTGATAGCGTTAAAGTTACAGATGCAATTCCGCATTGGGGGTTGACTTTTGCCGGACCAATGCACTCATTGCATCTACTACGCAACGCGTGCGTTGTGAATTTCTCTTTCCCCTTCAGCTTTCGATTAGCAGAATTGAGCGGCTTCTACAGCGCTGTTAAGCCTCACATCATATTGCTCGCATCTCATATTCTGTAGCAGGGTCAGTGGTGGTCCTGCACCCTTTGATCGTCTGGGTCTCTCCTTGCTATTCTTTGGCCTTTGTCTCATGCTTTTTTTTTCTCTTTTCTTCTCCTCCTCTTCATAGGCTGTCACAAGAAGGGTGTGGGAGGCCCGATGGCTATCTAGATTTCAGCGTCTAGTTTTAACACCAGTTTTTGCTCTAAATAAAGAATTACTACACTAACTATAATAGTTTATGTTATGGGCTAAACCCACGCGGAGTTAGCGATGCCGGCACCATTATCCTGGTGTCATCCCATTGTTAGCAAAACCAAAACATATGCTTCGAAGTGTAAGTGGCTGTATAGCGATATTGCACAAGGCCGCGGAGGAAGGTACTTAATTGCTCGGATGAGGAGAGAAAGAGGGGAACTAAATAACAAGAGAGGACATGATAACCCTGTATAAACACCAGGTATGCGGGTCCACATTAAACTGGGCAAAGAGCTGGCCCCGGACTATAGCAGTTGAAATTGATGGCTTGCCTGCAAGGCAGTTGAAATATTCACCATCTCTAATTACCCTCAACTAGTTGCTGCCGAGCTGCCTGTGCGCAGCAACCCTCTGCCTACCTGGTTTGTAGGATCCTGCGACGCTGTAACTTGTAAACGTAGACTAAATATTCACGGGTAGGTTCTCCGTCTAGGAGCTGTAACTTGAATACCGTGACTGCTGGTTGAAAGAATGGATCGGGTGTTGGGCCAGCTGTAAGGGCTGCACGTAATAAGCGAACCTGGGGCTGGGCTGTTAAGACCTAAATACGGCTGCGAATCGTGAGTACTACACTAGTTGAATGTGAACGTAGAAGGGCGCGACCGTTCGGTAATGTACAAACGTACCAACCAGATGAGTACAAAGCATGGCAGGAGGGCGTGTGTAAGTTTTAACCACCGAAGACAGGATGCTGAACACTTGGAGAATCACTTCAAGCCATCTCATCACTAACTCTACCAACCACGAGGATCCGAAGAAAAATGAACTTTATGTGGGATTTAAGGAGGCCAGGAACATCTTGGAATATGAAAATGATAAACGATTGGTAGTTGTCCTTCAGATTAGACATGTCAGGTGAAATAATCATCTACGGCTGTGTGTGTAGGTGTGTAATGGACAAATAAGAAGAATGAGAACAATATCAGCAATGCTACAAAGATGGATTGAGAAGACAATCAGGGGTATATCCAACCCAATCCAACCCAATAGATGTTATTGACGATTAAACCGGTCACACAAACAGGTTCTGTATGCCCTGTATGCCTTGTTATGCCGACACCAAGCTGGGAGAATAATGCACCTCTAGCCATCTAGCCTCCCCCCCCCCCTCCTCCGGCCCCCACCCTTTTCTCTAAGCGCTTATATGCCATGCCATATGGGTCCAGTTCTACCCGTGTATATGTATCCGTCTATCTGCCAACACCATGACCAAAAAAGAAAATAAACCAGAAGACTTGAACCAACAACGCCCGTGCCAACCATCTCAACTGCAAAAGAAAAAAAATATTACTCAACCTCCTCTATCAACTTTCTCCGCTCGACATCCTGCCGCTCCCTCTGCACAACCTTGATCTTGGTGCGCCGGCCCGGAGACGAACCCGACGACGATGAAGACGACGAAGACGACGAGGGAGAGGAGGCTGCCGGTTCCTCGCTGGCATCGCGCGAGGGCGTTGCCGAGGCCACGACTGGGTGCCGCAGCATGATGATCCTGTCCGGTGAGGTGGATCGCGACCCGTCCGGGCTACGGCTGGGGACTCGAATCCGTGTGATGGGGACCGGACCGCCGCCGCTTGACGAGGAAGCCGAAGCGCTGCTGATGTCACTTCCGCGGCTGGTCGGTCTCTCGATAGCGACGGTGATGGGCTCCTCCCCGGTGGCAGGGCGGTGAACGGCGCCTGCGGGTGTGTCATCTGGTAAGGCTTCGAACGGGTCGTTCGGGGTGGCGTCCGGGTTCGGCCGACTGACGAGCTTCCGCCGCTTCATGTCATAGTGGCGAAGCTTCGGGGTGGGGTAGTGGTAATGGAGCCGAATTTTATTAGGTGGGCTGTCGGTTTCTGATTCCTCGTCATCGACAGACGCTGCAGCCTTGCGCTTCTTGAGATTGGTGCGCAAGCTGGCGGTTGTGGACGTCGAGGCGTCGCTCTCGTCACCACTTTCCTCGTCAGTGGCGACCTCTTGGCGGGTACTTTGTACACCACCAGAGCTTCCTTCTTCTTCGCTGCTGTCGTGTTCGCTGCCGTCTTGCTCGGTGCCGCCTGGTGACTTGACGGCAAGGTCGCCTGGGAGAACGATGCGCCGCTGGTGTCGGCGCCGTTGAGCCTCGACCAGGCCAGAAAATAGGTTCATCTCTACATGCTGCTGCGACGCGGCCTGGTCCTCGTCAAGCTCGATTCGGACCGCCTCCGGGTTCGTGGCCAGTGTTGTCTCCATCTCAAGATTGGCCCGCGCTAGCTGGCCCAAAAATTCAGGCAATGTGCTCATCAGACCGGAACCGCGAAGCATTGCGGCATCTACCCGCATCGTTGGCTTGGCGGCGGGCGTGGTGCGGCGGTCTGGGAGATTGACAATTCTGTCAATCTCCGAGTCCGAGGCCAGCGTGGGTTCAGAGAACTCCGGGAAGGCTTCCGAGTTCATGGCTTTCCGTTCGGCACGGCGGAGATCTCGGGGACTGACACCCTCGGGTTCGGGGGATGATGGCGGGGACATGACCTTTGGTGCAAGTCGGAGATGAGCTATGACCGGATTAGCGGGAGTCCATGAAGGGAAGCATAAGTGGATGGGGTAGCTCCTTACGTTCAACGTTCAAGTTGAAAAGGTTGGGAAAGGTTCGAATGAGGGCAGTCGGCCGCTTTGTGGCGTAAGGGTATCCTTTGAAGTAACGGTCCGCCCAGAGTCTGGCCTTTGTTGTTAGCGTTGAGATTGGCACGCTGCCGTTACTGTTGAAGTATTCGAGGGCGATGTCAAGTCCAAGCCGGAGCATAGCCAAGTCGCCCCTTTTTGAGTGAGGAGGCTGCACCGGTTGGGGCGCCTTGACGGTGAGAGAGGGCCTGCCAGGCATACCCGTGGCGAAGAGCCCTCTGTCCTTGACCACGATCCTGATTTGTGGACTCATGGCGGCGCACAATGGATGAATGAAGAAAGAATAGAGAATAGACGCTGGAGTAAGGACCTCCGGAAAACGAGCTGGAAGGTGAACCTGGAATTCGAAAGACGGAGAAAAGAACCCAGAATCTTGGTTGACAGATGAAGAAGGTGATAATATATAGAAGACTGGGCGGATGAAGAACCACTGATTGAGAAGAGAAAAGCCGACCAAAGGTCAGTTCATACCTAACAGAGTGAATGTCTGTTGACCACGTGCGAACAGTAAAGTCTCTAGACCTTGAATGGCGCTAGGTAGGGAACCTGGAAGGAACAGGAGTATTGTTGTGGTGCCCAATGCCAGCTGGCAGGTGATCTGGTGGCCGGGGAAGGAGGTTGCAAGGCGAGGCAAGAGCGACGTGGTGCTCTTGCGTGGCCCAAGCTGTACCTGGTGCAGGATGCGTCCTCTCGAAGAGAAAAAGAATAATAGAAGATAAGGGGAATATGGACAAACGAGACAATAACGGCTGCCGGAACGAGAGGAAATTGAGGCAGATTGACGTGGTCTCGCATGCACCGGAGCGTGGACCAAAGATAAAGTAGTTGGATGAAGGTCGAAGACGGCATTGAATGAAGATCCAAGATGAAGAAACTGCCTAGCTTGGTAGGTCTGGCACCTGGCCAACTTCAGACGAAGCTTGGAACCCCGGAAAACGACGACCACCACGACCTGAGATATGCATGTCAGGTGTATGGAATGTCTCGCGCTCTGAGCAACTCGTTCTCTTGAATTTCCTGGGCAACGTTCCTCTTGCCGGCCATCTTCTGCTACCATGATTGATTCAGCACCGGGCGTGAAGGCGGTCGCAAAGCCCCACTTGGTCAGCTTAAGTGCCAAGAGCGTCTTCCATCGCCCCAGCTTTGACAATACCTGTACACAGGCCTTTCCAAGCCTACCGCAGCTTTTAGGTCTGCTTTCGGCTCGCCTTTGGCGGACATCTGAGAAAAGACACTGGGCTAAGTCTGGCCGGGGTGAACAAAGAATCCAACAGATGCTGACACGAAACCACAATGGGGCTCTAGAAGGATCACGGGCAGCCCGACGACCTACTGACGACCAGCCCGAGGCCAACGACCCGGTCATAACGTTACCCCATGCAACCTCCATTCGATTTGAGAATCCAAGATGTATTTCCGTCGAGAACTTATTATAGCAGGTACATGTACCTTGATACTTCGCACATATCGAAGGGTACCTTCCATGGCGCGTCCAGTAACCCTCATTGGCAGGCGACCAACAGACCAAGTTCATGGCGTCGGATTTCGACCCAATTTCCAACCTTGGTACGATTGGTGAGACCGGCGCTAACAAAGACACACCGCGGAGGCCAAGTACCCGTCCCTTGGTGCATTCGAGACACAATGCCGTCATCGACATATCCGGACATATTGCCAGAGACATGATCCTAATGCATCCCATTGATGCCTTTAAGGAGGGGGAAACACCCGATTCGCAGTAGGAATGTCAGTTAACCTTAGGCTTTGCTCTGGGGCAACTTGGCGCCAGGTGGAAAGCTGTGTTCGAATGGATGCCACTGCTTGACGACCCGCCTAGGCGACCCCACAATTGCTCAGCTGCCCGGCCTCAGTCGAAACACAAGAAGCTGCCCCGCCATGGCTGTTTCAGCTTGAAGCCTGACCGGGGCGAGCCAGTCCAGCGGCATGCAGTGCGGGGCGGGGCCTGAGGTGCTCCACGTCTTCCTCCCGCTGACGCGCGCCCCTTTTTAGGTTGGCGCCATGGGAGAGATCATTGACCATCACTCCATCGTTTCTCGCTTCGTAGCAGTTGACGCCCTCGTATTGTTGACATCCGTTGTGCTTGACAGCCCGTGACCCCCCCCCCCTCCTCTCTTCCCAAGGAAGTAACAGATCAAGCACACCTGACCGAGAAGTCGGGCAACTGTTCCCCCCTTTCCCCCACGCACTTGGCTCGGCTCTCACCTGACAGCCGACGTTCCATCGCAGCGTCACGACCCCTGTCTTGGCCGAAACGCCGACTTGTTGGACCTGCGTCCGCGACACCTCCCGTGTCGCAAAACAAAGTTAAGCGCCCTACCTTTTAGTGCTTGCGGCTCTGCGTCGTCCGATCTTCTCGTGCTCAACCTGTTGAAACGAATCGAGAACAAAACCGGCCAGTCACCTTTAGCCCGCCGCAGCCTCACAGGCCGACGTTGCCCTCGCCAACACGGCCACTGACGGTAATCCACCTGTAACTCGCATCTTCCGTGGCCATTCCGCCTTCGCCGCAGCCTCGACGGGTAGCTGCAGCTCGGTAGATATCCTACCTGATCCTGCTCTCCCATCTAGCCTCTGCCACCCCCCCCCCCCCCCCCCCCTTTCGTCCTCTTACCCTAGAGGAAGCGTAACAGGCCCGCCACCTCCCTGAAGCCGACAAGGTCCAGACAGAAGAACTCGCCGACTAGTCTCCGCAGACGACGCCGCCGTCTCTCAACTGTCCGGCCTCCGACATGTCGATGCGCCCCTCTCTCTTCACGCGCGGCCTCTCGGGGTTGTCGCAGTCCTCGGACCCCAATTCGCCCTTGAGCAGCATATCGTCGCCCGCTGAGCAGCGCAGCGACGCCAAGCAAAACTTCCTCAAGGCGATGCGCCCCTTGCCCACTCAGCACTACTGGAACGTATGGTTTGACCGGCAGCAGGGAGCGGCGGCAACAATGGGGAGTACCACGCGCAACTCGAGCAGCTCGGCGCGCCCATCGAGAGTGTGCAGGACTTTTGGCGGTACAATAACAACACGCCCGTGGACCAGATTCGGATGCGTGAGAGCATCTATCTGTTCAAGGTCGGCTTCAAGCCTATCTGGGAGGACCGCCGCAACATCCTGGGCGGCAGCTGGACCTTCCGCGTGCCCAAGAGCATCGGCCCGGACGTGTGGACGCGGGTGCAGCTGCTGGCGATCGGGGAAAAGCTGCAGGGCGCTTTGGAAGAGGGTACGTTCGCCTCCTCCCTTATTCCAATCTAACTACTTTGATTGATTGGGCGGACTAGCTAACGTGAGCGGATTCAAATAGGCGACCAGATCTGCGGCGTGGGTCTCTCGGTCCGCTTCAACTCGCACCTCATCTCCATCTGGCACCGTGACGCGTCGCGCCAGCGATCCATCGACGGCATGCTGAAGTGCGTCCTCAGCGAGCTGCCCCCCGAGCTCTGCCCCAAGCCGGAAAACTACTTTTACAAGCGCCACTCGGACCATGCTGGCTTCAAGGCTCCGCCCGAGCTGCAGGCTGTTATCGACTCACAGCGCGCCCGCGAGGTTGCGGCCAAGAAGGCGGCCGAGACGGCTGGGGCGGCTCAGGAACAAGAACAAGGGCAGGAGCAGGGGCAAGCGCCGCCCTCCGGCGAGCATTGAGCGTAGGGTTGGTGGTGCATTCAGGGGGTTGGAAAAAGCCATCTTGGATCACATCGCAATCATCTATAGGAAAGATATGGCGAGAAACAAGGGTGATCTGCATATAGGGGCGTTGCGCCGCATGTTGACGGCTACATGGCCGAAGCGGATATTTCACTTGTTTGTAGTCTATCTAAATAACGAGGGGCTACCCCGTACTCTCGAGTACTGCCCTCTTGCCGCCGTAAATGCACATAGTTCATGTCCGCAACCGTGCCGTGAAGTGTGTTCGTTTCTCTCCTCCTCCATCCTTGAGTGTCGTCATCAGGAAGCACCTTTTGTTTGGTGTTCCATCCGCCAGAACGTTTCCCCTGGCGGTCTTCTTCGCCACGCCGCCTTGTGACCGACCCATGAACGCCGACTTGGCGTGCCGTCTTCCGCTTGTGTCGGGCGGTGAGCACCCTGGTGCGGGCACCACTGTGCCAACGTGCGGGTGGTTAGGATTTGGTCCCTTCGTCATGATTCGACAATCTTGTCCTTAGGTGACTTGCCCGGCTCATAGGAGGGCCATCCCCTGTCTTCAGACTCCCTCCAACGTTGATCCTCTCGTCTGTTCATCACCGCCAAACCCCAGCCCTCTTCATGACCCTATCAAATTCATCCTTCCTCACTCCCCTCGACACCCCGGCTCCACCGTTAGCCTCGAGGATCATGTCTTTCAACAAGTCCTCCGTCACCACCATCGCCCCATCCCCTTTCCCCGCTTTCCCCTTCCCTCTTCCCATCGTCATCAACCCACCAACAATTCCATCTCGCCCCTCCCCTTGCTGTTGTTGCTGAGATGCCTCATCGAGCTGCAGCAGCGCGGCGACGCGCTTCAGGTCTGCCAGGGTGATGGCGGGGTGGTTGTCCGGGTCGCCGCCGGACGCGCCGACAAAGAGCGAGTAGGCCTCGTCTAGTTCGGCGCGGTGCGCCTCCCCCAACTCGTCCTCTTCGTCTCTATCGCGACGCGCGTGCAGCTGCAGCGCGCAGATTCCCACGAAGACCGCGTACGTCGCGAACCCTTCATCGTCCGGGTCGAGCGCCGCCGTGAACTCGGCTAGCTGGGCGGGTGAGGATGGGGGGATGCCGAGGGCTCTGTTGTGTTTCAGTCGGTTAGGTAGTGCGCATTTCAAATCAGGTTGAAAGGGATGTGTTGTTGCAGGATAGTAGGTAGAATGGAGAGCGCTGAACGGTTGGTGGAGATGAGAACGGAATCACACGTACATGAGCGCGCGGCGCACCTCGCCGATGGGCATGACGCCATCTTTCTCGCCATCCATGGGCTCGGCAAACAGGGAGAAAGCCTCGCGAATCTCAGCTTCTTCTTCGGCGGTGATGTCGTTTTCTTTCGCAAGCTTCGAGAGGCGCGCGCCGGACTTGGACGTGGGGGTGGAGGCAGCGCCCGTCGCCGGGGGGGGGCGTCTGGGTGGCTGTTATGAAGATGTCAGCGGAATTCATCAATCTAAATTGGAACACTAAATTTACCATGTTAATCTTGCGATATCTATCTCAAGAAGATAGTTTGGTAAACTAATTCGCTCCTAGAATGCGATGCGACGCCGCGCAACGGGATCGCGGCGAGGCGCCGTCGAAGCAGGGCAGTGGGTCGGATGGAGTTGCCTTCACGGCGGGGCTTATCGCCAAGTAAGCGCCTGGACACGTGATGATACTCTTTAAATACCGGGTCTGCATCGCCTGAAATTTCCTCTGCACATAAAAACTGTTGGCGACCCTCAAATGGTCAAAACAAAACAGTCTGGAGACTCAATATGTGCCACTCTGCTGAAATGTTCACCATTGATCTTTGCTCTATTCTTTGTGGCAACTGCTTCTTTAAGAGGAGAGCAAAGCTTTCAAGGTAGGTCGGTGGCGGTCCCGTGCCTCTCTCGCTATGTGCCTTTCATGGTGCCTCAACGCTCTTCCGAGTACAAACACGCTTCAAAATTTGCTAGAGCTTGCCGCCTCCATCCAACCCCAGGGCGAGCAAGTGTGGACAGTGAAGCAATATTGAAAACCCCCGTGTCTCCGTAAGACGCGTCCGCGAGTTCACTGCGTCTCGATCCTTTCGGATCTTTGATGGTATGGGCTTGTGGAAACATTTCGGCGTATGGTTTTACTATGCGTGTGATTTTGTGATAATCGTTGATTCGGGCCAAAGGCGTACATCTCACGTAGCTGGTCTTGCCTGTATTTCAAGGTCTCGTGGTATATCATGATCCTGCTATTACAGATTCGGTTTTTCCACGACCACCTCCCTGACGGGTAACCATATCCGAATCAACCTATGCCCAGCGACTCGGATGCCTCCTGACCAGGTCTGGGACGACCGACTCACTTGAAATTGTTCTTCATCTCGCGCAGCTTGGTCATGATGGCAACCGGATCGGTCTCGCCCGTGGCTTTTTGGATTTCGGGGTCCTACACTAGGTTAGCTGCTAGCTACGAGATGTCTGCTAGGACTCCTACCTGAGGCCGCATGAACACATTATGCTGCTTCTCGTCACCAATGGTGAACCTGCCCTGCGTCTCCTTGTTGTTCTTGGCAAACGCCTCGAGGGCTTTGACAGGCCCGCTTGGGAGGACCGAGAGTCCAAACTTAGCGTTGGACCCGGTGTACTCGTGGCCGGGCTGGAAAAAGGTCAGATTCGCCCCTAGTCGTAAGGCGGCCAATAACACAAAACTCACAAAGACTCGAGTATCGTCAGGGAGTGACGCGAGCGTCTCGTTCAACGCCTTGTGCATCTCCTCGCCCGTGCCCTCGAAGAACCTCCCGCAGCCTGTTGTCGGTCAGCGTGAGCAGAACCCAGTGGCAAAGGAAGCAGCCGACCTCCGTGAAACAGGGTGTCCCCCGTAAACACAACTTTGTCGTTGCCGTCCTGCATGAACCAGCAGATGCTGTCCTGGGTGTGGCAGGGCGTGTGCAGCGCCTTAACTGCGATACTGCCAATGTTGAAACTTTCGCCGTGCTTCGGTGTCCTCGTCACCTTCTTACAGTCTTTTCCTCCGATAATCTCGAGTTGTTGGCCAAGCTCGGATATCTGCCAGTGTCAGCACAAGCCAGAACACAGTTTGTTTGAGGCCACTCACGAGCTCCTCGTTTCCACCGGCGTGGTCCCAATGACTGAGGAGGTTAGCTTTCACATCGTTGCTTGCCACTTTGGGGAATCTCGAATGCTTACTGGTGGGTGTTGACGATAGCTGTGAGCTTGATCGAACCGTCCTGAATGGCCTTCTTCAATACCGGTGCGACTCTGGTAGTGTGAGTTTCTCGATTTATTTCTGATATTATGCGTAACCATCACTCACTCAGCCGGATGGGCAGGGTCGATGATGACGGCGTCCTTGGACTTGTCGTCAACCACGAGGTAAGCATAGTTGTCGCTCTTCCCCACCCCTTCGAAAAAGTACGTCAGTTTGCGTTCCCGTTCAATTCATAGCAACTGTTTCTCGAGTCAACAAACATACACATAGGAATCGACTGGATATGCATCTTGCGAGCGGCCGTAGGCTACGAGGAAGATTAGCAATCAGCACCAGGTTGAGTTTGAAAGTGTCGTGCAAGAAGTCATGCTTACACTGGTAACTAGCGAGGAGAACCGTGACTGAGAGAATCGCCTTGCAGCAGCAAAGAGTGACATAATACTATGCGAATGCGGAGGTCATGTATACAATTGCGCCGTAACAGCAAGCTATCACTAACGGCTGCAGCACGTAGTAAGCGGGCAGCTTTAATAGGCTCTTGGCTAATTCGTTCGGGTCTTGATAGCCGCGGACGCCGCGGAGTGGTTACGGACCTTAGCAGGGCTAGTGTGAATGACGTTATTCTTGATTGGATTGACCCGTTTACTGTTCCATTAACTACAGCCCAGCAAGCCCCGGCACGCCGGGTCGTGTGCAGAATACGAATTATTCTGTACATGCACATACGGCCGGCTCCACAGTCACATGACCACCCCTCGGCCGTGTATCTCGGGTTTCAGGGAGCAAGAGAGTGTAGAGAGAGAGAAGGGGAGAGAGAAGGAGAGAGAGAAAGAAATAAAGAGACTGTGAGCCTCAGAGGATATACTGTCCTACACAACCCCAATAGGTTTGGGTACCCACGTCTCCGTGTCGTACAATACCCAGGCAGGCCCTTCGTCGGCCGCCTCATATTGGTCCTCCTCCTCCTCCTCCTCCTGCGCCTTCAACTTGACCTCACCTTGCACTGATTCCCCCTCCCCCGTTCCGTCCGCTATCTGTCTCGACTTGCCCGACTGACTCGGTACCTCATCAACATCCCTATGCAGCCCATCTCCAGCAGGCTCATCCTCCTCCATGGGTCTCGCACCGCCTGCCTGCTCTAGTTCCTCCCTCCATTCCAGGATCTGCCTCTCCAGCATCACCGCCCGGCGCAACACTTTACTATCCCTCGTACTTCCCGAGATCGAGTCCAGAACCATCAAGACTAGCCCTTCATCGAACCTTCCAATTTCTCTCTTTAGCAACTCCTCCGCTTCCCCCTCCTCCTCCTGTGGTCTTCCATCACTTTCGAGATACCTCTCTAGCAGAGCCTTGACCTCGCTTTCCTGCATCGTGTTGTCACCAACAGGTACACCCTCTCCCCCAACCTCTTGATCACCGCTCTCGCCGACGATCACCCCCTCCATCGCATCGACAACCCCTCCTTCTTCTGCTTCTCCAGAAGATGACGTCGTGTCAATGTCCTCTTCGTCCCCCACTAGGCCGCGCCAGTAATATTCCCATATCCAGTCCAGTGCCTTGTCGGCAGCGGCGCGCAGGCGAACCAGGGAGGGTAGCTGCTCGTGAGTGGCCTGGTGGCGGAGCTCGACAAAAGTGGCAGGTAGGCCGACGCTCTTAGCCACGTCGTACATGGACATCTTACGCTGCTTGTCCTGGTGCGAGTCGAGGAGGCCCGTTACAAAGCTGTTTTGCCCGGGTACCGTATCAGTAAAGGGTGGACAACTCAGAAAGAGGTGGATGTGAAAAAAAAAGAGGACATGTTTGTGTTGGATTTGAAGGTTTTTAAGTTTCACCACCACCAGTGTCGTATTTCACTCTCTCGTACTACGATGCCAACAACCATCCTACCATCGCGTAGCAAATACATTGAAATGGACATCAGACCAGAAAGAACTAGAAAAATGAGAGACGGCAACTCACCGACTAAAAGCAGCCGAGTAGGCTGCACGCACCGCGTAACCCCTCGAGGCCCTCGCCGCTCCATCTTCAACTCCAATTCCTCCATCAGTTCCCCCGTTCACCTCATCACTCAGAATCGCCGCCGTCAACAGCGCCGTCGACTCCACCATGTGCGGGCACCCGCCGCGCTGCATCCACATGGACACGCGGGCCACGGCCTTTTGTTTCTCACCATTGCTCGTCCTGTCTGTGGTTTTCCTTGAAGTTGTAGTAGTTGTCGTTGGTGTCGATGATGGTCCATTGGCAGCAGAACGGTATGAAGAATAAGCGGTGGTGGCGGTGTTTTGTGTGGTAGGCCAAAGAGTCTGACCTTGCAGTTGCCGTCGTGATGATTGGCGTTGTGGTTGGTGGTCGGGGTAGAATTGCCGGCGGACGGCCAGCAGCTCGCGTCGGCTGCGCCAGGGTGTGAAGATGTACTGTACCATTGTCGGAGGACCTTGGTTATATGGCTTTTACCCAGGCTCTGTGTAGTGACATGAATGAGGATTCTTCACGGGGCTTGTAAAGAGTTGCTTGAAACTTTGTAATTTGTTGTAACGCTGCAAGCCTCAGTTGGAAAATCTCCAAGCAATTTGTCGTGCTTGGCGCTGCTTGTACAGATTACCAAACCAACCATCTGACGCGAAACACGACGGCACAATTCAGATCACTCGGATCGCACTCACAAATGCATTTTCCTCACGTACTACTCCTTACTCGTTTGATATGAGTCTATCACAAAGCTCACTTGTTTTGATCACCTCCCTGTATTTAAATGAAAGCGAGTGAATATGAGAATCAATTTTTTCTCTATCCTCAAATCTGTGTCTATTTTTTGTTCCTTTTAACCTGTAGCTGAAAGCTCAAGAAATGGTCTTCTCCACCATGGTGATTCCGTATTTCTCCTTCAGCTCCTTCATCAGGGGCTCGTTGATCCTCGAGTTCATGGGCGCCAGGATGCCCTTGTCCTGCAGCTGGCCGCTCAGCACCTGCTTGACGGCCACAGCGCAGGGCACGCCGACCAGCTTGGCCATGGCCGAGTAGCCCTTGGGGTCGCCGTACTCGCACAGGGTCGAGGTGCGCGTCTCGCGCGAGCCGTCCTTGTGCTCAATCTCGAACTTGTGCTGCAGCATCACCAGGTCGCGCTCGCCCTCCTCGTACTGCATCTTGCGCTCGAGCGTGGCGCACAGAGTGTCGAGTGGGTTGCCCTTGGGCGAGATGGTCTCGTCCGAGAACAGGCCAATCCACCTCAGCCCCGACAGGATGCGCTGCTTATCTTCGTCCGACTCGAAGGTCGCCTTGGAGAGGATGGCCGCCTCGAGATCGGCAGCCGACGACGACGCGGCGCCGACGACAGCCTGCGTGGCCTCCTTCCACGCCACCGGTTTCGAGAGGATGTCGAGCGGGGCGTCCTCCAGGAAGCCGATGTCGACGAGCACCTTGATGAACTGCGGAAAGCCCTGGTAGCGCAGGGTGCCGCGGACAATGGTCTGAGCCTCGGGAATGGCGTAACGCTCCTTGTAGGGGGTCGAGTCGCGGTTGGGGTAGGCGACAAAGGCGAAACCCGGGTAGATAAAGTAGGGCTTGGCCGTCTTCATCAAATCCTTGCCGGTCACTTCGACGACGGAACCGTCCTTCCACCACTTGCCCGCGTTCCGGAGGGCCAGGAGGACACCGCGCGACGACCATGAGAACTTGTAGCCGAGCGGGTTGTCCGAGTCCTCGGGAGCAGGGAGACCGCCGCAGTACGACAGGAAGCTGAGGATCTTGCCGCCCTCACGGTGTACCTCGTCAATAGTCTTGATGGCGTATAGGTGGTCGATACCTGGTTGAGGTGCATCGTCAATGAGGTTGTCTCGAGGTTAACCGCGAGGCAAAAATTGGGTACATACCTGGGTCCAAACCAATCTCGTTCATGACGGTAATGCCGGCTGCTTTGGCCTCGGCGTCGAGCTCGAGCATGGCCGGCGAGACGTAGCTGGTGGTGACCACATTCTTCTTGTTGCGGATGGCCGACTTGATGACGGTGGCGTGGAAGGTGTAGGGGATCAGGCTGATGACCAGGTCGTGCTTGGCCACCTCGGCGTCCAGCGCCTTGTCGTCGGTCACGTCGAGTGAGATGGGATGCGCGTTCTTGACGCCCTCGGAGAGCTGCTGGGCCGAGGCCAGGGTGCGGCAGGCTGTGTGTTACACTGGTCAACAGAGATGGCTTCAGGGATGGACGACGTGCAAAGAAAGTTGGGACATACCAACCGTCACCGGAATGCCGGCATCACTGAGGATGTCGAGAGTCGGCCGAGTCACGAAACCCGCACCGAGCATAAGCACCTTCCTAGAAGCGGGAAGCCATGTCAGCTGCCGTGTAAGAGGTGGGTGGGCGTCCCTGGACTTGTCGTGATTCGGGTGTGTTAACTGCCCGGTGACATGGCGATGCGGGGGAGGGGCAAGTTTACTGTTGCGAGGCCATCTTGGCTGTCATGTGCTCGCTGTCTAGCTGACGGTCACCAAGTAGTATCAATTCGTGGATCTGCCGGGAGGTTCCTGCTCGCCTGGCAAAACTTGGTTGATAGTTGATTTCTTTTTTGGTCTGTGGTAGTAGGTTTGTCGCTACCTATCTGAGTCACCGAACCGGCACTTTCCACTTTCCCCGTTCCTCTCCTGCAAATGTTCCGATAACGGCCCCAGGCATTTTTTTGCTGTTTGGCAGAATAAAATCAATGAGGGGTAACTATGGGCGGGTATGGCGGGTATGGCAGGGTAGGGCGAGTCGGCATGGCTCGGCCGGCTCCGGTGGACTTCTTGCTTGGTACCTTGTTGGACGAACCCCCCTTAAAATCAGGTAAATTTCAGCGATAGGAGCCTGAGGTTTGTCAAGTCGTTGTTTACGAAATTGTGGGTCACTCCAATACGGTACAGTACTAGACACGGTAACAACCAAGACCATACCACCCGAGCCGTAAATCTGTATGGTTGCGCAATTATAGGACGGACAATAACAGCGGTAGGCGTTCCAGTGGCAATCTTCCCGCTTTAGGATGTCACCATCTGAGACGCATGCGTGTGGCTAGGTCACTATCACGGCTAAGATGAGCAATGAGAGACAGACAAGGTACCTCGGTCTGAGTTGCCCCGGGGACATAGAACGGCTTATCATCTTTGCTTTCTCACTCGTGCAAGTATTTCTGCTTATTGATCTGATGTGCCTTGCTTAAGTTGTGTGAAACCCACATGGGTTTTGACTCTTCCCTTTCTAGCATTGTCCATGAGGCACACCAACCACATCCAGCCATCCCCGTTTACCCATTAACGAGCTACCCATACCCGTACCCGTGTCCATGCCGTGTCCGTGTAGCCGTCCATGCTGTATACCGCACCATGTATCTGTTGATTTCCTAGGTTGATCCATAAAACGCCTCGCTATCCATGCATCAAACACAAAAAAAAATAAAAAATAAAAAATAAAAATAAAAAATAAAACAACAAACGTGAGGGGAAAGAGCGGGAGACAGGGCCCAATATGTAGCCAACGTGCAACTCAATCGTCTTGCTCCTGACCGGCATCATCCTCTCCGTTTTCATTTTCACCTTCACCCTCGGCCTCACCCTCATCCTCATCATCACTGGCAGGTGGCTCCCACGCGTCCTCAAGCTTGAGACCCAATCCCTTGCCCGTGTCAACAACCCCTTCATCTTGATCCCTCCTGGAACTGCCGAGCAAGGAGAGGACTACCGACTGGTGCAACGTAGGTTCCCTGCTGTGGTCCGGTGCATCGTACAGGCCCATGCCATACAGAATCTCACCTTCGGACTCGTCATTATCCTTGTCGTCGTAGATGAGCGGCTGGCATGCCTGTTCAGCAGGGTCCGGCTTCGTTGGTTGCTGCTGCTGCTGCTGCTGCTGCTGCCCACACGTCTCCATTGCCAGGTTCGGGCCAAGGCTGCATGCAAAATCTTCGGGGGTGGGAGGTGCCGTCTGCCGGTTGAACATGGCGCTGCTAGTAAACTGGGACTGCTCCCACGCGGGCACGTTGTCTGCCGCCTGTGAAAGAGGCATGTACGGAATCTCGGAAAGCGCGGCGACCGCCGTAGAATAGTCGGAAGAGCAGGTGACTGGTGAGAACACGGGAGCCTGTTGTTGCTGCGGTAGCGGTAGAGGTTGGCTCATGGGCGAGAAGATGGGCTGCTGCTGCGTAGAGCTGAAGCTCGAGTAGGGTAACGAAAGAGGCGAGAAGGCCTCCGCCGGTGAAGTGTATCCAGAGTAAATCGCCGGTGTTGGAGGAAACTGCTGCAGGCTCGCCAGCAACTCGGCATCGCTGTACGTCGAATAGGGATAGAGGACCGCGTCTGGTAGGGCGAAGAGAGACTGCTGTGCGTTTTGTGATGAAGGGTGCCAGCTGACTGGGCGCGCAGGCCTCGTCGTCGTTTGCCGCTCGTAGAAGTGCTCATTTGGGGCTTCCGCCGCCGGTGTAGAGAGGGGTACTTGGTCGACTGCTGGGGACAGCGTCTGAAGCCCGCCCCGAAAACCATCCCCAATCAGCGTTCTCCGACGTGCCTGCAATGTCGACGATCTCGGGCTATTGCTGGCGCTGCTTGGTTTGGATATCCTCATACCGCTCGCCCCTTTTTGCTGTCCGTTTGACGCCCTAGAATATCTCCTCGTGTTCCCAATAAGCTGTCTCGAGAGCTGGTTGAGTAATGTGTCGACGGCGTATGCGCCGCCGGACGGTTGCTGATGAGGCATACCAAGCATATTGGTGCCGACAAGAGATGGCATCATCTCGATGGGTGCTAACTGTTGTCTTGTCCGGACACGGACTAGAAGGAGAGATAGAGAGTGCAACAACAGAAAGTGAAGGGCAAAGACTTCTGCCAGACGCTGGGTGTTATATCAAGCCAAGCGGGGGGGTGGATTGATATTGAGCGAGGTCGATGGCAATATGGAAAGTGAATAGGCCCTCGCGTAGGGGAGAGTGAAGAGGGTCCCGTTCGGGAAATAAGAGAACAGATTCAAACCTCGGTTTGCTAACATCGTCTCCCTTGTCCATGTTCGGCGTGGAGAGGGAGACTGTTCCTAATACGTGCACATCTGAGAGTGACGGGAGTCTCCTGTTGCCGCTTTGGCATGCCAGGAGGCAGGCTGCGTGTCAACGGAGCTTGTTCCATGACTCTGGGGCTCTCGAGGTCTGCGTCATCTGCACGTGCAGGGATTGTTTAGCCTGCCCGGCCCTGGGGACGGGGACCCTCTGGTGGGATGGTTTCGGGCTTCCTCGCCTGCATCACCGTGTGTGCTTAAGCTGTGGGACGTTCTTTAGGATTAGACTTGTGGTCCTGGCAAGGCCGAAAACCGACAGGGATACGGTGGGGGGGGGGGGGGGAGGCCAGCCGCTGGAAAGGGGCGTTTTGGCCCAGGTTCGCAGGGGCGAGCGCCAAACCGAGTCGCTCGCATGTGGGCTGCCCGTGGCTGGTTGCGGATAGCGCGTTATTGCTGTGGGAGGATTGTGTCGGGAAACGGTCTGGGCGGTCAAGCGGAGGCAAGTGGATCAGGCGGCTTGGTTCGCAAGGTTTGCGAAAGTCATGCCGCGCGTTGCCTAGTGTATGGTCGTGGTCGCGAGCAGAACAAACCCTTGTCCTGCAGGTCCTGCCCCGGCATGGGCTGGCACGTCAAGTTTGAGCCCCATGGCAAGCAGGCCGAAACCACCCAGTTGTGGGCTGTCTCATTGGAGGGCAGGTACAACAATGTGCGTTGCACTTTCTATGTATGTACGGAGGTACTTCGCACTACCGGTGCAACCAAAGGATGGCACCGATGGGTCGCAAGTAGGATTTTGATGTTCCGTGTCGGTGGATGCAAGGGAAACAAAGGAGGGCGGGCAGCGATATGACCGCACAAGGGGGAAGGGATACTCTCTGCCTCCACTCGCGTAGTGTTGTATCGAGGCTAGCAATGGGCGCCCTGTCGGGGGGGGGGGGGGGGGATTCCAAAGTGGGGCATGGTGTGTGCGAGGGAAACAAATGCGGGTCACACAACACATAAGAGCCACATATCCAGACTCAGAAGGGCGTGTCCGAGGCTCAAATGGGAAAGGCAAGGGGTGTCTGAAAAAAGGGTGCTAAATCTTGCCAAGCATTGGGGCTAGGATCAGCGAACGGCGGTTGCAGGTGGGCCCAGCCCTTGATTAACGCGTACTAAGTACCTTCGAGAGATTCAAAATTGCGCCATCATTTGCCGAGGCGCATGTACTTGGTACTAATTACGGTGTCGTGGGATCTTGTTTGACGGCTCGGTGCAGGCTAACGGCCTAGCATTCGCTCGGGCTCGGGTCGGCCTTCACATACCACATTCCTCGTTGGCCTGGAATCTGCGGATGCTAGATATCAGACATCCGTGCCACAGGCTCCGCTGACGATCACGACTTTGAATGACGAGAATTGGCAGAGACTCCGCCACCCTGCTGAGGTTCTGATCGGCTGCACGGGAAAGTGTTTATGGTTGCTAGTGTAAAAGGCGGACCGAATGTCAAAACTCCGCAATGAAGTGTTATTGCGTATCTCTCCCCCAAGCACGTATGTAATGCGGAGGCCTACCTCGTCCTGATATTGCGCACGCTTGGGTGTGTTGGATTGGGAGACTGAAAGAGCACGGTTAGCCAAGAACTCAGGCGGAATTCAAGCAGGCCAGAAGTACCTAATCAGGGAAACGACTGCCTGTTGTGCAGAAGAATGCCTGACCCCAGTTGTACGCAGACTGCGTAAATTTGCCGGTTGTATCAACGCCGTGCAAATTTTGTTTGAAAGGTGGGCATTGCTGCTCCTCCGCCATCAGTTACATGGGTTTCCACCCGCATCCACGGATGTTCGGTCACAACGGAGGTTGGTTGCGGCGGCAGAAACTGCAACCTGGAAGAGTTCCCGACCCCCATGCGCGCCACGCCTGGGACCCACAGATCCCTGATCAGATCGCACCTTCCCCACGTCTTCCCTTCGGTGGTCTGAGTCCAATTTGCGACTTGTTATTGGCTGAGTAGGGTGGGACTCAAAACTGAGATGCATGCCTTTTTTCTCCAGTACCCGCCAAGCTTCTATCCCGGCCGTGGCCTGGAACTATTTTCATCAATTGCTGTGTTCGGATCCGCAAAAGCGGCATCCACAAATGTTGGCGTCAGCACCCACCCGCGCGGACACCTCATCAATGCGCAACCTACCCTCTGCCGCCCTCACAGTACACGACGAAGTACATGACAACGGCACTGCACCGTCCGGCCTCGGTCTATCCGTAGCACGGTGGTTTTGTTAAGGCCCAACCTGGAAAGTCCTACGCAGAAAGCGAAAGCAAGGCGTCCTTGTAGACGCAGTCGGCAGTGCGCGATACCGGGGGGGGGGGCCTGCTGCCGCCCGAGACGTCCATTCAACGGCAGCGGGAAAACGATACGTTTGATGTTTACGACCCGAGAGACCGCCCGTGGGTGGCCTTGGCCGTGTGTTTCGCGACTTGCGCTCGCCTCATCATCCACCAACCACCGGACGATGACCGCCGAAGATCGCCAGACAAGACTCTCCTGTTTTTTGTACGGATACCTACAGTAGTACATCGCATTTCTACGCTACTGCGTAGTGCAAAGCAAGGGCAGCCATGATCTCCAGGCCTCACCCACATTTCCATGATTTTTTTTTTCACGATTCCTTTTTTGTGCCGACAATTCTCCGTCATCTTGCAGACAAGCTAAATCAGCCGAGCTTTTTTTTTTGACGGTCACGCCGTGAGCAGCGGCCGAGTCATGATGGCCGCCCCGTGTTTGTGCTGCGCTAGCGATGTGTACATGCACTATGTATGTACACCACACTAAAATAAAACTACACAAGCGCACAGGCACGAGTCTGACTTTCGGTGTGTGGTCGATGGAATTCTCTCACAAAAGACATCCTGGCCTTGCTTCCCCTGCAGCACCGCCGGGTCAGGGGAACGCTAACCGCCAAGACCTTCCCAAAACGGGGCGCACAATGGGAAGCGCGAACCCTGTGGAAGCCGCCGAACAGGCGGGCGAAACAGGGCCCCCCAGCCCCCATGTGATGGCAGGTTGAAAACGAAAGGCAAGTGGTCCGCCCAGTGACGATTCCGCCCAATCGCTATTATCCGCAGCCACTCTTGGCCTCGCTTGGCTGTGAACGCTCCTCGCCGCAGCAACAGCAGCAGCAAGCATGGAATTCACAAACGCCACGACGTCTTGGGTTTTGTTTCCTCCAAATGCATGAGGTGGGCCATGAGGAAGCACGAGCGGTTCAACTCCGGCATGTCTCGTGACTCCGGTGCTACTCTCATCGCACCGCGCTAAAGCTAGCGAAGCGTTGACGAAGTGAGCATCCATTCGTGGCCCAAGCGGCGGGGGCCTGGACACAGTCAAGAAGTGGTCCAGGTATGCACAGCGTAGTTCGCCGCCACGAGCCAGGTGCCTTGGTTGCAGATGTTGAGAGTAATGCTCCATGTTGTGTTACTTTTCAGCAAATCTGCCTAGCATCCGACCATGACAAGGTCCTGCGGAAAGTGCCTTCAGTCATGTCCTTGGTCGTCAAATAATTCGGCTGAGGCAAAGAAGCAATCTGATCAGGGACTTGTTAGAATGCAGCCCGACAGGAGCGATCCGAGACGCCCCTGTAAGGTACTTTACGAATCACTTGAAGATTAGAACGCTGAGCAGCCAGGCATCGGTGTTGGCATGTGGGGACGAGGTGAGACGGTGCTCGCGTATCACATACCCTGGTCACCAAAGGGCTACGGGCATTGGAACAAAGTCGGTTCATGTACTTTTGCAATACCATGCGCACCCAGCTGGGCCGCCTGGGCTGCAACGTCCTCGTCCTTCGGCCTGGGGCGGCCGACGGAGGCCCAACACAGCGCGCAAGGATGAGGGCGCCTGCGGGCTGTCCACAGTACAGCGTCTCTGTAACAACCAGCCGCTCCACGCTTCAATGTCCACCAACAAAGCCGGTACATGACTTTTGTGGAGACTACCATGCTCTTTCGCTCCATGGGTCCCATCGTCTTCCCCCCCCCCACCGGGACACGCGCACAGCGCGATTCGTCAAGGGTCAAATCAACTCAGCGCCCACCCACCTCCACAACTTAGACAAAATACGGAACAAGAGCCCTGCAAGACATTCCACTCACTACGAATTACACTAGTGTAGCATGCCCGATGGGGCAACATTCACAAGACACTGCCAGCCTTGAACGGCACCGGATAGTCGGAGTGTACAAGTACGTCACTCTCAGCTAAGCCAGAACAGTCCATGATCCACCGCCTACCATGACTGGCTCCGTTCCAGCTGCTCATCAGCCATCAGCCATCCGCATCTTCCGTGGCACAGGCACAACGAACGGAAGGCAAGCCGAGACCGCCGGCGCGCTGTCAGGCAGGGCTCTCGACTCCGTTTGCTGTCGGAATGCACACCTGCCAGTTCATTTCACCGAGATTATCGAGTTTGCGCTGCCGATCCGGCCGTGCCTCGCGGTGTGCGCAAGAACTCGCTCCTCTCTGCCGCCCTCGCCATCACAATTCTCCTCCCTGCTCTGCGCCTTTTTTTTTCTTCACAGTACACTAGTGTACTGCTTGGTGTAGTTACCCCCTCGGTGCTAAGGATAGCCTCGGCTGCTAGCCACGTTACATGCGACAGGTCGTATCAGCCAGGAATGGCTCCTTCATTCCGGTTTCGTCTCTTTTCCCAAGTCTTTGTTGTGTACATACAAGGAGGCTTTTGATGCACTGAAGCCTGCTGAGGGGCGCTGCCTGGCACGACCTGCGCTTCCAAGGATCTAGTGGCGCCGCCTATACACTCTGCAGTGCAAGTAAAACTTGTCGAGCGAACGTCGTATCGTTTACAAAGCGTAGGTCGCTCGCAGTTCTCTTCGTAAAGCAGCAAGTTTTCGCCGGTTGCCGAACTCCACAGGCTAAAACCTGCACAGGCACTTACATACTTTGGTCATTGAAGTGGGCGGGACTCGCAAGTCACACCCTGAAAGTTTGAGAACCTGGCTTCTTGGGCATGGCCTGCGTACCGGGCGCCATTCCCCGAGGAACAACCAAATTTTATGCAGGATGGGCGCCGCGGGACACTGTCTAGGCGAGCACACCCACTAATTTCACCGCCTTTTCCGCGGCACACCACAGCGCAGTTTCCGATTCAACGGCGGGTTTACTCTCGGATCTGCCCTCGGCGCTTGGGCTCAAGTATCTTTCTTTTCGGTCGCTCTTTTCTACACTACACTACGATTACACGATTGTTACTGTGACTCTGGGACCCCGCGGGCGGGGATGGCTTCCGGATAGTTGATCACGAGAGCCGTCAGATTGCCCCCTTTTTTTTCTTTTCCCCTTTTTGGCTTCCTTCACAACAATTCAAACTGAAGCGCGTATCTCCCCCCCCCCTCTGCCACATTCCCAGTTCGAGTAGTGTACCTTGCGTTTGTGCAGTGTTGACTCGTTCAGCTGCGAAGCTGGGACTTTCGACGTCATCACGAGGTCGTTAACCGTGATGACAACGGATTCCAATCCCTTGTTACTCTGTGCACGACGCACTCCTTCGCTAGGGCATCAGTCCTGCGAATCCCTCCCTTTGGACCTTCTTGGTGGCCAATCCTACAGCGAACGCAAGTTTTGTCTCACGATTCCAGCCGTCAGCATGCAGCCCATACAGCATCGCAGCAATGAATGTATCACCCGCGCCGATAGTGCTACAAAACCATAATACGCCGTTAGCACACCAACCTGAGCTCCAGCAGCTGCTTATGGGTGCGGAAGGGACAGGAGATTCCGATGGGGGCGCAAAATGCGAAGACGGCTGCAAGCCCCGCCGCCCGCGGCCCCAAGTCCTATGTTGCAGCCTTTTTTCGTCCCTCGTCTGACTTGCAGGAAAACAACACAGAGACAGAAATGCCCTTCTCGGTCCCCACCAACCATTGACGGCCAGACGGGGCGATGAATGAGCCACTTACTCAACCACTGATATCTCGCCCCCGGGCAGCGCTGCAGGACGGTGGACATATTCGCCACTTGGGAGCGCGAGCGCCCCGGCTCCCCGTTCTCCCCACGTGCACAACATGAGAGAGCTACGGTCCAAATTTTGCACGACGCGTCAACAGCTGCTGCACCAAGCTTCATCAGGTAAGAAGAGGACATAACTCACGCCCTCGATGACGCCGCTTCTGCTCTGAGACAGGCCTCTGGGCTCGTGTGCCCCCGGCTCTGGTCGCTTGTTAGTGGTAGCTGTCTTATTACATCACTTGAGACTTTGTAGCGGCCTTGACCATCGGGACAACAAAAAAAAAAAACCTAATGTGTGCGAACCTATGATTGACTCACTTCAGCCCAGCTTCTCGAGTAGAACACCACGTCGGCCTCGGCAGCGAGCTCGACGAGGCCTTCCCGGTTCGGCTTCTCGATCTCGACGCTGACTGTGCTCTTCGGCGTGACTCGGCGCAGGTAACGGATGCACTGGAGCGTCGTCTCAGGAATTCGGCCCTTAAGTTACAAGCGTCAGCAAAATGTGCGCTTCACCCCCTACCCCATCCCTTAATCCGAGACAGCGGTGTGGGCGAGGTTCAGCGATCTGTCTCCGCACCTCGAAATGCCACCAACACTCGTCCCCTCGTTCGGCAAAGGCATCGGCGATTCTCTCGAACTCGTCCGCAGTCATCTCGGGGAGATCGTTGAAGTTTACAATGGTCCGGCTACCCGTCTTGGTGCTCCGGATGATGTAGCTGCTCGCCGGCTCGTCGTGTCCTTCGCGATAGAGACAGTGGCTACAATCGACGTTCCCGTCACCGCCGAGGGAAGACAAAATCTTGGCGGTGGAGGCCGCGCGGGCGCCGGGCAAGCACGACACGAGGTGTAGTTTGAGTTGTGGCAGCTCCGGATACGGCCCGGCGGCAAGAAGCTGGGCCAGGACCTCGAGCGAGTTGGGGCAGTTGCCTCCGCGACGCGTCTGCAACGATGTTGCGCGCAGCTTGGAGTCCTCGGCGGGGAAGTAAGGGACGCTACGTTGCGTGGGCGGGTCAGAGGTATGGCCAGTTGAAGTGGCATTAGGTAGGTCTTGTAGTACTGGTTGTTTGGGTAAGTGTCTTGGGCGACTCACGTGAGGATGGTGTCGAGATAGCACGCGCCGACGAGGATGAGGTGCTTCATCTTGTCTCTGTCCAACTTCTCCTCTGCTGCTGCTGCTGCTGCTGCTGCTGCTCGTTGATCCCCAATCCGGTTCACGCAGGCAAAGGCCAGCCAAAGCTTCTCTTGTGCTACCGCCCCAGACCTACACTGATAGAGTTGTAAGGGTGTTCAAACAATATGTTTCCGGGCGCGTAAGATGCCGGTGGTTGAGTCGTCAGTTCGTGACCCGAATTCCCCTTCATTTCGACCGGGACCTTGTCTTGCGGACTCTGAGATCAAAAATTTGTAATCGAGTCTTTGGAATGAGATTCGTGTCAGACGTCATCCATTGGAGAGTCGCTTCAGTTTCGAGCAGACGCGCGGCGAATGTTTGAAAGACGTAACTAGGGCTGGTTAGGGGAGATGGTCGTAAGATTTCTAAAGGAACCAGAGTCCGTACGAAACATCAATCAACTCGTGTGAGTGCCGCCATACGATCATAGCAGCCGCCGCCGCCGCCAACGACCGGTTCACCTCGGTAGAGTCAGGCAGGTTGAAAACTGTGTAACATGCAATACAGTCGTATTTCACTTGCAGATTTTGTCAGAAATGTTCACGTGTTGAGCAAAGATATCAGAGATTGAATCGATCTTTTTATGTTTCTTGTTGCAATTTCCATCTCTTATCTGCTTATATTTGCTCTCTTTTCCCTTCTTTCAACTCTGGCAGGTTTCTATCAACATAGTCATTTTGCCTTACGGATAATTACAAGTCGCAAGACAACCTAGGGTAAAGTAAATCATTGTTTTTTTTTTACGAACATGGATCTCCTACACCAGACATCTCGACGAAGGTGTATTCGGGGATTGCTTGGAACGATCCAGGACAGAGAAATCTCGCCTCGCAACATAGAGCTGTGCTTCTTACTTCTGTGTAACCTTTGGCTCGGTTTGCTTGATACGGTAAAGTGGCAAGGAAGGTGTCGTTCAAGCATGGAGACTGTCGTTATCCGTCTGAAAGTACGGATTACACTAATCCTGCAGCTGAAGGAATGCGGGTCTGGGCCGGAATCTTGCAGTAATGGCCGTTCGCTACAGCCGCTACCCCGCTATGACGCAGTGCATCTAGACCGGCCTCGCAGCGTACCTGACGACATTGCTTTCCGCTCTGGCACTCGGATCGAGCGATGCCTACAGTACGGTAATCTTGCATTACAGCATTATCACAGTGATGAACCAGCCCACCACTTCACGCGCGATCAGCAAGGTACACACCGGTTACGAAGGAATTGGTTGACCTGCGACGCTTCCATCTCGAATTTCTGACGCCAGAGTATTCACTTCTGAACGGAGCGAATCGCTATCAAGATCTATAGCACCCTTCGAGTGTATGTTAACCGTCAGCAACAACAATGGCGGAATCAAGTTCGAAGCGAGTTTCGTTCGAGGATGGCCGCTCGTCTCCGAGCGATGAAGACCGTACCCCGCTCGAGGTACGCATTGGAGTTGCCGTATCTTTCCATAGGATTACAGCTGATAGACGGGTTAGGTTGTCTTTGATGAATCGAATCCCTATCGCCGGAAGAGCTCCCTGGTAGCCGACGACTCTATTCCACCCCATCTCCGTCGGGCACCACCAATATCTTCCAAGAAGACAGAATGCCTCGTCCACCAGTTCCTGGCCAACCAGAGGAAAGCGAAATTTCATCTTCCCACACATCCCCGCCACCGCGACCGCCATGACGCTGGCACACATGTCCACCATGAGCACGCCGGCACTGCATCCTGCGAGGCGAACGACATCTCATCCGAGGTTGGGCTGGATCGCCCTTTGGATCCCAAGAACGGCCATGTTGACGGTCGCACGCCTTCCCCCACGCCTTCCCCGAAGCCTTCTGGAAGCCAAGATCACGATCACGACAGGGAACTAAGCAAAGATTATCAGCCACAACTACGAAGGAGAGAAAAAAGGGACCAAGACGAACCCGTTCGCCCCCACGCCACCATCCTCCGCGACTCGCGCAGCGCCAGCGAAGTCGACGAAGGCAACGGCACCAGCAGCAACAGCAGCGCCACCGACGACCACGGTCCCGGGCAGTTCGATGAGAAGCATTGGCGCCGGTCGATGGTTGGCGACAATGTCGGAGGCAGCGGCAGTGACGACGGCGGTGGAGAGGCCGCCAGTGGTGGTGATAATGTTGGTGGCGGTGTTCGGGGCCCCGTCGTGCTCTCGCACACGCCGTCCCAGCTCGACGAACGGTCCGCGTCAGATGAGGCGCCCAACTCGCGGCTGTTGACCAAGAAGCAGCTGAGCGAGATGGCCTGGGGTGTCCGGGAACTCAGCCGTAGGCTGGGGTCCATGCGGCTCAAGTTTCGCGTCAAGAGCATCTTCCTGCTAACCAAGATTTACGATGCCGAGTTGATTGGCAAGACGAGGGAGATATGCCGCTGGTTGCTGGACCGTCAACGGGACGTAAGGTACACGGTCTACGTGGATCGGGAGTTGAAGTTGAACAAGAAGTTTGACGTCGCTGGACTGCTCGAAGAGGTGCGGCGAGACTACGTCGTGGCGGGCGAGGTCAGCGAGGAGGCAAGCTGGGACATTGCGAAGCGGTTGCGCTATTGGGACGAAAACATGTGCCGGGGCCGACCACATACCTTTGATTTTGTCATCACCCTGGGCGGGGACGGCACGGTGCTGTATGCCAGCTGGCTGTTTCAGCGGATCGTCCCACCGGTGCTGAGCTTTGCGCTAGGGAGTCTGGGGTTTTTAACCAAATTCGACTTTGAGGATTACCAAAAGACCCTGACAAACGCGTTCAGTGAAGGGGTTACGGTCAGTTTGAGACTGAGATTTGAGGTGACAGTTATGCGCAGCCAAAAGACAGGATCGAGGTTGAAGCAGGATGGCCAGCATATGGAGAACGTTGCCGACGGGGATTACGAGAGGCCACCGAGGGATCTGGTTGAAGAGTTGATTGGGGAGGAGAAGGACGACGAGCACACCCATCGGCCGGATGGGACGTACGAGGTGCTGAACGAGGTGGTTGTTGATCGCGGGCCGAATCCAAGTATGACCCAAGTTCAATGATCTTTGGATACCATGTTAAGATCGCTAACCTCTTCCAGCAATGTCCAGTGTCGACATTTTCGGCGACGACGAGCACTTCACCTCCGTCTCAGCTGATGGCGTCTGTGTCAGCACACCGACCGGTTCAACTGCCTACAACCTTGCCGCCGGCGGGTCCCTGTGTCACCCGGAGAACCCAGTCATGCTCGTAACCTCCATCTGCGCGCATACGCTTTCCTTCCGGCCCGTCATTCTGCCCGACACCATTGTCCTCCGCATCGGCGTACCCTACGACGCCCGTACCAGCTCGTGGGCGAGCTTCGACGGCCGCGAGCGCGTTGAGCTGACCCCCGGTGACTATGTCACGGTTAGCGCGAGTAGGTACCCCTTTGCTTGCGTTCAGCCGCACGGGCGGAGGAGCGAGGACTGGATCAATAGCATCAGCGCGAAGCTTGCGTGGAACACAAGACAACGGCAAAAGTCATTCAAGGCGTGGGAAAAGTAGGACTTTCCCACGGGGGAAAGCGCTGGACCGTCGGGGCATAGCGTTGGTGAGGCCGAACCGCCGAGGAGTCCATCGTCTGTTGGCCCGACCGAGACTTCGGAATCTGGGACGCCGCATGAGGACTTGGTTGCTGTGAGGGAAATGCTGAGAGTTGTTGGTATCGATCATAGAGCGTCTGAGTTGATGTAGTCAGGAGCTTTCCAAGATACAGTTGCTAGATTGGATAGAGCAACGCATATAGATTCCTAAAATGCGTCAATTCTGTTGTTCTGCAAATATCATCCCGCAGCACGAGGAAAGCTCTAGCTACTATCGCACGGTCGGCTTCGCTTCACTAAAGCTGCCTCTCCAGGAGGACATGCCCTAGCTCGGATGCTGTTCTAGACTGCATATTTTGTCTGATTGATAATCCTTTGCTTGTTACCTGTTCTACACCCCGAGCCATGAGGCTCTCAGTATATGGTTTTTTTTTTTCGTTCTTGCTTTGCTCTGCTCCAAGCCCGTGAACTCCTTCCACGTACACACCCTGTGACCCAAGAGCCAAACCAAAAAAAAAAAAAAGGATGCGAAAACAAGAAGTCAATCAAACAGAACCAAAGCTGAAGCCAAAGCAGATCTAACCCTCGTCACCCCTCCAAACCCAGATGAATTAAACCAGAACACAAAAACATTCAGTCGCTCCATCCACTCATTTATTGGTCATCTTCCTCGTCATCCACTACATCATCGTCCTCCTCGTCTTCAACAGACTCAACAAAAGTCATGGTGACGCCGGCGTCACCGTCAACGTTCAGGTTGACCGCATCCAGGACGCTCATGTCGCGCTTGGAGATGACGACGGGGACGGGGACCGGTGGGGCAGCCTGATCAGGCGCCGGGACCGGGGAGCGCGCGGCGACGGCTTCGTTGTTCCCTTCTCCGGAGCGGGCGTTGAGGGCTTACGTGGGGGAGAGGGGTGATGTTAGTGTCATTCCTTGGTCGTCCAGGCAAAATAGCATTTCGAGATAGTGAGGGAAAGGGAAGGAAGCTGTTGTGTGCTTACCTGCCGGAATGCCACGGCGGACATACATGGTTGTCACCTTGGTGCGGCGCC
Organism: Corynascus novoguineensis; assembly: GCA_033296725.1. Classification (NCBI taxonomy): domain Eukaryota; kingdom Fungi; phylum Ascomycota; class Sordariomycetes; order Sordariales; family Chaetomiaceae; genus Corynascus; species Corynascus novoguineensis. Next base: position 271,555 of record MU857615.1, read on the forward strand.
TTGGAGCGCTGGTTGCGTCATTGACGTCGCGCTTTTCGGCTGCTATACTAGGGTGATCAGCGTTTGCCGTGCAAGCATGGCGCCTGGCTCGGGATGATAAAGAAGGAGATAGTGGAAAGATAGCCCCATGTGACCCAGTCATCAACGACTTACCTGCCCCACCGGGGGTATTGTCGACAATGATGCCAACGCCAGAGCCCTCGGCGCCCGTGCCGAGCTCGATCTTGGGACCCTTGGTCAAGGCGGCCTCGGCGTAGGTGAGAGCCCGGTCGAAGCCGGCCAGATCTCTCCTGCCGACCTTGCTCGTCTCGGTTTCACCGACACGGGGCGCGATGGCCTTGCCTAGCCCCTGGAGGCCGGCGATTTGCTCGGCCTAGAAACGACCTGTTAGTATTATGGCGTTATGTTCCGAAGAGATCAGGCACGACTGACCTGCGCGGTGAGCGCGGGATCCGTGTTCGTGTTGTCGACGGACGCGTTCTCGACGGTGGTTGGCGATTGCGTCGGAACAACAGCGGTTGAGGCAGTGCCAGGGGCAGCAACGGCGGCTGCGTTGCTGGCGCCACCCTCTACACCGCTCTCACCACCCGCATTTGCTGCGTTGGCTGCGCCTGCGGCAGCGTTAACCGCAGCGCCTTCGAGCGCAGTAATTAAATTCGATACATCCTGCCTACCTCCAAAGCTGATTTCACCATCACCTGTTGACTTGTAAGCATTCTTGTTCTCCAATGGTGAGAAGGATGGCAGATGAAGGGAAAACATACCAACAACCAGGGCTGGTGAGTAAGCCCCTAGATTGATATTAAGGGGCAACGCCGCAGCCAGACCAGCAAATGCAACAATGGCGTACCTAACCATGTTGAGAAAGCTGGTAAAAAGTACCTGAAAATGATTAAGAAATAGGATACGGCGACCAGCGACTCCGACCAGCGGTTGAAGTGAAGGGAATGAAATCAAGGAAACGAAACGCTTGATCAGACAATGACCATCGAGCACAACTCATGGAGGGAAGAGAAAGAAACAAGACCAACTCCTGCAGATAAACTCTTATATATTCTCTGTCTACGTTAAGAATCCATGTCGGCAGCAGTTCTTTGCCTTGGAAAACCACAAGCTTCGCTACCTCACTGAGACTGGGGAGAAGCTTGGCAGGAGAAGAGCAGTGGCAGAGCGTGCCACAAAGAGAGCGCTTGAAACGGACGTGACACTTTCCGGGAAGAGCACCAAAATAGAAGCCAGCAACAAGAACCAAGGATCTCCGACTTGGGGATCACGCGTGGGCGTGGGTAGTTCCTGGCATCTGGGGTGCAAGTGGTGGTCGAAGTGTGCAAGATGGTGGATGCTGGTTTACGATGGGGAAGGTTCAGGCGAGCACGTCCCAGTTATGGAAGGTCCCATCCCGCGTACACATGCCCTGCTCGTTCTGGAGCGCGTTGAAGACGGTCGATCACGGATCAATCGCACTTGAGACTCTGCCAAGCCGTTCGTTGTTCCAAGTGGCCAAGCCATGCCGAGAACAGCCATGCTTCTTCCCGCATCTGGGCAACGCTCGGACCCATGCTTGATTTTCGAGATCTCGGGGCCAAGGAAGCTTAGCCAACGAGCGAGGCAAGTTGGATGGACATGTTGTGCGTGTCTGCAAGGGCACGACGCACGGCCGAGTGTATTGCTTATCGGCACAAGCTGTCCTGCGGGGCCTCGTCTCAGGATGGACGCTGATCTAGATCTTCGGGGTTGCCAGGGTCTCGACCACGACGAAACACATTGAACGTTGCATTGCCGCTATACAGAACGGTGCGAGCAACCTCCTCGTCGAAGAGGAGGCGGAAGTGAAGAGCGCTTTGAGACGGCCAAAGTCAAGGCGAACGGTGACGACCAAGCCAAGCTCGTTTTGCTGTTATCTGGGGTTCGGGACGATAGCCCTGGCCATCTTTCACGACTGAGATGTACCTCCTGCGATCAAGGCATCTATCATCAACATACTCAGGTGCCTCTGCCCTACCTACCTACCTAGGAAAAACGACCTCATCGGTTTTTCTTTTTTTTTCTTTTCTTTTCTTTTCTTTTTTTCTTTTTTTTTGGTCTAAATACACCAACCAAACGCAAATGTCCGGATGCGATATTCCTGGCCAGTGGCATAGTTGGCACCCCTGCGTTCAGTGCGACATGATAGTTTTCCGTCGTGAGCTTTGGAGCCGGCAACCACATATTCCGACCCTCATGGCTCCGCTCTCAGGGGCCCCTGACATGGGGTATCAGAACCTTGGAATGTTGCACGCGACCACGATGCCACCCTGTGCATGAGCCTTTACTACTTGCCCGTCTTCCGGGTTGTGGACGTCGGTACCCAAAACCTTGACCTTAACCAAAGAAAGCCGCTAGCTCCACGAGCAGCGCCGCTTCCACCACGAGCTCCGGCACGACTACGACCCTAACGAGCTCTGGCTTGTTCACCACACTTTCCTCTGTGACTTATGTATAAGTCGACGCTCAGTCAAATCTGATGGAGTTACCCCCGCCGAAGCGCTCCCATTTCTTGTTGTATAAATGCCCCTCGGACCGTTATTAGGATCAGTGGATTCATCTAGCCCATGAAGGCAAAACATGGCGACAGCCTCATCAAGCGGTGCTCGTGGACGACACGTCGCCTTTAAACACCCTCGTACTGTCGAGCTCAGCTGGCGACGTGGATAGTAAACACTCCCACTCCTCTATAGGTATTGCTGTTTTTTTGACTGTAAGGCTTGAAAAGGCGCCTCGGCTGCTTCCTTCGTACTTATCGTCCCTCAGCGTTGCGGCCATTGGGATCCACCTTTACAGTCGGGCATTTCGCTCGCCATAGTGGTCAAGAGGCAGAATTACCATACTTTCAAAAGCTATATGCTTAAAAATCTCGCATAATAGTAAAGATGGCAAGAATGTTTTCTGTCATGGTACTAGCTGCCGCACGGTTTGACTTTCCGATTTCGATCTTTCAAGTGGTACCAAGGCACGAAATCGACGAACCAACCCTGACGTGACTTGAGCCAGCTATACATCTCTTGGCATCCTCAACGTCAAGAAAGACACAGAAAAGTTGTTGATCCTGGTGATATCTGCTAAGAAATGCTCGAAGTTTGATGTGATGTGCGAGAAGCCACCCTTGAATGAGAAGCAAGTCAGCTTCATCTAGTCTATCGACTTCGATGGTCTGAAGGTGCCATTCGAGGAAGAGACCAAAAGCAGAAGAGAGCAAATGAAGCAAGGATGATTGGAAGGAGCCGACAAATCTGAAAGAGAATTGATTGAATGAGAGAACCGATGGAGGAGCCTGTTGTGATTATTGGATGGTTTTGGAGCAGCTTAAACTAGACTTCTGCTCTCGTCCTTGCTTCAGCAGGATGCTTCCTTTTTGAGAAGTCGGTGCAGGCTCAACGACATGGCCTGCCGTAGCTAGTCACGTGACGACAGCTGGCGACACGCCAAGTGACACCTGTGCGAAGTACCAAAGGTACCGTTCGACCTTCCGCTTCTCTCTTTTTCACCGCTTTCCGTGGGGTGCGGGGCAAAGCGAACAACGCAAGGGATCTTTGAGGGTTGAAAGGAGTCGGAAACATCGATGTCTTTATGGAATCACTATCATATAATAAGTTGCTTCCGATCATAATGCGCGAGCTGTCGTGGATCGCAGTTCAAGACCAATAGCTTGCTTCGAGGAGCTGAATTGACCTAGCAGCTTCGCGCTGTGGTTGCGTCATAGGTACCTACTCGAGCTATATCGATTTTCCGTACCTTTCCTCGATACTGGAAGCTTCCAATCTCAGAGCTGGGTCACAGGATCCCCTAAATCTTGTTGCAAATCGCTTTCATCCGGATTCTGATCCGCCTTTTACATTTGCAAGTCTCGCCATCTCAATCCACCATCACCCGCCGCACATCGGTATTCTGGTACCCCCACGAAGCCTCTAGACCCTTCTAACAAGCGAGACTCGCGATTCGCTACTTCTCCTCTCCACACACGAGCAACGTCAACGATTACTTCCTGCATCCGACCATTCAGAACAAACGTAGAACAGCTCCTCCGCACGACCTTCAATCTCATCTAGACAACGGCGACAACAATAATAGCAGACAAACGACAAAGAGCCATTGATCACAATCTAGTGAGCTCACACGTGCCAAGGATTGCCCATAATGGTTAAGGAGACAACACTGTACGACACTCTGGGTGTTAGCCCAACCGCTACCCAAGACGAGATCAAGAAAGCATACAGGTAAGCGCCCCATTACCCCCTTCCTCCGCCATTTTTGGACCTTCAAAGCACCTTGGTTTGACTCCTTATCCGCCAAATTCTGGTATCATGGCTCGGCCGTTCAACTAACCCCCTCTTTAGGAAAGCAGCCCTACGATGGCACCCGGACAAGAATACCGATAATCCAGCAGAAGCGGAAGCTAAGTTTAAGTCTATCTCGCAGAGCTTTGAAATCTTATCGGTACGTCTACCCTACTGCTGTTCGGAGACGAGAGGAGGGGCGGCGGAGAGCGTGGGGATCAATATTTGCATCTCTACGCTGCTTAGCTGTTTCCTGCGTCTCATTACTCACGGGAGTTGATTTGTGATTTCACAGGTCGCTAACTTGCTCATGTCAAAACAGGACCCAGAAAAACGCAAGATATACGATCAGTTCGGCCTTGAATATGTACTTCGCGGAGGGGCCCCGCCACCGGAGGGCGGTGCTGGCGGCGGGCACCCGTTTGCGGGCGCGGCCGGCGGGATGCCGGATGGATTCGCTTCTTTCTTCTCCGGAGCGGGTGGCGCCCCGGGCGGCACGCGCACCTACTCATACAAGTTCAACTTCACCGACCCCAACGATCTCTTCCGCAATACATTCCGCGACAGCGGTCTGGGTAGCGACATGTTTGAGGAGTTCTTTGGTGGGCCACGGGCGTCACCGTCATCAGCAGCTGGCGCAGCTGGTGGTGAAAGGCGGCGCGCACGGAATTCGTTTGGCGAGAGCATGCGGGGCGCGCGCGCGACAACGCCCGAGGTGACGACGGTTGAGCGGCCGCTGGCGCTATCTCTTGAGGATCTATTTTCGGGCGTTACCAAGAAGATGAAGATCAAGCGCAAGATGTTCGACGAAACTGGGAAGCGCACCACTACGGATACCGTCCTTGAAGTGCCGATCAAGCCTGGCTTGAAAAAGGGGAGCAAAATTCGCTTCAAGGGTGTCGGTGACCAGGAAGAAGGCGGGCAGCAAGATCTGGTGTTTATCGTTGAGGAGGTAAGGTTCTTCCACCCTTCACCCATTCCAAACTTAGGCTAACACTATCATTTCAATCAGAAACCACACCCTCTCTTCACCCGCGACGGCGACGATCTTATCCACACGGTTGATCTCGACCTCAAGGAGGCTCTTACTGGCTGGAAGCGCACCGTCACTACCATCGACGGCAAGAACATAAATATCGAGAAAGCCGGCCCGACACAACCAGGCTCCTCTGACACGTACCCGGGGCTCGGCATGCCCATCTCCAAGAAACCAGGACAGCGCGGAAACTTCATTGTAAAGTACAACGTCAAGTTTCCCATTACGCTCAGCCCGACTCAGAAGCAGAAGTTGAGGGAGATTCTCTGAGTGGGTTCTAGGGTGACGGATTGATGACACTTTACCATTGATGCAAATCATATAATGTCAGGTCATGAAGGGGCGTTTGGGTATTGCTTCTAGCATGAATTTCCTTTCTCGGAGGGGTCAGGAGAGTGAGGTTAGCAGGTGAATGGATTTTGAAGGCGGAGATAGGCCGCGACTGAAGCTTAAGAGGTTGAGTGGAACAAAAAGTCAGATGTTAGCAGGCGTGGTTTTGGGGCGGCACCAGCCACGTAACGGTTCACCATGAAAATGAAGAAAGATCATGATCAACCAAGAGGAACTGGAGATTGTGTTCTCTTGCGCTCATAGGTTCAGACTGGGAAAGTTCGTTCAACGTACAAAGCAAAATAGCACAGCAATTTCGAATTGGGCCGAATTGCACGGCAGCCGTTGAAGGCTCTGGAAATGGTCCACCATTACAGCGTGGAAAAACGGAACAGGAAGTCTAAACGCCATTTCGGCTTAACACATCAAGGGCACTAATTCAGAGGATTATTTGAATGCCTTCCTTGCTTGCGGATACAACAATAGCGGCGGGAATCGCGAGACGTCAATGGCCCCATTTTTCTAGTTCAGGATGGTCCGAAGGACAGGCAGCGCGGCACGCGACGCGAAATGATCCGTGCTCGCCCCTGGCCGGCTGCCGAATTTTTGGCGAAGCCAAATTTTCCGCTCGAACGCTCTGAGACCTCCAACAGCCCAGCTTGTTGACTGTCGATTCCACATCTCCGCTCTTCCTCTCTTCGGTGTCTTTTTTCCTCGAGCGATTCTCAAGATGCCTGCTCCGTTGCGGACCTTTGCCCCGCTCTTGCGGGCGGCACGCCTCTCTCTTAGACAGTCCCAGAGCCCTCTGGTCTCGTTGCAGCGCGAGACTAGGACACCGGTGCTCAACTTCGCCCGCACCTACGCCGTCTACGAGCGCAGCAAGCCTCACGTCAACATCGGTATGGGATTCTCGCACTCCATCGCCATTGGATTGCTGACATTCGTTCTATAGGCACAATTGGTCACGTCGATCACGGAAAGGTCCGCCAAAGCAAAATGCCCTGCCACCCACTGCGACTCGAAGCTGACCTGAACCGTGCAGACAACCCTTTCCGCCGCTATCACCAAGAGGCAAGCTGAGAAGGGCCTGGCGAGCTACCTCGACTATGGCGCCATCGATAAGGCTCCCGAAGAGCGGAAGCGTGGTATCACCATCTCGACCTCCCACATCGAGTACTCGACCGAGAACAGGCACTATTCGCACGTTGACTGCCCTGGTCACGCTGATTACATCAAGAACATGATTACCGGTGCTGCCTCCATGGACGGTGCCATCATTGTCGTCGCTGCCTCGGATGGTCAGATGCCCCAGACCCGTGAGCACTTGCTGCTTGCCCGTCAGGTCGGTGTTCAGAAGATCGTTGTCTTCGTCAACAAGGTCGATGCTCTCGAGGACGCTGAGATGTTGGAGCTTGTCGAAATGGAGATGCGTGAGTTGCTTAGCTCCTACGGCTTCGACGGTGACAACACTCCTGTCGTTCTCGGCTCCGCCCTCTGCGCTCTCGAGGGCAAGCGCCCGGAAATTGGCGAGCAGAAGATCGATGAGCTTATGAAGGCTGTCGACGAGTGGATTCCCACCCCCCAGCGCGACACCGACAAGCCCTTCCTCATGTCCATTGAGGATGTCTTCTCCATTGGTGGCCGTGGCACCGTTGTCTCGGGTCGTGTGGAGCGCGGCACCCTGAAGAGGGATGCCGATGTTGAGATCATCGGCAAGGGCACTGAGATTATCAAGACCAAGGTCACCGACATCGAGACCTTCAAGAAGTCGTGCGAGGAGTCGCGCGCTGGTGACAACTCGGGTCTGCTGCTCCGTGGCGTCCGGCGCGAGGATATCCGCCGCGGCATGGTCGTCGCCAAGCCCGGCACTGTCACCGCCCACAGGAAGTTCCTCATCTCGCTCTACGCGCTCACCAAGGAGGAGGGTGGCCGCCACACCGGCTTCCACCAGAACTACCGCCCCCAGATGTTCATCCGCTCCGCCGACGAGGCCTGCACGCTCCACTTCCCCGAGGGTACCGAAGACGCCGACTCCAAGATGGTCATGCCCGGCGACAACGTCGAGATGGTCGCCGAGATCCACAAGCCCATCGCTCTCGAGGCCGGTATGCGCGTCACCATCCGCGAAGGTGGCCGCACCGTCGCTACTGGTCTCATCACTCGCATCATCGAGTAAACAGCCAGTCGGCCTACTATGATAGACGGCAGTGAATGTATGATTGCGATGTCCCGCTGGAAAAAGCGGGGCGAAGCAGGATGAATAGACATTTATGGGCGAAGGATGAAAACCTACCAGGTCTGGGTTCGTCGTTCCATGGGGCTGTGGGCGGGCAGGCGCTGCGGAGTCAAAGAACTCAACTAACTGTACACATACTTGTCATTATGTATATTTTGAGGCGCCAATCCTGGGAGCCGCCGGGTGGATTGACTCTTAGGGCTCGTTGATCTCCCCTCCCCTTCTAGCGTTGTCTTAATCCTGTATTATAGAGATATATAAGGCAATAATGAATGTTGACGATGACGACGTTGGACTTCTGGATGTGTGCGTTGATCTTGGTGGGTCACGAAGCTGGTGATGGTCTGGCAATTGTAGGACAATATGTTCAGATTGCCAGAGGTTCAAGTTAGCCAGGCGCAAGGCAGTTCGATAGAGACCGAGGGCGCTTCAAAGGGTCGAAAACATCTCCCTTTCTCCGTTGCCCACATCACTCGGAAAGTGCAGCATAACGAGACGAGCAATACCCATAGGAATTTGGTTGAATGGTGGGTGAATGGATGTGTGGATTCTGTTTTGCATTTCCCTTTGGCCCAAGTCATGCAAGTGAAGACAGCCCCCAAAATGAACTCCAAAGCCGGCTAACTTGAGCCATTGATCCCGACCATGGAATCAGTACCTCAGTTGGCATTTGGTTTCCCGATCCGTTTCCTAGCAAGGCAGGTGACCCTTTACTCCTTCTCCCTCGCGCCCCGAGCAAACCTGCGAGATTTGCCGTGGTTCGTGTTCGTCGGAATCGGTTCTTCGTAAAAACAACCCGCATGTCCGTCATCCTCTATCCATCCATCCATCCCTCCCTTCGACGCCCCCATCTTAAACTCGACCCTTGGCAGTCGCAATTCGTTTACCGGTACTGTGAGGAAAATGGTGTTAGAGGCGACGGTTCGAGGGAATATATCACTGGCGCACATATCGGTCGAGTTCTTGTGGTGTTTGCATACCTTGACGAAGCCAATATCGGCAGCCTTCTCACGGAAACACTGACGGCAGATGTTGAGGCCGTACTTGCGGATCAGACCGGCCGTGTGGTTGCAGACGCGGCTGTCATACAGGAAATCAACCGTCAGCACCTCTGTTCCTTCTGTTTCCACTATATCCCTTCCTTTTTCCCTCTCACGGTGTTCCGGGGTCGAGTGATGTCCTACCAAGAGCGGGAGCCCTTGCCGTAGTTGCGCGGGCGCGAGTTCCAGACGGATTCGTGAGCCATTTTGACGATTGGAAGATTCTTGCTTCGGGAGCAGGAAAATCTGTTGCGGTTTGGGATTGGGCGGAGTTTGGGCTGTCGTCGTGGGAAAGCGGTCGGTCTCGCGAATGGTCGGCCGAAAATTCAATCCACGGGAGCTGGTCGAATTTGGCGAGAGACTTTTTTGTGCGGGAGGGCTTGCCGGATGGTGGCTGGTGGCTAGTTGGTTGTGGCTCGTGCCGCTTATCGGTCTAGAATAGAGGCGCTTCCCTTATCGGTTCAATCGAACTGGAACAGGGCTCCTGCAAGGCGATGCAAGGATGCACTGCCGGCAGCAGGGGTGAGCTTCTCCTCCAGCTGTCAGCTTGTTGGCGGGACGCAAAGTGGCTTCTTTCCAGGGTTGACTGCGATTTCAAAGCATCGCCTCCTGCCTATTCCACATCGTTTATTGTTTCAGGTTCATCGTCTTTTCTTGGGTGACCTTCTCTAGTTTCTATCTTCCTCTCATAACTCACATTGACGCGCTCGGCTGAATCAATCTATTTCCCCATCATCTTCCGTGGTTAGATCACGATGGTGCTCATCAAGAGCTTCGTGCTCGCCGGCCTCGCGGCGGCCGTTGCCGCCAAGTCGGCTGTCCTCGACCTCATTCCCGATAACTTCGACAAGGTCGTTCTCAAGTCCGGCAAGCCAACTCTCGTCGAATTCTTCGCCCCGTGGTGCGGTCACTGCAAGAATCTCGCTCCTGTCTACGAGGAGTTGGCTCTCGCCTTCGAGCACGCCAAAGATAAGGTCCAGATCGCCAAGGTTGACGCTGATGCTGAGCGGGATCTCGGCAAGCGGTTCGGCGTGCAGGGCTTCCCTACGCTTAAGTTCTTTGACGGCAAGAGTGACAAGCCGACCGAGTACAATGGCGGACGGGACCTGGAAGCCCTGTCCAGCTTCATTACCGAAAAGACGGGTGTCCGGCCGAGGAAGAAGATGGCCAAGCCCAGCAGTGTGGTCATGCTTACGGACTCGAACTTTAAGGACCAGATTGGCGGTGACAAGAACGTCCTGGTGGCGTTCACCGCTCCCTGGTGCGGACGTGAGTTTTCTTTCCTGTCTAGGGGTCGGGACCATGGCTAACAACCTGCAGACTGCAAGAACCTTGCGCCCACCTGGGAGTCGCTGGCCGATACCTTCTCTCCCGAGTCCAACGTTCTGATTGCCAAGGTCGATGCCGACGCCGAGACGGGCAAACGCACCGCGGCCGAGTATGGCGTGAGTGGGTACCCTACCATCAAGTTCTTCGCCGCTGGCAGCACCACGCCAGAGGATTACAACAGTGGACGGTCCGAGGAAGCCCTTGTCGCCTTTTTGAACGAAAAGGTTGGCACCCACCGCGTTGCGGGTGGCGGTGTTGACGCCACGGCTGGCACTGTCGAGGCACTTGACACCGTTGTTGCCAAGCTGGTTGGCGGCACCTCGCTGGCGGAGGCAGCGGCCGAGGCGAAGAAGGTTGCCGAGTCCCTCACGGACAAGGCGCAGGCTAAGTATGCTGAGTACTACCTACGCGTGTTTGAGAAGCTGGGCAAGAGCGAGGAGTATGCGACCAAGGAGTTGGCGCGCCTGGAGGGCATCATCAAGAAGGGCGGGCTGGTGCCTACCAAGCTGGATGAGCTGACGATCAAGACCAATGTCCTCCGTAAATTCGTCGAGCAGGCTACCGAGGACGATGAGAAGGAGGAGCTGTAAGCCAAACACAAACGGATTGATGTTGGTAGAGCCAACATGTACAATAAATGACAGATGCAACAAAAGTGATCTTGTTCTTTCATGACATGTCTCTAACATAGTCCTGTCCTTGTCCCTACGCAAGTGGATGCTCAACTCCATACTCCTAAATCTAGTTTCCGTACAGAACAAATCAGTCGTGCAGCTATTCAATTTGATCCGGAGTTTTTATCCTTGTTGGCCACCAGTTGCGCCTCCAAATTATCGAGACGGCGTGACATTTCATCCACTTGTCTCGATCAGCTTTGCTCGCCGTATTAAACCAAAAAGAGGACCTACTCTTGGCAAAGATTTCGCTCGACACAGTCGCAAACTTGTTGGAGAGTGTATTTAACAAGTCATCGACCTGAGCTGTGAGCTCTCCGCGGGCGTCGTCGTTGGTCTGTTGCCATCTCGTCAGCGCGCCGCCTACCGAGTCGAGCACTTGGCGGTATACTCACGGCTGCGCCTTGTGTGGCGTTTGAGTCGTTATTGGAGGACATGGCTGCCAATTCTAAACTTGCGACCCTTGTTACTGAATGGGGATTCAAAATGCAGTGTATGTTTCCAAGCCTTTTTCGCAGTCCTTTCCTGCTTTGCTCACAACTTACATGTCCGGGGGGAAAGCACCTACCACCCACTGGCAGGGGCGGTTGAAGGTCGAGGTTGCCTTTGTGGGGCGGAAAGGTTCGCCAAGAAAATTGAAGGCAACTGTCGGTGGGAGCGCTGGACTGTGCGTCGTGGCGCTGAAAGCCAAGACCATTCATTGCAAAGCAACTCGCGGTTCAGCACATTCCATTGCCTGTGCCGCCACTGCATCAGGTCGGAGCATTCGACATGCGAACAACTGGGAGATGGCTTGACTAGGGACAAGCGCTTGACCGGACATTCGAGGTTTCTGTCTGTACTCTTGGAATTCGATCGAAACCGGAGCACATCGAATAACCACCGATGAAGTAGCTGAGTGGTCAGGTTTCCAAATCGGGTTCAGCATATCAGCACCTTCGAAGTTCTGCCATCAAACAGTTCAACATGACCAGCTCATGACACCGAAAATCAACATCTTCGAATGACGAGTATATCTCTCTCCGCCCATCATGCCCCAAGTAACACGCGAAAATGCGAGGGTCTGGTTCCTCCTCTTCCTTCTCCTGGTGACGCTCATGTCACGGAACGACGCCCCGGGCCTGATCACAGCACCCTTCTTTGGCGCGACCCGCCTCGGCCGCCTACGGGACGCCCACGGCATCTTGAACAGCACCAAATGGGGCGACTTCTCGCCGGGCGAAGCGAAGGATGGCGCGCCTCCGTGGCAGGCACCGCGCTACCTCAACCTAACTGGATTCCGCGAGGCAGATGGCTATGCGTGGGACGATCTCGCTTATTTCAAGGATCGCTGCCGCCAGTGGAGCCGACACGCCTATCCGCCGCCAAAAGGGGCCGGAGATTGGGAGCATGGCCCCGTGTGGAAGACATGGCAGAACGCGACGGGCACGGTGCAGGGCAAATGGGTGCGGCGGCCGGGCTCGGTGACCAAGCACGCGGGTAGCTACAACCTGAGTGCAATTGCGCCAGGGGTACACTGGGTGGACGACGAAGTTGCGTGGGGCTGGAATGTCACCGGCTCGCATGGGACCATATTGTTGAGGCTGTCAGAGGACGCCAGCGAATATGTGCACGAGGAGGAGCAGCGCGATGGCAAAAAGCTATCATCATGGGGGATGGCGCGAGAGATATCGGTTGTGGCCAATATCCAGGACGAAGACCACTCGGCATCCGACTTTGCGTTACGGCTATACGGTGTGCACTGGCCAAGACAAGGTTCAATTCTCCTAACCACGACAACCGAGAAGTTTTCGGGGATTTTTGGTCTGCCTCACCTTGCTCCTAGCCCGCAGTTCTATCAGTCGGCCCAGAGGCTGCTGAACCGAACAGTGGGTGACGTCCTGGGCAAAAAGGAGCGAAGTAGGTTCGCCGATGCAAACAACCCATGGACGCCAGTGGTTGAGGAGGAGATATCGGTTCCAGTCCCGCGTTGCGAATACGTTATGTACTTGCAGCTGCACCCACTCGATTCTCACTACATTGGAAAGGACGGGCTCGACGATAAACTCGTACCTCTGATCGATCAGCTGGAGAAGGAGCTTCGGTTCCCAACCGGAGCGCCCCTGAAGGGGCAACCGGATCTGCGGATGTCGCTTGTCGCCTGGTCTCCGGACTGTGGATATTACCTTGAGTCAAAGGGTCCGCCTCTTTTTCCGTCCGTGGAAGGAAATCACCTGGTTGGTGTAAAGTCGGAGGTGCTGCTTTCACGGACAAAGTCGTGGATGTTTGCGTTTGCTGCCGTCATGATGGCGCAGCTGTGGCTGTTGAAGACGCAGATGAAGGAGTCTAACACGCCCTCTACCCTCGCGCGGATCAGCTTTCACACGGCATCCATGATGTTGCTGGCGGACGGCTTAGTCTTTGCGTGCTCGTCAGCTTGGAGCCTTTCGGCGACCAACACATTCCTCCCTTCCCTCATCCTCACCTTTGCTGCTTTCATGTCAATGTCGATTGGCGCAGGGTTCTTGTCCGAAATATACAAACACCAAGAGCCGGAACGGCGGCGTGAGCTGGCCCGAGCCACAGATACGGCCAACTCATCGACAAGCTCGGTCGTCGCTCCGGCTGTTGCTTCAGCCGCCCCAACGTCGACGAATGCCGCACCTCCAAACACGCTGCCCGCTCCGGTAAACAACAGCGACCCGATCAGGCCCCCGTCGCCACCCATCATAATTCCCTCGGACCAAGACATCGACGCCGAAATAGCTGAGAACACCGCGAGGAGTGCCGCCGCTCTTCCTCTCCCGGTCACTACCACCAACATGAGCCCGTCTCAAACGCCGCGCGTGGGCTCCTTCGCCTCCATAACGGGCGTCTTTGTCCTCATGGGGATTGCCATCCTCCTCCTGACGGCCATGTCCCTCTCGTGGCCGCCCGGAGCCCGCTCGCTCTTCTTCCACCTGCTCGCCTTTACCTATCTGTCCCTCTGGGCGCCGCAAATCCGCCGTAACGTCTGGCGCAACAGCCGTGGCGCCTTTTCCTGGCGCTTCATGGTCGGCCAGTCGGTCCTGCGACTGGCGCCGTTTGCCTACTTTTACCTGAGGGAGGACAACATTTTGTTCGTCGAGACGGACGTGACGGCGTTTCTGGTGCTGGTCGGGTGGGTGTGGTGCCAGCTCGTGGTGCTGGCTGTGCAGGATGTGTTGGGGCCGAGGTTTGGGCTTCCCAAGAGTTGGATGCCCGAAGTGTGGGAATACCACCCGGTTTTGAGGGAAGGGGATGTGGAGGCAGGTGGGCTGCCGATCGGGTTGGTCGTTTCGTCGTCGTTGCCCGCCGGAGCCGAGGACGGGGACAGGAGCGGAAGCACCGCGAGCTCGCCGGTCGCCACGATGGCGGGGAGGAAGAGGAGCTGGTCGGCTGGGTCGTGGTCAGGAGAGGGTAGTGGGGTGCAGAGGAGGGAGAGGGTCAAGGAATTGGCGAGGCATGGCATGACATTGCGGGAGATTGACTGCGCGATTTGCACCGAGGTGCTCGAGGTGCCTGTTGTGAGGGCCAATTCGAAGGATCCGTCGGCCGCCGGAGGGTTGGCCGGAGTTTTTGCGAGAAGGGCGTACATGGTCACGCCGTGCCGGCATATTTTCCATACCAAGTGCTTGGAAGGGTGGTTCCGGTACAAGCTGCAATGTCCGATATGTCGGGAGGAGCTGCCGCCACTCTGAACGCGCGAGGCTGGCTAATTCTTGTGTTCTTTGGGTGGGTATCTATTGGGATGGCGAATTGAGTACAACATCTGTTCCAACGAGGTAGACCATTAGTAGTAATAACATACGGTCATAATCAGGAGCAGCTATACATCGTGGCTTATCCTCTGAACTGCTCCATCCGACCAGAGAGTTTTAATTAGTTCCACATGAACTCATGTGTCCTGTACTGTACCCACATACTCGAGATCATGATGGTAATCACGTCAAGCGTCGCTCATATAGAGGCACGATGGCTCTTTTTTTTTTTTTGGCTTTGGCTTTGGCTTTTTGGAAGATCTGTTGGTGTTGAATCCATACTCCTAGCCAAGACCAGCATCATTTCGTTCGCCCAGTCACGACCCAACATACGTTATCTGCAAATGGCCTCTTGCGAAGCTGGGAGTGAACCCCGTCTGGTGACAGCCGCTTGCAGGAGTCAATGGTCTTCTCAAGAAAAACCAACGAGGGCTTGATGACCGATTGCCGAGTCAAGACATATCAAAATGGCAAATCTCAGAGATTCACCAGGTTGATGCATGTTAAGAGACTCCAGTTGAACCCGGGTCAAGTCGCAGTGGAAAGGGATCGAATCTCGAAAGCAAGATGTGGGCCACACTTAGACAAGAGCAATCACCTGAAGGTCGGCTCTCGGCTACCTATCGCATATTGTACTGCATGTAGGTCAATGAGATTGAAACATGAAGCGGCCGAGCCCGTGAGGACCCTGCGTGGATGCTGTTGCTCCGAGCGTTACTTCGCTTACACGCATCATCTTTCCAATTCTAATCTTGGATACAATGGCTGCCCGTTCTCTTGCCGTGGTCTCAAGATACCCCTTCAAGTCGTTCGGCTACAAATAATGTTTGCTATCAATCATGCCCTAGGCATCAGTAATCCGAAGAATGTCGCTCCATCCTCTCAAACGAGCGAGGCAATGTTTGGTTTTCACGGCACAATGACGGGAAGGCGCCGTCGAGGAGAAGCGTTGTCTTCAAGCCGCCTGGTGTCCCACTACCCCGCCGTCCAACAGCAAACGGTTAGGTAAATTTAGTCGCGCAATCTGGCTGCTCTGATAGGCCTGACGTTGCGCCCGTTTCAAGGTTCCCAGGGACCGCCCCGCCACTGACGCCATGATCGACAGGCGGGCTCGGCGGGTCGGCCTAGGTGATGGAGGGGCACGGCAGCGGGGCTTTTGGATCGATGTTGGTTTCGCATCGCCCTTCTGCCAGGCACAGTCCAAAGAGGTCTCAAGGAGGGCCAGTGGTGATCGCGGTATTTATCTGTTTGTTTTCGGGCCCAATCTATCGGTTTCCCCCAATTTTCTCGTTCTCCTTGCAATTCTCGAGCTTCAACGGGCGGACGATCGCAAACCAGAACACAAATAACAGGCAAACTCTCTTGAGTTAACCTCCTCACCTACTCGTCACAATGGGCAAGGTACGTCCAGAAAACGGCACTCAGTCTCCTACCTCCTTCTTGCTAACGTCCCGGGCCCCAGATCAACACCATCCTCTTCGACTGCGACAACACGCTCGTCCTGTCCGAAGAGCTCGCCTTCGAGGGCTGCGCCGATCTGATCAACGAGATCGCCGCGGCCAAGAATGTGCCTCTCGACAAGCCCTTTACGGGCGAATCGCTCATCATCGAGTTCGTCGGTCAGAACTTCCGCGGCATGATGCTGTCGCTGCAGAAGCGCTACGGCTTTGACCTCCCCGACGCCGAGCTGGATGAATACGTGCGCCGCGAGGAGGACGTCGTCATCGCCAAGCTCAAGGAGAAGCTCGTGTCGTGCCCCGGCGTCGACGACGTGCTCGCGAGGCTGGCTGCCGAGGGCCGTTACAAGCTCGCCGTCGTCAGCAGCTCCGCCCTGCGCCGCGTTCAGGCCAGCCTCGACAAGGTCGGCCAATCCAAATACTTCGGTGGCGACGTCTTCTCGGCTGCCACCAGCCTGCCAAAGCCCACCAGCAAGCCCGACCCGGCCATCTACCTGCACGCCATGGAGAAGCTCGGTAAAAAGGCCGACGAGTGCGTCGCCGTCGAGGACAGCAAGAGCGGCACTCTTAGCGCCACCCGCGCCGGCATTAAGGTCATCGGCTACGTCGGGCCCTACAAGGAGGCCGAGAGGGAGAAGATGGTCAAGATCCTGACCGAGGCCGGTGCCGTCGTCATCATGCAAGACTGGAGTGAGTTCGACGAGATCTTGGCCAAGATTGACCGCGGGGAGGTCTAAAGACTAGATAATGAGACTGGTTGGCGATGTGGCAGGCGTTGGGTACAGCATGATAGAAATAGCGGAGAGCTTGGGTGGATCATTTTGCTTTTTTCTATTGATATCTATTTCCGCCAATCCATCAAAAAGCTATTCACACTTTGAAGTGTTGCTCTGTTGGGATTGGCCTCGGGAAATGCGGTGACAATGTGCCCCAGCCTTACCCGGATGCTGGCCTTGTTGAACGACACATCGGTTTCATCCTGCCGTACGTTTCCAGCATCGTCAAAGCACCAGCAGTAGATCGCTAGAGCAACACCCACCGACAAGTCTTTCCCGGTTTCACAGAGCACCGCCACTTTTTGGGGGGTTGCATCTTGTGCGCTCTCCCTCAAGTACGCCAACACAAACTCGCAAACCTGCGGCAGCGCATCCCTCAGCAACCGACTCGCCGCCTTACTCTTCCCAATTCCGACTTCCAAACACCCCTTGTTTTTAACCCACTCCTCTCGCTGCGTGATCTTTGGCACCAGCTTCACCACACAAACCTCCCCTCCCACCTCGGCCCCTAGCAGTCCAACAAACAAACCTTTCCCCTTGACCACCTCCCTCACCGCCCCGCCTCCCTCCCTTCTTTCCTCCTCCTCCTTCGCCACCAACCCCTCAATCAACCCAGGCAGCTCCCCCTCCCCAGCCGCAAGCAACTCCCCTTCCCACCGCCAAAACATCCCCGCCGTCAGGCCCAGCGCCCAGTTCTCAGTATCGTCCCCGGCGCCCTGTATGTATCCCCCCGCCTCACCCGCTTCCGTACCGGTACCCACCACCCTCCTCGAAGCGGTACAGCACACGACGGGGTGAAAGTTCCATTTCTTCCCCATTGTAGCGAGCCCGTCGGCGAGCGCTGCCAGGTCGTCCTCCTGGGTGACCCAAAAGGGACGCAGCGGCCGCCCCCCCAGCTGCGCGCGCAAGGGAGTCAGGTCAATCTTGAGCGAGAGGAAGGACGAGACAAAGTCCGGCAAAAGGGCAGCCATCTGAGAGGCTTCCGAGGCCGAGACGGTGTTGGGTGGGGTGAAAAGCTCATGGTGGGGAAAGGCGCCCCCGGTGGCCGTGGTGGAGGGAGAGGAGGAAGATGGAGAAGGAGAGGGAAAGAGGGCGCGGTTGAGGACAGCACACCACGTGGGCAGGGTTTTGCTAAGTGCGTCGGGCATTCCTGCGTGTATTTGTTAGTGGATGAGTGTGTAGTTTTGGGAGGGGTTGAAGAGAGAAGGGGCGTACGTTTTCCTCGGCGGGTCGAGTCGACTATGATGATGCTGCAGGAGATGTCAGTAATTGATCTTTTAGGTGGACGATAAGAATGTGGAAAAGGAGATACAAGGCAGAGGAAAGGATCAAGAAATGAGAAGGGACCGGAAAGGGACATAAGCAACAGACGCAGACTGGCCAGACGAGACACAAACGCACCCATTCTTCTCCCCAATCAACGGCAACAGATGTAAATTCAGTCTCCTCAAGCTAAACTTCCACTGCCCCGTATGCCCATCCGTGCTCTTGAAGTAGGCCGACCCGGCCTTGCGAACAGGGTCGATATACCAACTGCCGCATCGCTCATTCGCAACCAATGGCAACTTCAGCGCATCCGCGACCTGCTCAACAAAAGCGGCATCCTGGCATATCGACGTCAACCGGTTCGTGATGGACAGGTTAGACCGCTTGAGGTCGCCCAGGATGCGTGAGAAATTGTGGTTGGCTTGTTCGGGAAAGATGACCTGATCTAGGGTTGGGGCAGGCATCTTGGCGGTTGGCCAGAGAGTTGTGAATTGAGAGCATCAATCCAAGACCACACCCGTCGCCGACAGAATGAATAAGTGGGGCAGTCCGTTCGACCACAGCGTGCCACGGGTGCTCAGGGAATGAATGCCCGGATGACGCGCAGCACCTGGCCCGGGCCGGCACCCGAAAAAGATGTGAAACCACATTCTCCACATTGCATATTGGTGGACGGGTTACAGTTTACAGTTTACATTTGTTATTTCAAAAATTCGAGTTCTTTTTCTCAAGTTCCATATTCACAAAGTGTTCAGTGTCTTTTCCCGCTCTTTTGAAAGGATAAAACTAAGACGAACTGAATCGAAGTAACACGACGTGCAACGTCCGGGTCTCATCTACATTGCTGTTTGGGATCGGCCACAGGTCGTACAAAATGTTCCGGGTGCTTCGTGTGGTGAACTGAACCTCTTTGCCGACGAACCCGGCAACCTACCCCCCCTTATCAGACTTTTCGAGAGGGGCTCAGCCAGCCAGCAGCGACTGGGGTAGACGCGCCTGGAATTGAACATCTCCTCTAGGAATTTCTGGCATAGACAATGGAGTCGCACCTTGTGGTTCCCACGGCCAACGGGACGACCTCCGTCGAATGTTGCAGACGAACGGAGCCGGCTTCTGCAACCCGGAGCGGGACCGGAGCGCGCCCAGCCACGCCAGCCTCCATGCACCACAGCACAGCCCGACCCCACAACGGACGTCAAGCATAGTAGCCGCAATTGGCAAGTCCCTGTAGGTGTGGCATCTTTCTCCGGCCAGGCCTCGATAGGGAGGTCTCTTTTGTCGGGAGAGCTTCGTGCGAAGCCACGGGCGTCCTTTGGTGAATGCAATTGTTTGCGTTAGAAATACACTGGGCGCTGTGCGCAAACCATTGAAAATGGAACGCTTGGCCAGCGTACCAGGGCTTACTGTCACGAAGGGAGTTCCACTACCGCAAAATCCGCGGGTTGAGACCATCTTGGCACATGCAGTACTCAGTGGCGTAGTGTAACCCAGAGGACTCAACCATGACCGGCCAGCTACCTGGGCTTCGTAAGAGCTCACCGCCTCTCTCTGTTGCCGAGGTTGATGCGGGACGAGACAATGCCACCCCCATCTTTGCTTTGTGGCGCAGTACATTCCAGACTGCTGGGAATTCAATTCATGATCATCGAAAGCGACAATATCCTGTGTGGAAATATCACACATTCTTACGGCCAACCTACGACAACTTGCTTGGCTCGTAGCGCACTGCCCGCCTCTATCGCCAATCTCACCGGCGCGTAGAATCCCAAATACCGTTTAGGTAACAAGTTTCGACAATTGTGCTTGCCGTGTTGCCCGTTACCGTTGTAGGGTGCCCAGGCCGAGGTCGAATGGAGACTTGGCCTGCCGTAGGGCTGAGTCGCAACTGCGATGGATCCTTCTTCCACGCATGCAGATGACTTACTTTGCGGATAGCGGGCTGCTCTGGCGTCGATCGACCGCGCGCGGGACTGATTTGGACAGGACAGGCCAATTAGGACTCGACAACAAATGGCGGGACGCCGGTGGGCACTCTCGAGCACCCCGGACCTCGTAGGGCTGAGTTGCTTGGGAAGGACATCGCCGGATCGTGCGCGTTTTTGGGACCCCGCGACCCGGACCCCAGAATCGAGTCCCATTCGTCAAATCAGCTACAGAACACTTGCTCAGGTGCTTAATGTTGGAAACAGCCGGCTTGATGATGCCGTGCTCAATAACTTTACATCTCCACTCAAGTCCCGGTCTGCAATGTCAGGTTCCTAAGCTAAAGATGAAAAAAAAAGGTAGCGGCACGGTGTGCTAGGCGAACAAACATGAGACGAAGAGCCCAGATTCTCACTGCATGCAGTGACTTCATGCAAAGGGGTCGCTCGTCTTTCTAGGAAGGTGCAACTGAGGCCGCTCGACGGCAAGCGACCCGCATTCCTACCAAAGTGAAGGGGGCGCCCCGGCGTGGGCAACCAGCCGCACACCGCGCTCTTCAAATTTGGTGCTCGTGCAATTCATTTCCATCGCCCACACATAACTCTGGTCTAAAGTGCATCATCGGTTTCCGCAGCCGTGTGAACCCTGAGGCCTTGTCATCCCAGACCTTTCATCAACATGATGAGGCCCTGGCACTAGCAGCGGACCCTTGCGCCAAAAGTGGGACACGTACAGGGGCCACCGTTGTGTCGCGGACTTTACAAGTAACCTCCCTCCCACCCACGAAGCGCTGAACACAGAACACTTGTGATTTCCCGCCAGCAACCCCCTGCGGTCCCGTCGATCTCTCGAAACGATATCAGATTCGGTGTCGGGACAGCCGTCTGAAGCCATTTAACTCGGCGCAAAATCACATCGTCTGTAAGACGAGGCTTCGTTTCTTCAGACTAGAGCACGGTGGCAACACCAGTTGTACAATTGCCCGACAGCGACTGTCGCTGTTCGGCGCAGCAGAAGCAGTAGCCTTGGTGATCCGGCATCCCAGCAATCGAGCTTTGTGCGAAGCATAAGTCTTAATTTCGCAACCATGGCGTCGACCATCAACACAACATTACCCCCGACTCTCCCTGCCGACGCTTCTGGTGATGCGCCCCGAAGAAAGCGACGATCAGGTTCTAAGAAGCGTACCGGCTGTTCTACGTGCAAAGCGAGGCGGATAAAATGTGGTGAAGAGCGGCCAGAATGTCACAATTGCAGGCGCAGCGGCCGTGTGTGTACCGGCTACCCACCGCCTCCTCGAAGCGCGAGGCCCTTTGAAGAAGTCAAGATTGCCCCAAAACCAATTGTGGCCACGGGAGCGAGCGTGCCACCCCCCAACCACCAGCCCGTTCAGCTGCCTCCCAGGCGACTCGCGAAACTTCACCGACGGACGCCGCCTCTATTGACACCGAGCACGCCAGACACCGCGGTGATGCTGTATCACCCATCGATGACTCTACCTTTTTCCGACCAGGAAGGCCAATATTTCCATTTGTTCCGCGAACACACGGCGAATGAGCTCTCTGGGTTCTTTGATTCGGCCTTCTGGACTCGCAGTGTCTTGCAGGAGTGCCATTCAGCAACAGCAATACGCCATGCCGTTGTCGCGCTGGGAGCTCTATACAAGACACTGGAGAAGTCGAACGAATCGCCGCCGACATCACCGTATCCAGACAGGGATCCAGGAGACAGCGCGATGCGGCATTGGGAGATGGCATTCAAGCAATATTCCAACGCTTGCAATGCGCTGGTCAAGGCGGAGTCAGCCGAGTCGACCTCGAACAGGACGAGGCTGATGGCCAGTGTGTTGTTGGCATGCTTTGACTCCTTCGTCGGTGACCATAGGCAAGCTATTGTACAGATTCAGACAGGGTTGGGGTTATTAGAGCGACTACGTGCGCAAAGAAAGCGGGCCTTTCTTTCTTCTTCCGACGAACCTGTGGAGGAGGAGCTCACACAGATGTTCACCCGGCTTGCTATTCAAGCCAAGTCCTACGACATGGCCTTCCACTTCCCCCAGCCCTGGGTCGTGCGTCTGACCTCCAACCAGGCGCAGGACCCCGAATCACCCGCATCAGATTCGTCGTCACCGATAAGCCTCAGCCAGGGTCCCATCCCCGACCGCTTTACGTCTGTTATGGAAGCTCGACTGGCTTGGGACAAACTTTGCGAGCGCATCTTCCGCTTCACCGAGACCATGTTTGCTCACGCCCAGAACGGCGTCATGGGCGTCCTACCTGCGTCACTCCAACAGTACGGTCTGTCTTTTAAGAAGGATATCGAGGCCTGGTCAGACGCTTTTGAGCACATCCTCGCATCTAGGACGGCACCGGGCGTGAGCAGCCAGGAGAAAGCTGCCATCGCCGTGCTGAAAATGTTCCAGGTCATGGGCAAGATTCTCTTCCTCATGACTTTCAGCGACAGCGAGATGCATTTTGACAAATTCACCCCTTACTTCAAGGGTATCGTCGATCTCGCGCTAGAGGTGGTAGGTGACGAGGAACGAAGGGCAGCTGCGAAGCGGTGCCCAGACCCGTCGTTCTGCCGCCACCAGCAGCGCTGCCCGCCAGATATCTTCGGTGGCCACGAGTATTCCGCTCGTCACATTAAGCCGAGTTTCAGCGCCGATTTAGGAATCGTCCCGCCGTTGTATGTCGTCGCGACTAAATGCCGCGAGCCACACATTCGTCGTCAAGCCATCCAACTGCTGCGGAGCAGTGCTCGTAGGGAGGGTATGTGGGACAGCGAACTGACGGCCCGAATTGGCACTTGGATTGCCGAGGTTGAAGAGGAGGACGTTAGCTTGTTCAACGGCGGCTACGGCAACACAATCCCCACGCCCGGCTCCAGCCCCATACAGATGCATTCCCATCCGATGGCAGGTGGCGATAGCCCTTGCTCTCAGTCGCACACAGAGTTTGGTGACAGCCAGTGGGAGAGATCCGTCTCTCCCAGTGCGGTCTCGAGCCGCGCCTCTTTCTCTAGCGCTCGTTCCTCTCAACAATGCAGAACGATACCTATTCCCGAAGACAAGCGGGTTATGGTCCGGGCAGTTGAGTTCGATCTGCGCGAGCGCTCGGCCGTGATACAGCTTGGATCAAGGAACCTCAAGACCGGTACACCGGATCTGAAGACCAGAGTTACCAAAATCACATGGTAACGATTCAACATCTATTCATCGTTCTCTTCTCTGTTGATATTGCACCCCGGCTTTGTTCATCTTCTCATATACCCCAAAGATAATGGATGGCATCGGCCCTGGATTGGCTTCACCGTCTTATGAGCGGGCGGGAACTCTACAATCTACTTTGTTGCTTCGATTGTAAGACCACTTCCTGGCACACCAGGAAGGATCTTTACAAACCACCGAGCTTGGATCGATCGGATGGCTTCCACTTCTAAAATTTTGGTTGTCTTTGCAGATCAGGATCTGGATTTCTGAGGGGAGGCTGGAAGAGTAGGGCTGGCAATCATCCTATCCTTCTCGACATGGATCTGGCATCTGGGCAAGATGGAATGGAATACGACCAGTTGGTGTCACTTCCGCACTCTCGTTTGACTTTTGCGCTGGATATGTCTTCTGCAGTTTTGGGGCTGCACGCATGGAAACCGCTACCGCAGCGGGAAGGGAGAAGGACGAGAAACAGTTGGACTCCTTAAGACAGGGTGACCATTGTCCGGAGCGATCCTTCGTGGTGGACCTTAGTGTAATGGTACGGATTTCCAGTTTCTCTTCCAGATGGCATTCACGAAAAAAAAAAGGGACCGGTGTACGACTTTGTACCAACCAACCCCTCATCAATTCCCGAGTTACCGTGGCCAACAATACTGTGGTTTGATGCTTCTGAGATTTCAAGAGATAAATACCAGCTAGCATATACGGAGCTCTGTTACCGACCTTCACGAGTGACCCACGCCTGCCTACTTATTCACCTGCCTTTTGTGCTCAAAGGATGACTTTCACCGTTCAAGAGGTAGGTCGTTGCAAACCGGGGGACGAGAAGTCTCAATCAACGGGCTACCAGCACCGCGTTCAGAGGTTCGGTTCACAATAGACCTCAGCTATGATATTTTCCCGTAAATATAAATCCAACCGCCTCGTTCTTGAATCAGTATTAAGAATCTTCAGCTGGAAATCTCACTCATGTTGAGGTGCACTGCAGCCGTCATTCACCGAGATCCATACCCTCGGTTGTTGCAAGTACGAAAGCTGATTCGACCTCGATGCTCCATGACGCAGGCAGCAGGGACGGATCCGCAAAATGAAGGCAATCATCCAAGACCCGTATCCGGATCACTCAGGTTTTAATCAAGCAATCCAAGTCTGAAGCCATTCAGTAGCCATAGTAATGTTCCGTCTCGCAACCATGGTCCTCCTTCTCATAGTCAGATCATGAAAACCCCAATCGAGTCCTCGCCCTCGTAGTCCGACTTCCGACTCTCAGGCTTTTACCGTCAAAAACTACTTGTTGAGTGTCAGCTTCCGTTGATTGTTTGACAGATAGTCGATGAACTTATCTGGGTTCGCATGCAGTATCGCTTCGTGGTCGAGAGTGATGGTGGCGCCTGAGTTTTGATGATCGCAATTTCAAACTTAAACATCTTAGGATTGTTCGAACCTTGGAGGCAGCACCTCGTCGCAAATTATCAGGGTGAGTCTCTCATTGATATTGGCCATATGTGGAGCGTCTTGGAAAACATGATGAGTCGAGGTAGCATGCTCCATTCATGAAACCAAGAAATGGGTAACATTTCTTTGTTTCCGAGTTATCGTACAGCTGACGAAAGGCGATCCCATGCTCAGTCCACAGATAAAAAAATGGGAACAGCTTAACGTCGTGTATAGCTATTGAGGTGGCTGCTGCTAGCGCTTCCCGCGCTTCCCGCTGCTGAACGAAAAATTTCGCGGGTGAGAATATCGGATCTCGTAGGATATCTCATACCTGCGTCTGGGTGTAAATTTTTGGTTTCCTGGAGGGTCTTTGAATTTCCGGCGTGTTGATGCAAATATCGCGTTAAGTTGCTAGGTGCCGAGTCCGCACCCATACTTTACGTGAAGTGGCGCATTTCAATTGTTTTCGCCGACATTGAACGAAGGGTAGTGGCAATAATAATGATAAAAGAGGAAAGAATGGGAGGAAATGTCGAGCCGAAAGACCGCGTGTTATGGTTAAAAATCCAGGGTGTATTTGTGATCAACATGCATTGAAAACTGGGAAAGGGTAAGATATAAAAGAAAATACGGGAGAATTTTTAAATGTCGCTAGGGATATCATAGACAACGCAGACGCTATTTTCTCTTCTGGAGGGTGTTTGGGAGTCGTGGCCCCTGTGAGAAGGCGAGGAACCAGCTCGTAAGGATGAACCAGAGTGCCGGGCGAAGAGATTTGTTGGTGGTTTAACCCGCTGGATGATATCTTAATATTTGTACCTTAAGGATGTGCGTATGTAATTGAAAGCAGTGGCATGACGGAAAGCAAGAGATTGGACGACAACATTGCCCAGAGGGCGCAGGGCAGGATGTAATTCGACTCTATGGGCTTGAGGGCGCAGTTACGGAACCAAGTTGACTGTTTCAATTCAATGCTCATAATTACCTTCTGTTTCAACATTGCTGTGCTTAACTTGGTTTTTCCTAGGTTAGGACGGAACTTGAGCACAGAATGAGTCACGGCACATTCGCCGCTCTTGCGGATTGACCAACATTCTTCACGTTCCCTGAGGCAGGTTCGGCATGTTGCCGTTCATGTACCACAGACTGCATCTTTTCGAAACGGAAGATTTGGGATCAAGCCGTACTCGTCGGCGTTCGGCGGCAGCTAACTGTAAGCTGATAGATGCGGATCAGGGAAGTAACGGGTCGAGCGGCATGTAAACGGGCAGACTCGGGCGGAGACGACGTAGCACTGGCAGCGGTCGTCGAAGGAAACTACCTACAAATGATGCCGCAATGAAAAGCACTGACCAAGGAAGGTTGATTAACTAATCGTCATTGCCCTAATTGGCAACAACAGGGAGCTCCTCTCGAGCTCCTCTCGATTGTGCTAGCTTCCTCTGCGATCTTGGACGCAAGTAGCCCCAAATCCCTCATGCAGTTAGCTCCAGCTTGATGCACACGATCAACTAACCACCTCTTAAGCCCAGACCATTACCGCAGCGCATAATAAGAATCATCTCGACATGAGCAAGAGAGAATATCTCGAGCATAACCCAGAGGCTGTTATCAACCTCTATGCGCGCGGAAAATGGGCAGTGAAAACAGTGATGCCGCGCCTTCCGTTCCGTTTCAATAACTTCGAGAAACAATTTACCACACCCGAAACATGGATATACAAAGGTAAGAGCCGCCAAAAAGTAACAACATGGAGCGTTTATCATTCAATCGGTAATCCATGTCATAGAATATATGATACACAGAGAATCACTTATACAAGGTACCAAGGCGTTGAACAATGCTCACACAAAATTCAAGATTTTGTCAATCACAGGCGTTAATGACCAGCTGTTGCGCGTGGTCGCATATCCATCTTGCTGACAAAAGAATGGAATCGGATTGGGGACATGGACGAACTAAGTACTGTACATTGCTTTGAAATATTCAACTCACCCCTCCCAAAGAGACGGAGCAGAACATAAAGTCGTAGTTAGTACTCATCAATCAACAAACATCGTCATTTTCACCCTTGCGGCCTATCACCAGACGCTAAGACACTCAGTTTTACCCGTCCGCAAATGAGACAGCCTAAGTAGCGGTACGGCGTCCGCTCGACATGGGCCAACCTCGTACTCCCCCTAACCTCCCTAGGCATCAGAACCGTGTTATGGCCTGTTCGATAGATGTGGCCCGGAAATGTACCCAAATTAAACAGGTAGCAACCGAGTCATACATAATGCCATTTGGCTCAATGTGTAAACCCAGGGCAGTGAGTAATGTCTCGCTGTAGCCATAGACCATGCCGAGCCCTTGGTTACCGCACGGGACGCCAAATAACTTTTTGCATCAACACGAAACGGGACTTAGGCTCCTAAAGACAAGCATGTTGGCCACACAAAGAGTCAGGGTGCTACAATGACTTGCAACACTGAGTGAGTTGGTTAACGAACTGAGCTACCGTGACGGGTCAACTGGACACTAAGTAGGCTTCCTTCGGTCAGTCAACAGTCACAGCCGGGCACTCACACCGTCAACTCTCGGTGTGGATGGCCGACGGAAACTGCCGGGATCCGGTGCGTTGTCGGCAGCACAGGGGGATGGGCCGCATTGATGATTTTCAGCCGTTCGGTTTTCAATTGCCCAGCTTCGAAAGTACATGCACACATGATCCATATTACCGGAGAGAGTAGCCAGTGGAGCGGTCCGTTGTATACGGGACGGGTATATTGTGCCGTACTCCGTAGCATAACCAGCAAATGTACACCTCTAATTACTCGAGTCAATGTTTGACTTCACTGTCCAGCTTTAAGTTTGACAATTATGGCTGTGCGTATGTGGCAATGGCAAGTGGTTGGCCGCGTTGGCACGTTGGATGCAATCTCATCCCAACTGCTGTGAAAAGATTCCCTTTGCTCGAGCCATCTCCGGTGGCCTGGCCAAGGTGTTGCCTATGGCACGCCGGACCGGGCCATGGCCATGCCGTTGCATGCCCTTCTGCGTGCAGTGGCCGTTGTACACAGGGAACTAGAACTGGAGAGCGGACGATGGCGTCACTGCAAACACCAATTGCTCACGGCGCCCAATCATCGCAACCATTTCCCCTTTATGGACCCCACATCGACGTCACCACCGCATGTGGGGCCGAGGCCTGGACGGTTCTCTCCGGTGCATTGCCCGGTTGCTTCCCCCGGCTATAGACCCACTTTTCCGAACGTCATCTAGACTTCCATGGACACTGTGATGTCAGGAAGAGCTAGCGTACCTGGTATCTCTTGTCGTCAACGCGACAATGACTGCTTGCCAGCGGCTGAATGTGTCCAAAGCCGTGCCACATTAAGGACCAGTGCTCGTAGAGTACATCTACATACACGCATGTACAGTGCGCTGGCCATTGGCTTGAGCTTGCCTCGTCCTCGTTGAATACTCCGTAAATGGAAAATCTAGAATAGCTGTCAGGGTCCTCATCTTGCGTGATACTTTTGCAGTATACGTTGGGAACCGCACTTGCCCGCTACTGTTGGCATTCGCATCTTGTGACAGGCACTCTGACGTCACGAATCCTGTGGGTTGTGCCCTCCACTGTGTACTGACTTCGCTTGTTCAGACTCCCATCTAACTTGCCTGTGCCTTCCACAGCAATCAGGGCCGAATGGTGAGCCCACTTGTATGACGTAGCTCCTACACGCAAGTGCGCTACCACATGTGAACCCGCTTCCAGATCCGCAAACTCAACGACCATCCATCGTCTATATAAGTTCCCTCTGCTCTTTGTTCAAACACTCTCTTCCTTTCTTCATCACCATCATCCACTCAACGACTTCAAAGCAAACAACTCAAATTTTCTACAAGACTTTTCAAAAACAACCAAACTCAAAAATCACAATGGATACCATCAAGCAGGCCGGTAACTACGTCTCCGACAAGGTCGCGAGCGCTACCCACGGTGCTTCCAAGGAGGCCAACAAGGAAGTTGCCAAGGACAACAATGCCGGTATCGGCACTCGGTATGCTTCCTCTTATAATACAAACATAAATCAACATATACTAACAAAGCAAATAGCGTCCAAGCCGCCGGCGACGCCATCTCGGACAAGGCTAAGGAGCACAAGCACGACGCAACTGCTGAGGCCAATAAGCAGGCTGCTACCCACTAAGTAACGACCCGTCATGAACAACGACAAATTCTTCTCTCTTTCCGCTTGCTACGCCTAGCCAACACTAAACGATTATGAGCTCTACCGGACTCGCAAAGGGGCGTTTGCTATGAAGGAGAGAGGGGTCTATTTTTGGCGTTTCTCGGGGCTTGGGAGGAGAATGGTCGCGATGACACACAATACCCCTTACTGGCTTCCTAGCTAGACAAATCTGACCTTGTCAACCCACTTTTGGTTCGCTTGCGCTTCGTGACTAGTAAACAAACAGCATTATACCTTGTCACTTCCATTAAACTACTGCCATCTGTCTTTGGTTAATGATAGAGACGATAGTAGGATCCAGTAAAGTGAATACTGGGATTAACAGTATAAAAACAGTTGAATGAAAATAATAGTGAAGACATTTGCTAATGACGACAAGTCTGGTCAAATAGTGAAGAGAAATAATGTTCTTGGCATAATCAATAGCTCTTCTTGCAGGGAAAGAAGGTAACATCCACAACAAAAGCAAAACTGCATCGACTTTGGGAAAGTATAAGGGAACGTGGGGAAATCATGGGATGTGATAACATGCCAGGGTTGACAGCAACTGAACATAAGTGCATGAATCGTAGTGTGCTGAAAAGATGAATCATAGTAGTTCGCCACCACACAAACCTGCTTATAATACCGTACGCATTTATTTAATGTAACAGAAGCACATTGGTATGAATCATAGGGACTAATTAGGTTGCAGTTCCTTCGTCCTCAGAAAGGAAACTCTGTCTATGCCAAAACGCAAGGTATAAGCTTACCTTATGCCCTTGATGGCTTTCATAGCAAGCTCAATATAGCACTGAATCTCCACCTTTACCCGGGAGAGACGAGAAACGATCAATTGACTTGTACAACGACGAAATCAGCTCAAGCCGGGCCAAAATCTCAAGCTAGTATACAGGGCCAATTTCCAAGGACGGAGACCATCTGGCAATGAGCAGGCAACACAATGTCGAGGGATGCCCGGCAGCCCTGAATCTAGATGCTTGGCTTCTCTGTGAGGTTTCCCTGTGATTTCGGAACGATCAACTTCCAGGCTCCCGGGCCATGCCAACCGCTACAACCCTGGAATTCTCCGCCCTTGATAAGGTAAGGAGGAGGCCGCCCGGAGCAGGCGAGTGGCGACCTCAGCCAGCCTTATTGGTCAAGCCTGTTCGAGGTACACTAGCGAGCCTCCGAGGGTTCGAATCCAGCCTGTGCGCTGCCTAATACCGGGCCGTTGTCAGGGAATGGGCTTAGTGCTTCCCTGACGAGGTATTCTCCGAAGCGTCTGGTCACACCCGACTGAACCGATGCTTCGGGCGAAGTGAAAATTTGGGCTCTCGATGGCACAGGGCAACAAACCTTTTTGACGGTTGCGTGGAGCAAAGATTCACGATCTTTGCAACTCCTAACTGCATCGTCTAAGATGGCCGGGTTTCCAGTCCCGCTTTCCCTACGTTAGCAGGGAACCAGCGAGCGATCCGCGAGCTGAAAATGATAGCAGCATGATGGGAAGTTGAGCATATGCGCGGGCCAGGGATTTCTGGACAACCCTACACCTAGCGGGTCATTTGCCATGCGAAATGGGCTATCCGAACGTGTCTGACACATAGCCCTGCATCGGGCCCGTTGCCGGAGGAAACGGAGAATTTTAACTGGATGCCGGTCTCCGAACCGACGTCTCCGTGCGACGAGCCATCGGACTCCAGCGAGGTCAATGTAAGCCACCAGGGGCTGGGTAGTCTTGATGTTTCTTCTGGATCAGATGCAGACCGAGAAACTGCCCGGCGCCAATAAAAGCGTGCAGGTGTAAGATGGGTCGTGATATCGAATTCGATAGCACGGGTTTCGAGTTCCTGGAGACTTGCAGCAACTCATGTCGACCATGACTTCAGTTCTCAGCTTCTCCTGTTGCACGGAGACAAGTTAGGAATAGCCTAGAGCGGTTGTAGTGTTGATCAGGTAGCAAATCAATGTATGCAGACCTAGGCTCAATCGTTTTTGCCTTCATCACGGTTGACTGATAGATATCGATGACCACTGTGTCTGCGTGCTGGCCAAGGACGAGCCGTGTGGTTGGAGGTGGGATGAAGTGCAAGCAAGGTTCAATGGTTTGATCTCCAATCAGGGATCGGCCCTGTTTAAGCTTGGGCCCCACTGGAGCTTGAGCCAAGAACGGTTCCTGCAGCAAGTCGAAACGTGGGGCTGTCACAGGTCTGCCTCAACCACACGGTTGCAACTCATGCCTAGACCCTGCCCCGCCAATGCCTCGCAAGCTTGTCGAGCTCGTGCCTCTCAACTCGAGCGCTCTCTAGCGTCGAACCCGACACCGGATCGAATTCTTTCCATCGGATCCCAGAACATCGCCGTCCTGGCACTGCCCCTCCAGGACCCCCGGAACTCGCCTTTCGCAGCACTCGAATTTCTACGTCGCCAACCCCGCACGGGCTCGCCGTCTCCCACTAGCTCAATCCGCTGTCAATCGCATCACTATCTTCCGGCTTGGCCGGTGTGCCTGGGCAATGGCTCGTCCAAACTTGTGCTCGCCCCCGGGGGCGCTGGAAAGAGACTCGAAATCGACCTGTCAATGGGAGAGGAAGCGGACCGGTTCATCTCGATTTCGATTTCAATCAGCTAGTGCATAGGTCATCCATGTGTGGCCAAGAACATCGCCCCCATTTTTAGAGTCCGCAACATGATCGGTAGAGAAGAGACTTGCAGAGCCACCCGTGCTGCCGGAGGAGCAGCGCTGGTCCGCGCTGCGTGCCAACCCCTGCTCGACGTGTTCTACCCTTGCAGAACCGTCCCGTCTCTCCATCGTCCGTTCGAGCAGGGGGCGTCTTGTCGGGCTTCATTGCCACCAAAGCCTGTCAAGTCTTCTGGAAAGGGCCACAGCCCGCAGGGTGCATGCTTCCCGTTCTTGGCGCAAGCAAACCTTCCCCCTGGACCCCTGTTGCTTTCGTCCCAGGTGGAGGCGAACAGGAAAGCTGGGTCGCTCGGGCACTGTTTCGGCTGACCCGTGGTTGCGTTCATGATGTGTGTGTCTGCCCCTGCTTGGCCAGGGAATGCCTCTCGGGACAATGCCATTACTGTGGCCTTCACCTCTTCTGTTCCCTTGTCATACGCTCCTCTCCTTCTCTTCCCTCACCCATTCGACGACGACGTATTCACGAGATCGACGACGCGGTGTAGATGACTTAACGACAGTTGGAGAGCTAGCACGGCTCCATCGCCATCACCAGCCTCGCGGCTGCGCGCCGATTCAGCCCAATGTCACCGCCATATACAGGATTCGCGGGGGGCGCCGGGTGGTTGGAGTCGCGGGACGACAACACGCAATGGATGTCGCAGGGAAACGCCTTCAACAACATTTCAAGGGTGGGGTTCAACCAAACCTTCTCCGCCGCTCAACAGAGATTCTGGAACGATTTGAAGTTCTCGGCCGCCAAATCCATTCGGACATCGGCCATCATTCTCGCCTCCTTCAACATCATAGCTGCCTTCGCCACCGCTTTGGGCATTTTGTTCGATTCGTACTTTAGGAAGAAGAGGAACGATAGGAGCTTCAGGTTCTGGTAAGACCCTCGGTCACCACTCGCTTGTTTTCGTCTCGACGCTCGCTCACACATGTCAGGCGCAATGGCTTCACTTTCGTACCGGAGGCCGACGTCTACCCCCTTGTGCTCTCCGTCGGCATCTTCATTCAAAGTCTCATCTTTGCTGGTGTTCAGTCTACCGGTTTAGACAACTTCTTCGGCGCAGGTTGTACATGGATGGCCCAGCTCATGCTACCTGGTAAGTTGATGACGCTTTTGCCATTGGCTCGAGGCATGCTTGCTGACGCTCTATCAGCCGTATTTATTGCGCCTTACACCCAACTTGTCTTTGGAGTTGAGGTTGCCATCAGGGCCCTTCGGAAGAAGCCATTCGAACCGAGGGGCAAATACAACGTCTCCATCTGCCTCTCCATAATTGGCATGCTACTTCTCGCAAATTTTCTGATTGCCGACTTTGACCGGTCGCCAAACTTCTGCTTGACCTCGCTCTTTTGGTTTGTCGCTCATTATTCAATCATCTGCTTCAGCCTTCTTGTCGCCATCGCGAGCATCGTCTTGATCGCGGTTGTGACAGTGTTTGTTCGGCTACACCGCAGCATCAAGGTCGAGGTTACCGCTAGGGTTGCTGCGTCCAGAATGGTATACTACCTTGCGCTCGCAGTCATCTCGATTGTAAGTCAGCCCCTTATCGCCGGTAGTTGTTTCTTCTGGCTCACTGCTTCTAGTCATTCATGATCCCGTTCTTTTTCGTCCAAGGGTTCAGAAACGACCGAAGGCAATCAAACAATGCTCTGAATCTAGCTATGATCGCTTCGGTTGCGGCCAATGTATCGGGTTTGATGACTGGCGGGCTCTACTTGTTCCTCAAGTCAAGCACTATGTCGACCATTGGCCCCAGGGACAAGGTCGGGGAATACGAAAACAGGAGAGCGCGGTACAAAATCACACGCCGGGACTCGAATGGCCCTGACGAGGACGGTTTTGACCGCCATCTGATGAACCCGGTGACGGGCCCACAGAGCCTGCGCCGGGTGGACAGCGAAGAGAGCTTGATCGGTCCCGAGAAAGAAGAGGAGATACTGGACGGCAACGCTTCCGTTGGAAACGGCAGACGAAGCCGAGACTCGATCCGCTCAAACAGGCTCGTTTCCGCCATGGCATCAGTCCTGATGCCCAAGGCACCAGAACCCGCACGCATTCCCCCAACACCTGTAGGCGCTCATGCCCGCAAACGCTCCTATTCATTATTCCCACGGGGACCCGCTACTTCAAAGGCATCCTTACTTTTACCGGCAACTACATACTCGCCTGCCGATTCTCTCAAACCACCACCCTCGATGGCCAACTTGGTCAACAAACGGCACCGAAGGGACTCGTCACTAGTGTCGTCAGCCACAGTTCAAATTGGTCTGCGTCTTTCTTCTGTTGATGACATGCCTCCGGTGGCCCAGAACAAGACTGCGACAAACGATGGCGTAGTCCACACCCTCGGTTGCCCCAATGCACCGACAGGCCTGGACATGCAAAGCCCCAAACGCGCAGGAACCATCGCTGTTCGGTCAGCTGCCCGTCCCGCTCCTACCCAACCCACCCAACCTACTGAAGAGGAGGACTCAAAGCCACAACGAGACTCAGCCGGGGGTGCAAACATGAGGAAACTCCCTGTCGTCCCGAAGATCGACAGCCAAGTGCCCAACTCCGAGCTGGAAAAAGGAAAGGAAGAATTCACCCTAAGTCCCAAGGTATACAGCCCTAACTCCCCAAGCAAGGTCAAGCTACCGAGCCCAAAGGGGGTCGGGTTTAGCATGTCTTCAGGTTCCAAGCAGCCCGCTGGCACCAGTAATTCTTCCCCCGGGAGCCCACCACGACGCCGGGGCACAGGTGATACCATAACGCCATCCCGGACGGCCGCAAAGGGCGACTGGATCTAGCCTTGGTCGATGATGACCAGGCTTAACACACAGTGCGGCACTTGTTTTTTCGAGCAAGCATTTTTCTCTGGTGTTTGGGAGGGCAACGAGGGGTATTTTCCATCAGATAGAGAGCGCCGCTTGGTACGGCCTAAGCGTGATGCACTATACCCCAGTCCACACAACGCACTCATGCCAGGGGCATTTAGTGCTTAGGATTTATTTTGTTCTTCATATGGTACGGCGTTGTTGAGGAGTTTTGAGATCACCTCTCCGTCTCTAGAAGACGACTTCCCTCTCTTTTTTCTTGTTTTCCCTTTATGGTCTTTTCTTGGAGGCATCTTGTTCTTTCACCCAGGTGGCTGCTTCTTCTCGGAGGAATGCTCGCACATTCTCTTCTACCATCACTTTTCCACACGCTTCTGGGAGCTGTGTAGGTTTCTTTTCGTCGTCCTCTTCGCTGAAAGTCATAGCCATGGCTGGGAGCATGAGGAATAAGCAGGTCTGCTTGATCAATATCTGACGGGCTCTGCCGTCCTTGCAGATGCCACTTGTAGATAGTTTTAGCTCTCATTATGAGAGAGGGTAACAGGAGAAGGACATGGTTGTATGATGTGATGGATGGATTATGAGGCATATGAGATATTACATTGGATATATCCTGTTCTTTTCTCACATTACTAGCTGGGCCGTAACCAGATGTGACCATGCATGGAATGATAACAAAACAGCCTCCATCGAAGCCGACAACAAATTCTCAGGCATCAATCCACACAGCGCAGGCAAGACCACATTCCTAATTGATGACAGCCACTGACTACTACGGGGAATAGAGTCAGTAGAGTGAAGGCAGACCCTACTACTGCTCTAATTGGCACTCATTACCGCTCGCACCAAACGCACCATACCCTCACTTTAATTTGCATATTGACGCTCACTCTTACTCAACTCAGCCCCAACTCCCCTCTTCCCACCCCATGGGCCCCTCGGTGCCACCCTCCTCTCCACCACCAGGACCGCCCGCGGTTCCCTCGGCAAGCCAGCTCCAGTCGGCTTTCTCGAGCTCTCGCACAAAGAAGTCGTGCTCCTCGCGCATGGCCAGCCTCAAGACGGCGGCCCCGCCGCCCGCGGCCATGCGGTCCGGATAACGGCGCAGGTTGAACCAGTGCGTCAGACTGCGGAGGGCCTGTTCGAGGGGAACGGCCTCGTCGACCTGGTCCTCGACGGCGGAGCCGACGAGCCACTCATCGCGCAGCTCTGGGCGGCAGTGCAGGTAGACGGCCGTAATAACGCGCATGTTGGACTGGCGCCACTTACGGCCCGTATAGGGCACCTGGTTCTTGAAGAGCTTGAGCGTGTAGAGGCGGAGCTCGTGCTGCGGCACCTTGAGGGACTTGCGCAGGATGTTGGACGATTTGTACTGCACCAGGAGCAGGTTGCGGTGGGCGCGGTGCTTGCAGACCTTTTGCATTATGCGCAGGTAGTTGATGAGCGAGAAGAAGTTGCGGCGCGAGAAGTCGGTGATGGGCTCTGCAGGGAGCGGGTTGATGGGATAGCCGAGCTCGTCTACTTCGGGCCGGGGTGGAGGGTCGGTTGTTGTTGCAGCGGAAGAGTCGATCGGTGGTGCGGAAGTGGAGGTGGCGGCACCGCCAGCTTCGGATTGTACGTTGGGAGGCGAACGCCGGCGTTTGATGGGTGGTGGCGCGGCGTCATCGTCGCTGATGTCTTCGAAATCGGTCGCTGTTGGGTTGGGAACCGTGTGCTGTTGGGGGATGACACCTGCGCGGGAGCCGCAAAAGTAGAAAAAGCTATTCTCATTAGCGACTCGGATTCTTCAGACTGGAGAAATTGAGCTCACCTGTGTTCTAGCCGGTCCGTCCTGCTTTCAACGACCTGCTGGACATCGTACATGGCAAAGATCTTCAGTGCCATTGGGAGATAGTTCAGATCCAGCAACAGCTGGGTCATGTACTCAAACTTGAGAACATGGGAGAGCTTAAACCACTTCAGCAACAGTATCAGCGTGCCGGTGACAGCCTTCGCGGCTATTTCTCTGCTCCGCAGTTCATCAACGTCGGCATCCAGGGGTGACGATGGATCACCCTTGGGGCCACCGTTGGGGCCGCCGGGACCATTTTGCTGCGCGCCATTCGGACGCGCACTAGGCGGCCCTTGCGGGCCGTTGACATTCTGCTGTGGCACCAAGTTACTGGTCATCGCCGTGATCTGTCTGAGGAAGACAATCACTAGCGACTGGAGCTGCGGCAACGCCTCTTTCTGTGAACGCGTTAGCTCAACAGCACACAGCCTAGTATTTCAACTGCCACTTACATAGAACTCCTCCACAGCATCCAGTCGCTCTTTGATGTGTTGCTCAACTCCCCGCGGCCCGTAGTCTGGCCCGAGGTTGGCCGGCTTCCGTGACTGGCCATCGGACGCCCTGCTGAGCCCCAGCTCCTCTTTTTCTTCCAGCGTCAGCGACGACAGGTCCAGCTCGTCGATGATGTCGTCGTCGGCGTCATAGCCTCGTTCAAACTTGAGAAATTCCTCACGCTCGTCCCACAGCTGCCGAGTGGCACGGCTCATGCGCACCCGCTTCGAAAAGAGCTCGCCGGCCTCGAGGATCGAAGCGGGCACATCGCTGCCCTCCCATTTTCTGCCAACCAGTAGATCTTGCAGTGCGGCACCTCCCTTGCCACCGGCGCTGTTGCTTGTAGCATCGAGGGGTGGGTACATGAACGGGAAGTTTTGATTTGTTTGGTAATTCTGCTTCTTTCCACCCTTACCACCAACCCCAGGGCTGGGCGGCGGTGAGGGAGCTGGAGTGGCAATGTGAACTGGCTGGTGCAAGATGGAGGCGCCCCCGCCCGGACCTGGAGGACCTGGGTGGATTCCATTCGAAGTGCTGCTTCTCGTCGGGTGGTTTGGCAGCTGGGGAATGATAGTGTTCTGATCTGGTTCGAGAGGTAGAAGAGGCTGGGGCGGAATGTAAGCGGGATATTTCGAGGTAATCTCCTGGCGAAATGCGTGGTAGTCAAGCGGAGACGCTGTGATAGTATTCTTATCGTCGCAGCCTTTTTTTTCGCTGGTGGCCTCCTTGGCCTCGGCGATTTCCTTGGAACCCCCGAAGACCAGCAAGATGGACTTCCAGAAAAGTAGGAAGATCTGAACGGTTAGTACTGCTACTGCCACGGGGGAGATTTGAACCTTACCTGGGTCTGTGGGAGAATGCCGGTCTCATCCCACCGCAACTTTATGATGACCTGAAGGAGGAAGCTGGTCAAACCGGGGTTGAGAGCCACTACAAGAGTTAGTAACTGCCACCAAAACTCAGAGATCTCTGTACTCACGCAGCTTTTGCCGGACTTCTGTCATTCCCTTGGGGTCATCCAACGCCTCTTGTATCGCCATGTAGAGGATGGTCATCAAATGGATCAGCTCCTCGGCCACCATCTGCACATTTTGCGGGAGCTCATCCGACCTAAGCGTGTCACGTTTCAGCACACAATTTCGTGGGTTTTGTACCCGCCCGTGGGACTCACCAGAACAGCTCGAAAACGCTCCTCAGCGCTCCCCAAGCGACCTCCAGCCCCCCACACTCGGCAACGAGTTTGACCCCTTCCTTCATCGCTTCCAGCTGCTGCGGCGTGGCCGCAGACCTCGCCTTACCCTCGAGCACCGCAGCGCTCAGCACACCAGCGCCCTTGACGGTTTCGGTCCAGCGGCCCAGAACCAGGTAGACGATGGCGCCGACCGCCTCGGCCCGGGCAATCCGATCGTCGCTCTTGACGCCCTCCAACAGGGCGCACACAAACACTCTCCTCCTTTCCGCAGCCTTTCCTTTCCCTCCCTCCTCATCATCCCCATCCCACTCTGGCTCAGAAGCGGAAGCGACAGCCTTCCCTTTCCCGGAGGGATCGGCGGTGGTGGGACCCGGAGCCAAAGAAGACGAGGAAGAGAAGAGGCGGGACCAGGCAGAATAGAAGGCGCGGTTAGCGGCATTTAGACGCACCCACTGCCAGAAGTTGTACATAAACCACTCGTCAATTTCCTCCTCGAGCGGGGCTGTGTCGGTATAAACGTAGTCGTAGGCGATGGGATCGGCGCGCGGGAACTCGGCGACGATGCGGCGCAGCTGGGCGAGGGAGAGGGAGTCTTGCGGTGGCTGGCCCTGGCCAGAGTGCTGCTGCTGCTGTAATTGTTGGCTATGTGGTCGGCTCTGGGCCTGCTGCTGCTGCTCTTGGGCTGGGGTTGGACGTGGAGGTGGG
Source organism: Corynascus novoguineensis (assembly GCA_033296725.1). NCBI lineage: Eukaryota > Fungi > Ascomycota > Sordariomycetes > Sordariales > Chaetomiaceae > Corynascus > Corynascus novoguineensis. The sequence goes on from MU857615.1 coordinate 310,293, forward strand.
GATCCATTCTGAATGTCCTTGTTGCCAACAATCTCTTTACCTATGTTCGTTCCTTGTTGGGAAACAGAGGATTCTGAGGCGGATGAGGGCGGGGGAGGGACTGGGGGAGGTGGAACAGAGGGATGGTTTCGTTGGAGGAGCGGCCGCTTGGGTGCGTTCTCGGGCGGGTTCGAGATTGGGGACTCGCCTGAGCCTGTGTCTTCGGTCGGAACTGTCTTCGTTTCTTCGTTCTGGGATTCAGCCGACGGCTTGTCGCCTTCTGCAGCGCCGTCGGCCGAGGCGCGTGATGACCACAGCGCGTTCATGTTTGTTGGTGGGGAGCTTCAACCGCTCTTGGCGGCAACGAACGGCAGTGGAGGTCGAACGTGGCCGGCAGTGCAGGGTTCCAGCGATAAGGATTACACTACCTGCAGAGTGTCACAAACCCCAACCCAGGCCCACCGCAGCGCCGTTGTGTGTTGCCTAAATGGGTAAGGTACTGTACCTAGGTCAGGACATATTGTAGGGACAAACAGCCATCAACTAGCCGCAGGACCCGAAGGTTCGCACAGCGGGCACAAGAAATCACCTGCTAGTAGCAGAAAATCCCAGGTAAGAACGGCATAGGTTGCATTTAAGCATAATAAGTATCGTCTGAAAAACACACACCGGGTCGTTCCTGTTCGATTTCTCAAGGTGGTTTAGCTTGCCGCCCAAACGGAACTCGCATCTCTCTTCTTTCAGCGCCTCTGCTCTTACGCCGTGTAAGTCTCTATTCATCCGGCTCTGATTCTAAAAGTCGGGGGTTGGCAGAAGAGGTGGTCACTCCTCGCCATCACTTCCTTCAGACGCCGAATCGGCCGCGCCGGTTTGCCCTCCTGCAGCAGCTCCCTTTGCAGCCATCTTTTTCTCCCTCTCCTTTTGCCTTCTCTTTAGTTTCTTCTCCCGATTCAGCCGCTTCTTCTTCTCTCTCAGATGTTCCTCCTTGCTCATCTTTAGCTTCTCTGCCTCGGCCTCCTTCTCCTTCTTGATCTTGTCTCTTTTCCTTAATACTATCCTCTTCTTCTTCCCCGGCCGCGTCTTCTTTCTATTCCTTCCCTCCCCCCCTCCCTCCCCGCGATCTACCACAGCGGAAGCCGTACCCTTCCCGCCGATCTTCCCGACCGACACCGTCACGCGCGTCACCCGCCAAGGCACCTCGAGCCCCCAAGCCCGTTGCGCCGCCCACGCCAGCACATCCCGCCCGCTCACGGCCGCGACCTGAAACTGCTCCCGCTCGCGAGTCGACAACTCCCCGCGTATATAGCACGACAGCGGCCGCCGCGAGATGGCCGGACCATCGTACGCCTCCTCGACCTCATCAGGCACGAGGACCACCTTTGGCAGTGGCGGAGGTTGTGCGGCACCGGCGGTGGCATCCGTGGTGGTGGCGGTGGTTACGGCGGGCGTAGAGAAGAGGCGGAACTCAAACTCAGCCTGTTCTTTCTCGCCTGGTTGTTTGTGGTCGTTGTCGTCATCCGCCTCCTCCGCTTGCGGATGGTGGTTTAGTGCGCTTAGGTCTTCCGCTGCAGCTGGTGCTGCGGTGGGAGGCGGGATGTTTAGTGAGAGCAGGCCAGACAGGCGTGCATTGAGTTTGGCCCGCAGAGCGGCTGTCTCTTCATCATCAGCTTCCGGGCTGGAGTGGCGTTCCGAGGATGAGTCGTAAAGCTGTTCTCGTCGCACTCTTTGATTGGTGTCAGTTGCCATGTTAGACGAGACGACTTGGATTCGAAACGTACCGTTTCGCGTCTGGAATCTCAAACATGATGGAATGATGTAGCAGTCCTAGTTAATTGAGTTCTCTCAATGAATCGCGGCAACCAATTGCGCGGCTGTGATGTTGCGGCTTGTGAGACGAGACGTTCCTTTCCTCACTTGGCCTGCAGTGTTGGCAATTTTCTGTGGCTACGAGCACATGTGCGCTGCTTACATAACCCCAACCCTGAATCTCAATGATCCCCAAATCATCCACGCATGAAGTGGTACAGAGGTACCAGTCTCGCATTGCACCGTCATTTCTGTAAAACAAGGCACTGCTACAGTTGACACGCAATAGCATCGGTAGTTGATGCCGACCGTTGCCACCCCCGTCGTTGTTGAAAAACCGGGAATGATAAAAATAGATGTACAAGCCACGTCCCTTCATTGTTTTATGTAAACAAGGACCTGGTAACTATGCCATGAAACACCGCTTCGCCGGACTCGTGGATCGATATGTTTCAATTTTGAGATCGCTATGTACATGTACAATGCCGTACGGGTGATGAATACAATCCGTATCTCCCTTGTCACCTCCTTCCTCCTCCCTACCCCCTGGTAGTAGTGGTATCAGCAACAAACAGCTCTCATCAATCATGAACGTATTTGTAAACTGTAAGCGAAAATGTGTAAATGTGGTAAGCGCAACGTGTGGTATCAATCGAAAGAGCTCCTGCTTTGCTCTCCATGAAGTGTAAATCTGAAAAATGGCGCACCAGAAAACGCAAGGAATGGGGGGGGGATGATAGGGGAGGGGGGAATAACTAGAAACAGAATTGCGGGAGATGTTGGGTACACAACGAATAAAGGGGTAAAAAGAAACGACCACCACAGCCTCTTCTGGCCGGCCACCAGGTGCTCTGCTCGCCATGCGAAGCAAACCGGACCAAAACAACGAACAAATATCCAGACACGGCAACATGTTGTTTTTCCGAACCAAATCAAATCAACCCTTCCTGAGTGTACCGCCCACATGTGCAAAACCCATTCTGTGTTTTGTCGGTGCCGTATTTCCCATGTTTTCACCTTCACTCGCCTCGTCTCTCCCATTAAATCATCACCGGGCCGTTCAAACGCCCGGGAAGAAGGATTCGGTGGGGGTCTGGAATAGCAGGTAGGTCGGTCGGTTGGTAGGGTGACGGGAGAATGGGGCGCCCACGACTTCCTCAATAGTATACATCCTCAATATGTTGAAGGGAGGAAACAAAGCAACAACCCCCCTTCGTTCCAATTCTTCTTTCACTCTGTCCCTCTCTTTTCTCTCTTTCCCTCCACTATGCCGCATTCCAGGTATACCCATACCCAGCCTGCGCCGCACCCGCGGCCGCAGCACCGGCATGCGGATGCCCGTCCGTCTTCATCCCGTGAGGGTTGGCACCAGCATTACCTCCGGTCGCCGCCGCAGGGTACCCGTACGGCCGATCCGCGCCAGGGCCGGTCGCCGCCGGATCCCCACCGCCGGCGCCTCCCGCGCCCGTCGTCCCCGCCCACCCCTGCGAGGCAGGCATGTAGTCCCTCGGCGCCGCAGGGTTAGCGGCTCCCGCACCGCTGTCAGCCGCCGGCGCGCCATATCCGCCGGCGCCGCTTTGCGGAGGTGGCGGAAGAGCCGGGTGCTGGTTCTGTGGGCTCGCCTCCGGCGGCGCGGGGTAGCCGCTTCCTGGACCGCCAGCGGCAGCCTGCGCCTGGGGAGGCGGAGGGCCGTAGCGGTACTCGCCCGACGCCGTTTCGTTGGAGATGGAGGACGTAACCGACTGGTGGCTTACGTGACGCGGCGATTTGGTCGGTCGCGGGTTAGAGTCCCCGATGTAGCGGGGCACCGCGAGCGAGTTGTCCGCGGATGTGGTGCTACCGCCGCCTGTTGTAGACGAGAGGGAGAGGTGGTGCGGCGGGGCTGAGGTGTAGGTTGCGAACTGCGTGCGAATCGGCGGCTGAGGTTGTTGATGTTGCGGGTGGGCGTGAGAGTGTGCGTGATGTTGCGGTTGGTGTTGGTGCGGGTCGTGGGATGCCGAGAGCGGAAGTTGGACCGAAGGACCCATCGAGCTTGGTTGCATGGGCATCTCTTGTGGTTCGGCCGTGAAAGTTGGGGCGCCAGATAGGGGCATCTTAGGATAGGGGTCCGGCGGCATCGTGGAGGTTGGGTAGGTGGCTGATCCGGGCGTGTGTGGCATTGAGACTTGTGGGGGAGGATTCCAGGTTGTTGGGTAGGAGCTGGATCAGTCGTTAGTCAAATGCCTTCTCCCCCTTACTTTTTTCCAGCGCTAGAAGCGCAAACTGGTAAAACTTACTTCGATCGCATTTGCATCGGGCTTTGCGGCATCTGCTTCGGCGCGGTAAACGTAAAGGCCGACCGCGGCACGTCGAGACTCGACAGACGTGGCCGTGAATCGTATGGGGGTTTGTTGAGGATAACGGCCTGTGCCACAATTCCGTGGCCCGTTTCAACCAGTGTCTGCCCCCGCGAACCTGCACTAGATCCGAGTAGTGGAATCTCCTTTCTCGCCTGAAAGTTCCTAGGGCTCCTCCCTCGCACCACGATCGGCGCTGTTGTCAACTCCGATAGAACCAGTTTCTGTCCGTTTGCCAGCGTTCCATGAAGCTTCAGATGAAGCACAAAGTGTTGTTGGAGCTCTTTCCTCCGCCCATTGTTTGCCGTCGCTCTAAAGCCAGGAATTAGCATCATTCTAACCTAACCTTTTTTAAAAAAAAAAAATGAATGAAAGAAAAAGAAGCAGCCTCTGGCAAATGCACACTTACATCCTGAACTGCAACCTCCTCCACCCAATCGGATAGATGGCATAGTGATCGCCCCCGGTCTCTTCCTCCTCCTCGGATGGAGGAATCAACGGCAACGTGGGCGGTTCTTGGTCGGGCGCCTGGCTCGTCTCGGGCGAGTTGGGCGGTGGCGTCTTCCACGGAATCACAATGAGGCGCACCGGGTGGCCGTCAACGGACTCGATGGCCGATATACTCACCTCCATATTCTTGATCTGGCTCGTCTCGCCAGACTCCAGCAGCACCGACAGCGGTATCTGGGGAAAGCAGAGGCTGCCGCTGATCTGAAAGAGGTTGCGCCGATAGCACGTCAACTCAGCGTTGAGCACGTTTCCGTCGCCCGCGGTCGAAGGGAATTCGGAAAGAAAGAACATGCCGTGTAGCTGCGCGTCGATCTCCATCTCGTGGATCCGGCCCTTGGCATCCACGATGGTGTGCTTGTCTCCGACCTTCTTGAAGGAGAGGAGTTTTTGGTCGTGGTTTGGTGGCTTGTAATCCTCTCGAAGATCCTGTACCATCTCAGTGTAGGGAGCCTGGTCTACTTGCGAGTAGGGCCGCTTCAGGCTGTTGATGCTGGGAATGTTCATCGACGGGTGCGGGGGGTATCGGTCATACGCCTCGCCCTCCTCCTGGCCGGGCCGGCCCGGCTGGTACTGCGGATAGTCCATGGTGTGACTCCTGGGACGAACAAGATGTGATGATGCTGGTGGTGCAACCGATACTGACGGGTCCTGTGGGTTGAACCGGCCGGTCATCTGCACCGGGTTTCCATAGTTGGACCACATGCCGCCATGTTGCGACTCAGCCCTCAGCTCTGCCATCGTATAGGTTGCTGTGGCTGACATGGGAACATGCCCTTTCCCCAGGTGCAGTTGACGAATTCGCCACTAGACTCGAGTCCAATAAAGCCAAAACCAAGCTTCGACAGAACCTGCTTCCTCCTCTTGGTGTCAAACGGCGAAGAGTACTCCCAGAGAAAGCTTTCAATTATGGGCCAGGCTTTAGTCAAGTCCAGGGGGACGATAAAGTTGGCCGGTCCAGGAGCAAAACAGGTTGGATCTCAGTCTCTGAAGCGAGGTGTAGAAGTGGCGAGGAATGGACCACGAGCCGCGACCAGGTTATAGGGCACATGGATGTACTTGTACGTATAAGCCAATACTATCCAGCCGCTGGACGGGGCCGTTTTTATGAGAAGCTTCGGCACTGGCCCGAGGGGGTGCGGCAAGGGCATGAGGGCGGACCGCTAGGGGAATGTTTAGCACCGCTTGCAGGGCCGATGCAGAAGCGTTCCAACCATACAGGGAAGGAGGATGGGAAACGAGGGGCGATCTGGCAGGCATTCCCGAGGCCCTTGCTAGTCGCATCGACCGACGGGGCAAGATACCGGCCGGGGCATGTCCCCATCAAGGACCAGGGTGCGACCATCTCCTACACTTCGCAGTACACAGTATTGTAGTGAACACCAGTGCATGGAAAGTACTTGGACGTGCTGCCATGACTGTGTTGTTCAGAGTGTACTCCAAGTACCTCGGTTTTGCCTTTTGCTGAAAACGTAACCAGTCAAGCGACTCAGCCCAGAAACTCCCTTTAATCCAAATAGACAAATTGGACCACCCAGTCTTTGCCATCCTTGTTAAGTTGCCCAAAGGCAGTGGGGTGTACGGTACGAGACAACTCTTGTATTTTGTCGAACCTCAGAAGCGAAAGGTGTGGAGAGGAGTGGGTTCGCACCGCTGGAAGTACCTCGACGTCCGTCAGATACTCCCGTTCAGGTCCGCTCTACCCTGCACGTCCTCTGCCGAGCGGGAAGCAACATCATCAAGCCAGGCCCTTCGGAATATCAGGGCGCGCGGGCTGGATGAGGAATGGCCCGTGGAGCAGAAATCATGACCGGCAGCAGTGGGGTTGGGGGTTCTGGACGGATGTGAAAGAGAGAGGGATTGGGGGGGGGGG